>OU892277.1:13943507-14536767 GCA_917834065.1 Ceutorhynchus assimilis
CATTATTTTCGCCCTTTTTTGCTGCTGTTATACTTAGTAACATTTAAAGAGATACCTACTTTTCCACTGTCCAGCGCTGCGAAAAACACATGGAAGAAATTCATCATGACTTAGTGTAATTTGTCCCTATTTTCACATTAAATTTGCGAGTCTGCAAGAATCATCAGCCTTGGGAATTCTACAGCAGATAAAAAGCGACCAATCAAAGTAATCTTATCTTCAAAGCAAGAAGCTTTGCAAGTGCTGAGAAACAGAAAAGCAATGGAGGACCAAACCGGAACGTACATGAGAAGTGATCAGACATTTATGCAGAGAAGCTATTTGAAGCAGGTTATAGAAAAATTAGAGAAAGAAAAGAGCGAATGTAAACAAAATTTAATCATAAAATATATAAGAGGTAAGTATTCCAACTATTGTAACTGACAGACATCCAAAAAAGGAAAATTCGATGAGGTGTGTGAGGTTTTCTTTATGTATCGACCTTTGTTCTCTTGCAAATAAAACAGATGAATTCAAAATACGCATTTCTAACCTAATTATGATAGCCGAAACATGGCTGCATGAATCTTTAACCGACAGCTTTAATAAATTGGATGAATATTGCGATTTTCGACAAGATCACATAAAGTAAATGCAAAGTTGTCAGATAAATCAAATATATAGAACCACCACACAACTTCCACGCTTTTCGGTTGTTGTAACCAACAAAACTTCATTCCCTTCAATAGAAATAGAACCACCAGGTAATTCACTCTGGTTAGATGTTAAAATAGGCACAATTAAGATGACCATTGCTTGTATTTATAGACCTGGATATACCACCGAAACTTGCAATTCACAAATGATTAATGCAGTTAAGAGTGCATTTTCTTCTGAGAACCCTACATTCATATTTGGAGACTTCAACTTTCCTCTCACAAATTGGCCTTGTATTTCAAATTAATGGGTCGGACAAAAAAACTGAGGATTTCCTAGAAATGTATAAAGAGATAAATGCACATCAAATGGTACCATTTTTGACTAGATAAAGAAAAAGTCAGGAGTCGTTATTGGATTTATTTTTAACCAACAATAAAAAGTCTGTTTATGACATTGAGAAACATATGTCTATTATTGGCCAAAGCGATCATATTGTCTTAGCCGCTAAAACTCATATTGAAATTGAGTCAAAACCAACTCAAATTATTAAGAAAAGAAATTTTTGGACTGCAAATTACGAAAATATCAACAGTTCTATGGAAGAAAAATCTCATAGTATTGGAACACTATCACCTATCAAGAATTGAACAATATATTAACTAGTGCCATCAACAGTTTTATACCAATTAAATCGGTTAGAATTAAGCATAAAAAACCATAAGATGAATGAAAGAATTTTTAAAGAAATCGACAAGAAACGGAAGCTATGGGATAAATATATTAAAAACAAAAAAGAACAAAATTATCGTATATGTACTCATAAAAATATGCTTAGAGATAGAAGAAAATTTGAAAATAAATTGCAACATCGGAATCCACTAAGAGATTTTATAAATATATTAGCAGAAGTTTAAAAATTCCAGTATCTCACATACTTCTCTGAAAGAGGGGAGAGGAGGATACAGTTGGTGCGTCTAGTGTGAATCAGTTCGAAAACAGACTTGATCAAGAGATGCAGGAATCCACCTCAAGACTAGTCCATTATGGACCATAGAAATATTTTCTGAGGAAGCCTTCTCTTTTATAGTATACGTCATACTACGTGTACTTAGACAATTTGGCAATAGCCTCATCGGTTTCTACCGCCTGCTATTGGACAAAATAATAATAATAATAATAATAATAATAATAATAATTAGTTCGGGGACATTATACTGCATCTTTTACTTGCACCATTGACTGACTATCGTTCAAATTAAACGCATTTTTCTGGAGTACTAAATTTCTGTACGCCAATGATTCTTGGTATTTTCAACAGATTATATCTAATAAACGGCGATAGCTAATAACTTACGCATTTAGGATTATTGAAGATGCACCATGTCCTCAAGCGAAAGACGCGTGACATCATTTTTGCTCAGGCCACAGGTCTCGTATTTGCCTACTCCCCTACTTAAATCTGCAAAAAAAAACATTATTATTACATTGTAATAATGATGCCAGGACCGAAGACGGCCATAGACGGTATGCCCGTCAGGAAAATAAATAAAACCGTTCGATGATTTATCGTGAAGCCTAGACATTCTAGCGTGTATTTGAAACATTCAAATAAATATATTCATTTCTGAAGCATTCGAGATTAAAATCGTAGATAATATGAAACTATGTTTTAACCCTGTCATTTTATTATTGGTTTATGTCAAGACAATTTTTTATTTGTTTGATCTATACTATAATACTACCTACCTACATCATAATGTAAGACTGATGGACTTTTCGTTTCGAGAGTATCTCCATTTACTTTTGGAGCACCTGTTAGGGCGATAAACTATTAAATTTTTCTAGTCCTGTTGTACGGGTACGTTCTACTACTTTTGATTAAGTATAGTATATACTCTCCAAATCTTCATGTTCTAATGTCAAAAACCAGAGGGAAAGAAATACATATAAGAGATAAAGACATAACTAAAACCCGATACGCTGTACGTGTGACAATCAAAGAGGAATTGGAAAATATTTTAAAGAATAATGAAATTTGTTCAATTGCAAACCAAAATAAAGATAAACTTGAAGGAATATTTAAAAAAATAGTATCTACATCAAAGGAATATATATGTTACTGTAAATGTCCGAAATTCGGTAAAACCTAGGATAAGCGCGCTAAACCTAGGATTTACCAAAAGCAAGTGGTAAAAGCCCGAAAACTAGTTATTTTGCTTCCATTTCGGACTTTTACCGGACACAGACAGTAAATCTTAGGATTTACCACACCGCATTGGTAAAAGTACGAATACCACTGATACGTTACAGAAATCGATATGTAGAGATTTGGTGCAATGCTTATTTTTGCTAGTACTACAACATACCCAAATTTAAAAAAAAAAAATCGATCTGTCCCCGAAAACCCATAAGATGTGTGCCATTGCCTTCTCGTTAAATACCTACGTCAAACAGAAATCTCTAGTTAAATTCCTCTCGGATATTGGATGGAATTTAAAGGCTTGTACCAAAATAGTACATCTAAGACAACAATTAAAGTCTGGTATACAGATATTAAAACGATATTACAACAATAGATATTTGCATAATAACAATCCGTTACACAACGTAGAAATTATATGAAAATTGAAATATCCGTGTCTCACTTTCAAATTTAAGAAATTTTATTATTTGGGGCGACGGTATTCCTACAATCTTAATACTTAGACTTTGTTAATACGGTTATTACTTACTACAATAGAATGCCATTTTAAGTGTAATTTAGAAAATCACGACTGATATTCTCTAAGAAACAAACCTTGCTTCGGATTTATTGATGGATTTTGATAAATTCCTTGATTATAATGCTGGATCATATAGGTAGGTATTTACTCTATTCAGTGAGTACGGATGAAAAATATAATATTATTAGGTATATTTAGTGTATAATGTGAGGAATCAATTTTAGGGTTCCTACTCAAAATTATTGATTTATTGTAAATACTATCTAATTAGGAAGGAAAACAAAAATATTGCTTCATTTATTTGTCTTATCGATGAGAAAAATAATAACATTAGGTTTCACCCATAGCCAATACTGAAAAGATGGGACAATTTGTTCTACACAAAATATACTAGTTAACTAGTTTATCGATTGACGTAACACAAAATATGAAGTGATGCAACCAGAAACATTAAGTGTACATCCCAAATTTGGAATATAAAATTAGTTACTTGAATCTTTGATAACGACTGTGAATCTGTGAATAGTCCTATTACAATAACAACAATAATTGATAATATTGTTCTTTATTCTACAAGCCAAAGTGTGTCAGCAGAACTCTCCTTAATTTTGTTGCAATATAGTGTTAAATAATAATTAAAATTGCGAAATCCAAGGAAGTTCTTCCCACAGGCAACAATTTTTTTTTCTTCAAAATATGACATATTTACAGGGTGTTCACATTAACATCAGAAGATGATCTAACTGATAAATAATTTAAAAAAATACTCACATAAAAAACTATACCTACCTACCTGATTCACGCAACCCGTGCAGAAGAAGTTTTCCAGTTTGCAGAAGGATTAATATTATTATTATCATCTAATCCATCTCAAGCTAATGCACAGGCTAGGTACGTAAATTACTCTGTGTAATTTTATTTAAACAAAAAAAAAAAACAATTTTTTATCGTTCGAAGGCTAATACATAACTGAGTCCTCCAATAACAGCCAAGTAACTACTAAATGGGTGGGGACACGATAAAAACACGGAAAGATTTTCGAATTAAAATTGTACTCTTTGAAACTAAAAAACATCCTTTTTGTCTGCTATCCAAAGAAATCAATTTTAGAGCATATGTTCATTGTCCTACTACTTTTTTTTCTTATTTTATGGTTCGACTATATTACAAAAGCGTGTTACACTTTTCCTTTGGGACCCCGAAGAAAGTGTATGACATGAACCATGATAATATTCATCATCTGGGATGAAACATTAAACTACCTTTCATTGCATACCTTTTTACCTTTTCAGAATTGATGAAATATAAGGTTCTTTTGGCACGTGGTTCTGTTCCTTTTTTTTTTCGACCACAATCGGCAGATGGCACCCAAAAAACCCCGTGAGAACCTCTCATTCTCTCTATTATAATACTTTTACCGGGCATATGTCGAATATGCATTGAAAGTTTTTTGTTCTTGGGACAAAACCTTTCAAAATAAAATCAATCTGTCGAAATGACTCCAACTTCGCTAACTCACGACTTGATAATTTTCCGTTTTAAATGGAGTTTGACTTTGGAGAATCATGCAACTTAGTCAAATTATTATGAAATGACGGTAATTTATTAAAGTTGGCGATATCACAGGTTTTACTACCTAGACAGTAAAAAAAAGCAGTTTATTAACCCCTATAATAAGTAGAATTTATCTAATAGATAAATTGGTTTCTAAAATACGAGTACCTATATAGTATATATATCAAATTTGAATATTTTTTGCTCTAGTGAATGTAGAGGCTTATTATAGAAGCATTTGGGAAATTTATATTGACATTAGGTTAGTCTTATGTACCACACCTTTTATAATTTAGCTAATGAAATATCTTTTTCAGAAACAGAAAATGAGGTGTTTCACCAATTTCGAATATGAAATTAATAAAATACTTCCAAAGCAGAAGCTTCTGCGACCAATACAGTAATATTATGTTGTAATATCATAATACGTGGTTAGTAAGTTTGAATTGCCAGCCTAATAATTATTTGATTATCACAGTTGCTAGCTATTACAGGTAATTTGTATAATTAAAAAAATCTGGAATTATTACCTTTTCACTGCAGCTAATTTGACTTAATTCGTCTTGATTATAAGTGTACCGAATACAATATGGCTACTCAATTTCTATTGCATATAATTAGACTTTTGGCCGACTGAAAATGTTGATGATAATTTTCTTATTTTTTGCAACTCTATAATCATGATCATATGTTTCGACCAACATTTTGCATTACCTATGTATATGTAATAACGAATAATGTATTATAATGAGAATTTGAAATACAAGGTGATTGAAAGGGTGATTTATATTTGACAAAAGGAGAATAGTGAGGACTATTGAAAACTCCTGGCTCATTTTTGGAGCAATAACCCGGTCCCACCCAATTTTTTTATTTTGAGCTAGAGCATCTTCATATGCGTTCATAAGCAAACTAACGTTTTTTTCTTCTATAATGGTTTGAACCACCAGGCGAATTCCAAATATAGTAAAATGCACTATGCAGTCATATTACTGTCACTGTCCAAGGGAGCGAGAGAAGTATTGGAAGTAGATCAGAACAGGTTGATGAAAAGAAGAAGACTCGCCTCAGAATACAGAAAATTGGCTTGGAAGGATTTTTGCATTTAAAAGCCACTCTTGCCAAACGTAGGTATAGGCCAGTTTTCAACTCATAGCATTCTATTGTGAGTCAGCAGACGCTATCATGAATCGCTGCGCTGGAGTCAGAGATCATAGTTTTTTGAGCTGCACTTATTAAGGAACAATATTAAAGTTCATAAAACGAAGCATTACATTTCTCTTCGGACATAGCTGAGCCTTTTCTTCCTGTTGTTTTCATCTCCTCCTGAATCTAGGCCTTTTCTATATATTTCCAGCAGAATGCTGAGGTTAAATTGATGTTCAAAAAAAGAAGAGCAGTACCAGCAGCTCTAACTATACATCACTCATCCTCCTTTCCCAGCTCATACAAAGTTCTAATTGCTAAAATATTCCAGAATTTTAGCAGGAGTTAGAACAAGGAATCAGCTCAATCGATCATTCTCAAACAATCAGAAGTCTGATAGGAAAATACTTAGACTTAGAGTATGACATCCCAATACACTTTAGCTTTTCAGACTACGAAAAAGGATCACACGTGAATAGTATTGACAGTGACAGTAGATACCCATACAAAAGGTAGGAAGCATATTTGTTCTTCTGTACGATAACGATATCTACACTACAGATTACGATTGATTAATAAGCCCGAAATGGTAAGAGGAGTTCGCCAAGCAGATACAATATTGACCACCTTAGCAATGGATGATGTTTTTAAAAAAATGTCTTGGCCAAATGAAGAGAAAAGTATAAATAGTGTCCGGTGGAAGCTAACGTATTGCAGACGACATTAGCATCAAGTATATAAACGAGCTTAAATTTATGCTAAAACAATTTCAATAGCATCAAACGAGTATTTTTTAAGAATTTTAACCCCAAAATCACTAAAACCACTTTACACATAAACTGTGACACTGTAACTGAACATTTTATTTAAAAAAAATAATAGACGTATTTTATACTCCGAACCTATTTTTCGTGGGACCCAATTCATAGAGTATACAAATGCTGAAATTGATTACATTACCTGTATTTTTAATTATGGGAATAAACTATCTCTGCCATTTATTGGGTAGCTCATCTAAACGATCTTTAATTTTTTAACACTTTTTTTTTCACAGAAAGCAATAGTTCGGAAATAACAGCAATAACCTGCAAAAAGGTATGCCAATTTTTCAAGCGGTTGCTTCCGGGTAATTTTCACCCTCGAAAGTTTTCAATTCCATTTTTTCGATCAACGTGATGAGGCCTTTTTTGACAACCAGCTAGTGGGTCATTCATTTGTAAATGATTTGATTTGTAAATCAATATTATAAATAATATAGAATAGGTAGAAATGACCAGTCAAGGTAAGCAAACCTTCGCGTATCCTAAAAACAAACCCACATTGTGGAAGGCAGATAAATAATTCATTCACGGCAATTACTATGTCCAAATGCTGATTACAATGAGGGTAGTATGTATATATTTTTTCGATATTTTGTTTTGAAAAAGACGAGCTAAAATTATTAGCTAAACCTGCCTTCTGCTCGGTGGGTACAAGGTCACTTTGTGTAGCACCTTGCGTAAACTTGAATAATTCTGTAATACAAGAGGGTTCTGCTCATCTTTTTTTTTTGTATAGTGAAAATAACATTACCATGCTGGATGCTTTATCTCATTTTTCTTATAAAAATAAAAAACCTCACGTTTGCGTGTCTACATCTGTCCATTTTTTTACTTATAAAGGTGGCTGTAAAGCATATTGAATTTGTAATTTCTTTTCAATAATAAGTAGGTAGTTGGTGAACTCAATCTACGTGAGTATTATTAGTAAAATTATTACACCGCCTTGTATCTATCTAAAGTTAAATTCAATGGTAAAATAAATCGCAGGGTCACAGACCAGACAGGAACCGTCGTTATAGTAACCAATGTTTTTCCGCGGCTGGCCCAAAAAGTTTGAGCCAAAAGAGTTTGATGTAAATTTAATGGAAAAATTCAATGTATTCATTAGTTATTCAATCAGGTAATTTTATCGCAGAATAGTGGCCCAAAAAGTTGAACGGGTTACCATGCTTTCAAATACTTAAGGGGTTCTTCGATAAGACACGTGCGCAGTGAGTTAACCAAAAAAGAACACCATAGACAATTTTTTTCTATCCATAAACCTACCAATAGTGATATCATTGGAACACTTTTTGTCACGCTATCTGACATAAACCAGAATATTTTTACAGTATAATGCATGGACTACTGCTAAATATCCGAATAACAAAATTGCTTAGAAAACCAACAATTCGTTAGACACATCAAAAACTATAAATGAGAGGCAGAAATAGGAAAAAAAGTCAGGAGTTTACAAACCTGATTGCCTTGATTGATCCAAAAACATAGATAGGCCGAAAAGGGAAAAAAACTTTGAGAAGATCGAAGAAGATAAGAGAACCTCACCTTTCTTTCGCTAAAGGAAAGAAAGATTCTATAGGTACATGCAGGTCATTTATTCAAACACAAACTTAATTTCAATCTAGATTTTCCTATGTCACATTTAGGAAAATGAAAAATTGAAACTAAATCTACTGAGAGTCTTTAGAAATTGATAAACTTGGGTACTGAAGTATTGCACAATGACCAACTCAATTTTAAATTAATATATTTTAATAACTTGTTGTACTTGTACCATTTTTCCTTAATATCTACCTGTAATTGGTATTTAGGTTTCGGAACAAAGAACAACATTGTTGAAATAAGTAGTATGTCTTATGAAGTTACCGTGTAGCAAAAGATGATGGTACCTATTCGATATTATGTAGCAACACCATTATAAGTCTTAGACTGAATTGCAATGCTGTAAATTTAATTTGCCCTATTTTTAGTTTTTGACTTTTAATCAATTTTTTGTCAAATTATAATAATTGTCATCGTTATTTTCGTATCATAATCGTTGTGATTATCATTTCTTCTGTAAGCATCGTACAGTACCTACGTTAAAAAAAAAAAAAAAACAAAGGAGAAGATACAGTGAAGTTTTTCGCTTCACTTTAGGGGTGAATTTGTCTCCTTCACTCCCGCCCTAGACACCTGATTTTTCAAAATTGTTATTAAGAAAATACCATAGAATTTTTCCAACTATTTCGGTGCTGTAGCCAAAATATTTGTTTGTTGTTGTTTTACGTAAAAAACCTCGTCGCAGTCGAAGCCATGGACCTCCAAGCAAAAAAAGTCAATCTGGGCAGGTAAAAAATATTTTTTATTTCTCCTAATGATTTTTTTTGCAAAAGCCAGGGTCCTTTTTATGCATTTCTAGCGTAACTACGGCGTTCTCCATGGTCTGTACGCTTCTTTTTTTTTTAACCAATTGAACTTTAAGGGCCTTCAATGCAACAGCTAGGCAACGTAAAGTATACCTACCTAATAAAGTGTCTAAGTGCTGTTCGCATTTTTCTCGACTTCTATATGCAATTTCAGTAACACAACAGAAAATTTTGTCGTTTGATCTGGCTTAGCACTATTTTCTCTTTTCAGGTTATGAACACTGCCGCAAGGTCGAAATATTTTGATAAAATCGACGACAACAACGACGAATTATAGACTCTTCATTCCGATCAAAAGATCTGCGAAATTTTCATCATTGTGTATTTCCAGTAGAAATATAACTAGTGCATAAAATATTTCCGGAAATTTTTGAAAATTTTGTCTGAAGCCAATTTTTTAACAAAATCATGAGTGCATAACGCCTGAAAAAATCCCGAACCCGAAGGGTGAGGGATTTTTTCTTTGGCGCTATGCACGAATGGTTTTGTTTAAAAAAATTGACTAAAGACCAAATTTTTAAAAATTTCCCTTAGGAAATATTTTATGCACGTGTTATATTTTGATAGGAAATTTCCCGAGATTGAAGTTTATTTATTATAAGTTGTGGCGAATATTTTAATTATGATGATGTGTTCTGTGATGGTGATTGTTATTGATATTTCCCATTTAAATTGCGTTTGTCAAAAAATATACACTTTGTCAGATTTCTGACATCAATGCATTTTAAATGGAAAAGCTGGTCTCAATGCCAAAAATGACAACCTAAAGGTGGGTTTCCGACAGACGCCGCGCGGCATTGTCGCATTGGAAATTGCACCCGGAAATATCCCTCTCACCAGGGATATTTCCACTTGTCAATTTTTGAAAATTACGAGGTAAATTTCCAGTTAAATATGCACAAGGGAAATTTCCACAATAATTTCATTGCGCCGGCGCATTCGTGTGTCCGATCATTTCCGTTAATATTGAAGGGTTATAAATAACCCCCATACCAACGGTAACGGCCGAAGGTTGCCGATGGTCACAAACTAACAACTTAAAAATTGATGAAAGACTTGATCGACTGGGTAGAAATGAGACAGGTCTCGGTGGCTCAGTTGGTAGAGCATTACACTGGAAATGTAGGGGTCCTGGGTTCAAATCCCAGTCGAGACAAGAAAATTTTTCATCAACTTTTAATTTATGCGTCTGCATGCCACTAAAATTAACACTCTTTAAGTTATAAATAACGTCAAATATGGGATGTAATCTTGCCAGATCAATGGTACTTCGAAATTCAAAATACCTATTTAGTTTGGATCGCTATAATTTGTTGAGCGTGTATTATCTATACAGGGTCACAATTTGAAAACGAACAGTCGGTTATATCTATTAGACAAAAAATACTATCGGGAAGATCTCAAATACGTACCGGGGGATTGGAGGGGGAACCAAAATGAGGCACTTTTTGAATCACCCCGCCTCACCCCTTAGGGGGTAGCTACCCTAACTTATTTTTTTTAAATACGAACCTACCTTGTGATGCACCGTTCGATAGCTCGTTGCTATACCTTCACAGTCATAGAGCAAAATCTTAAATCGGACGATTGGTTTTTGAGATATTGGTGTTTAAAAGTGAGCATATTTTGAAATCTAGTGATTTTGACTTTCTATTAGACAAAAGAATTCTCTCATCAAAGTCTGAAATACACATCGTGGAACCAAATTTGTTTATTGCCTAACCCCCACCCCTCTTATTTTGGGGTCTAGCCGCTCCTAATAATTTTTTTAAAATGAGAACCTACCCCGTGTGATAGCTCCTTTGAAAGTTTTTTTATTCGTCTTTAGAGACGTGCAGAAGCAGATAGAATTACGATAATCGCATTATTTGGTTTCGCCAATGTGTATTCGAGACTTTTATGACAGAATTTTTTTGTCTATGAGATAGTCAAAATTACTAGTTTTCACAATGTGCTTACTTTCAAACACCGATATCTCAAAAACTAATGGTACGATTTGGGATTTTTCTATAGGACTGTAAAGGGATAGCAACGAGCTATCCAACGAGGCGCAACAAAAGGTAGGTTTGTATTTATAAAAAATAAGTTGGGGTAGCTACCCCCCAAGGGGTGAGGTGGAGTGACTCAAAAAGTGTCTCATTTTGGTTCCCCCTCCAATCACCCGATACGTATTTGAGATCTTCCCGATAGTATTTTTTGTCTAAGAGATATTCCCGACTGTTCGTTTTCAAATTGTCACCCTGTATATGAGGTTAGGTGGGTGCTAATGGAACGAAGTTCTAGTGAACACTGATTATTTATTGGGTTTATTTGTAAATTACTATATTGAAAATTGATTGACATCGACCTACGTCATGTAACGAGGTGCTTTCATATTTCATACATATTATATCTTCCTTCTTTAATTAAGACTTAAACACTAAAAACATTATATAAAAATTACAATTAATATCACAGAAACAAGAATCACAGTCTATCACTTATATAGCCATAGACAATACTAAATACCATGTTGTATTAACTTATTGTTGTTTTGTAAGAGTACAATGATGTACACAATTTAAAATTTCTTGTAAACAATTCAAAATTAGTCCCAAAACAAATGCAACTGTTTGTGCGGCCATTTAACACTTAAATTGACATTACAGATATGGTATTTTTCACAAGTACTTAACTACAATGTAAATAACAAATTAATTATAGCTAATCCTATCCTTTCCTTTCATAAGAAAGCCCTTCATGAAATTTCGTTTATTATGTTATAAACATGGAAAAAGAGTTGAATTGCACTGAAAACTTACAGAGAATTTTCAAGAAGGAAGAAAATTAATTCGTAGAACAATGTTACTTATAGATGTCGGAGTATCTATATGGTCTTTTAATAACCCTACCAAATTTATTTACAAAATTGTCAGGAACCAAAGTTAGTTCCTGCGTGTCCTGACCTGAACTAGAATCATCACTATGACTACTATCATTCGATACATTGTCCTAAATTTTTTCACATATTTTAAAAGATTCGTCCCTAACTTTTATACTTTCATTTTTTTCACAAACATTTAAGACATTACCATTACAATTACTATCATTTTCTAGAACGTCATTTTCCAAAGCTTTTGCACCACTCGCTGGATGTCCTCTAGATTTAAATTAGGCACACAAATTCCGAATCTTTTTATTTTATTCAATTGTGGTACAAAATCTTCAAAATCAGAATTACCTTGTTGAAATCGTCAGAATTGTCTTGATCAATATCTTCGTTGTTTCTATTTCCACTTTTACTTTCTTGAACTGTAATGAAGTTTGGACATTGAAATGAATTATTTTTATTTTCATCAGCAAGTTTTTGCTGATTGTCCAAATATATTTTTTAAACGGTCTGATAAATCTACGATTACATGATCTTCCATTAATCAAGACAACCTGATAAACTTTATTGGGCAACACCCTACCAATTTTACCCTCTTGCCATTGGCCTTTAGGCTTCAATTAAATCATAAAAGTTCCATTAAAGTTCAATTTTCTAAGATCTTCTGCTACCTCTTCTATCATAATAAAACTTTTGACTATTTCGAGATTTTTTAAAGTAATTTGAATATTTGTTTCTCTGCTATATTTTAGATTTAAATTTAGCATTGTGCAAGGGCAGTAAATATCTAAGATTTCTACACATAAGAATGTTAGCAGGTGTATTATAAGAGGTCTTTTTTGTCCAAAATACTTTTTCTTAAAATTGATTTTACAGTTTTGATAGCCCTTTCCACAGCACCATTACTTTGTGGATACATCTTGGCGAGCTTGTAATATGATTTAATTCATATTGTTTAGCAAATCTAGCAAACTCAAAGCTAGTAAATTCATGGCCTGAATCTGACATGACGGTCTTTGGTATCCCAAAACGACCAAAACATGACTTCAACCTATACAAGTCACATTATAACTTGAAAAATCCGTATTTAGTTTCATAACATCGACAAATTTAGAGTAGTAATCAACCAAAAGAAGATATGACTCATTAAACAAATGGAAAATATCCACAGCAACTTTATTAAACGGAATTTCATCAACCCCGTGAGAAGTCATAGGCTCGGGTGTTTAACTTTTTTGATAAGCTTGACACAAGTGACATGATGTTGATATACAGGGTAGTCCAACAAGCGCGCCTCGGTCTATAGTAGCCAAACCGTTGAACTTATGGAAAAATATTTTGTATAAAAGTTGTAGCATCTCATCTTTGCTATAACCTAAAATTATTTTCCAGTATATAGGGTGTCCCAAAAAAGAGTAATCACAAATTTTATGTTTTTTTTAAAATGGAATACCGTATGTTTTTATGTAGCAAATGAAGCCTCTACATGCTCTCTATTCAACTTTGAAATCGTATTTGGGTTGAATGCAGTGTTGCCAAGTTATGATTTTTCGAAGAAAAAAATAGACCAAAACATACTTTTTAAAAATTGTCATATCTCCGCCACTGTACATTAGTTTCCATTGAAAATGTACATGTAATCTAATATTAGCCTAGTTGATCCTACATTATCTTCATTTTTCGATTTAAGTATACAGGGTGTCCAAAATATTTGTCTAAACACGTCAATTTTAAAGTCCATTTTTATTGAGTTTTTCAAATGCAACACCCCGTATATTATTTTTCTATCGAAAAGCTGAAAATGTCCTCTTTTAGAAAATACCATATTTGCTGTAGCTATCTCATTAATATTTTGAGATATTAAGATTTTCCCTTAACTTTGCACAAAAAACGGTAAAAAGTAAAGTAATTTGGTAGTTTTACCTGGAAAGTTTTTCGGGAGTTTTGAAAATTTTATAGATTTAGACATGTTCTTTTCGAATTTCTACTTTGCCACCTCGTATTTTTGCCGCTCGCGCCGCCATATTGAAAAATTTCGCCAAAAAACAGGTTTTTCACAATATCTTCTTTCTTTCTCATTAACATGAAAATAGTTATAAATATTGGTGACGGCCTTTACCCATGACTTTCCTCGGCACACCACTCCACCCTTTTTTGGATAAACATCATTTAAATGTTTTTTTTTTAATTACAAAATAAAATAAAATTCCTAACTCACTATTTAAAAATAGAAAGTTGATGATGACACACCGAACGCGAAACGTCGGATTCAAACTTTCAGGTCCCAATCTTGTAGAGCCGATGAACCTAGGGAACGTTCAAATTTGAACGATTCTTCTTAACTAAGTAGTTTTGGAAATATACGACCAAATATGTTTGAACACAAAGAGCCTTACATCTTGAAAAGGAATAAAAGAATCGACAAAAACGAAATCGTAGCTTTAGTGAGTTCCAAGAACAGTACCTACCTTCTTGCTAATATAACCAACTTCATATTAGTAACCGTTCTTGTTAGTGTCGCATGGTTTTTGGAACACCCTGTATATCTGCGAACTAAAACCCTCACATAAGCGCCGTTGGTAGGGGATTAAAGTCAGTGTATACCAAAAATCGTTGTTCTAGGTTGAGCCGTTATTGAGATGGAGCGGTCTGTAGAGCGCCGACAGACCGAGAGAATTGAGTAAACATGTTTTCGTAATCTAGGGACCTGAAAACGTATAAATGTGAAAAAATGTCGAGGTCGATTTTTTACGTGAATACAATTCTCTTTACCGAGAGAAGTGAAAATGAATACCTAGTTTTAGCGTACGCGTGCTGCAAAGTCGACTCAACACGCGTTTTGGCCAAAAAACTAATTTCGACACTACCACTATGACGTAGAGTAAGTGGCGCGGCTTTTTTTTTATCGTGGTATCCCCAGTAGGCCTAGTCCACATGCAATGGATTATTACAATATTTAGCGCATTCTCCATCGCTTCGGAATTTTTGGTGAACTAGGTGTTGCCGGTTTATCAATATCGAATCGTTACAGATAGTTTCTTCCACATCATCCTCGATGGGATTAATAGCTTCGTTGTCGATTTGTTGTGGAAGTTCTAGGCTTCCGCTAGTAACTGCTGATGTCTCAGCAGCAGCAGCGCACAAAAAAAAAAACACTGATCTCTGAATGGGAATGTTGGATACGTGGATCGCAGTTGTGGATGAGAAATGCCGCCATCGTAAAGATGCAGCAATTGATTTCTCGTTATTACTTATATGGTTTTCGATATACATCTTGAACAACTATCAATATTAGTCTGTCCAAGAGTTTACCTTTGTTGTCCTTTTTTTTCAAGCACTTGACTTACGAAAAGACAATATAATCATTCACTTCATTTTATTGCAATGGATCTTCATAAATAAAACAGTTTACTTCCTTAGAAATTATGACTATAAAAATACGAACGACACTTGAACAATAAACATGTAGGTAAGCACTGATGATTCGAACAACGCCATCGCAGTGCGTTCCTTCAAAGCTGCGAATCTGCGAAGGAAGAAGAGACCCTAGTAAATCGGTTTTTAAATACGTGGTCAAATATACGATAATATACGACAAACACGTGTTGGTGTAGCTGTATGTTGGTTTGTCGCACTCGTACGCTAAAACCATTCATTTTACAGAATAAAAAGGTTGATTATAAGAAAATTTTCTCTAGTATAATTTAGATATTACATTACTATATTTCCATGTTAAAAGAGAAGAGATATTGTGAAAAATCTGTTTTTTTGGCGAAATTTTTCAAAATGACGGCGCGAGCGGCAAAAATACGAGGTGGCAAAGTAGAAATTCGGAGAGAACACGTCTAAATCTATAAAATTTTCAAGACTCCCGAAAAACTTTCCAGGTAAAACTACCAAATTACTTTACTTTTTACCGTTTTTTGTGCAAAGTTAAAGGAAAATTTTAATATCTCAAAATATTAATGAGATAGATACAGCAAATGTGGTATTTTCTGAAAGACGACATTTTCAGCTTTTCGATAGAAAAATAATATACGGGGTGTTGCATTTGAAAAACTCAATTAAAATGGACTTTAAAATTGACGTGTTTAGACAAATATTTTGGACACCCTGTATACCCTAATCGAAAAATGAAGATAAAGTAGGATCAACTAGGCTAACATTAGATTACATGTAAATTTTCAAGGGAAATTAATGTACAGTGGCGGAGATATGACAATTTTTAAAAATTATGTTTTGGTCTACTTTTTTGTTCGAAAAATCACAACTTGGCAACGCTGCATTCAACCCAAATACGATTTTAAAGTTGAATAGAGAGCATATAGAGGCTTCACCTGCCACATAAAAACATACAGTATTCCATTTGAAAAAAAACATAAAATTTGTGATTACTCTTTTTTGGGACACCCTGTATACTTGAAAATAATTTTAGGTTATAGCAAAGATGAGATGCTAAAACTTTTATACAGAACATTTTTCCATAACTTCAACGGTTTGGCTACTATTGACCGAGGCGCGCTTGTTGGACTACCCTGTATATTGAATTTGCTTATTCATGCCTGGCCAAAAAAAAGAAAGGCGAGCTTTAGCCAAACATTTATTTATTCCCATATGACTATAGTGAATTTTATTTAAGATACGAGCTCTACTATTTCTAGGAACAATCAACTTTTATCTCTTATACACCAAACCATCTATTAAATTGACATTAAGTTCACCCCTTACCTCATAATAAAACTTTAAATGATTTGGTATCTTTTTATAACAATTCGGCCACCCATTATTTATGAAGTCAGTAATAGCTTCAAGGTTCTTATCTCTCTTTGTATTATTTTTCAATTTCAAAATTATATCGTTAGTTGCATTTAATTGCATATAAATTAAACACACATGTGCCTCTACTTCAATATCTAGATTTTTATTAAAAGATTTATTTTGCTCGAAGGCTCTACTCAGAGTATCAGCAATAACCAACTGTTTCCCTGGTTTATAAATCAAATCAAATTCATACTTCCTCAATTGTACCAAAATACGTTGTAACCTAGCAGAGCATTCATTAAGTGGCTTTTCAATTATGTGAATAAGATGTCTATGATCTGTTTCCACAATAAAATGCTTAGCATAAACGAATATCAATGCCAAAAAAAAACACTCAATAACTCTTTTTCTATCTGACTATATCTTTGTTGAGTTGCTGTAAAAGATCTTGATGCATACAGGTATGAGCTATCAAATATTGCAACTTAAGAATACGAATAACTTCAAAACGTCTCAACGAATTGGGTCGATCTTAGGTTCGTTGGAAAGACAAGAGTCTGTTCTTTAATTTTATTGTAAAAAATTCCAACTTCAGTTAGTTGGACTAACTCTATGGGTGGATATTTGAAAAAAATTGAATTTTTTAAACTTTTCTTGAAATTTTCAAATGGAACGGTATATTTAAGATATGTTCAATCGATTTTTGAGGATGTTTTACACAGTTTTTCTTTATTAAACCTTCCTACAAACGAATTCCAGAGAGTGTTAAATTTAATTTTATCAAAAATAATCAATATTTATGAAAAAGCCCTCGTAAATAATGACTTTGCTTTTCTGACAGTTGATTGTCATCATTGATGAATGTCAAATAATGGAAAAAGTGCGTTAGGAAATTATAATAGTAACTATAGTATGCAATGATCATGTAATGATAGCCATTAATACACGAGCATGTTGTAGGATACGAAACTTGAAGAAGAAATACATATTTATTTTGAGAATAGTAAACTACTCAAGTGGTGGTGCCATCTATTAAAAATTTTGGAAATTAAAATCTAGACGTCATTTCCGCATAAATTCGGCACCCGCGTACTGTGGATTTATTCATTTTTCATTCTGTTCTTTCTGTAAATACTAACAGAGATTATCCAAAACCAGTCTATTATTTTTTTTATAAGCATTGTCCATTTTCAAAATAATTAGATTTTAGCGGCTGCGATTGCTGCATTTCCATTACATTCATGCAGAACCTCAAGGATGTCCTGTGCTTCTCGATTTGGGAAATGCATTTTGACTTTAGAAAATAGCGTTTGAAGTTTCAAAAATGTGTCAGCCTGACATACTTAACTGATATCTGCTCAATTTACGGGGGCTTTTTCATAAATACTGATTATTTGTAATAAAATTAATTTTAACACACTCTGGAATTCGTTTGTAGGAAGGTATAATAAAGAAACACTATGTAAAACATCCTCAAAAATCGATTTAACATATCTTAAATATACCGTTCCATTTGAAAATTTTAAGAAATATTGGAAACATTCAATTGTTTTCAAATATTGACGCATAGCGTCAGTCCTACTAACCAGAATTTGAATTTTTCACAACAAAGTTAAAGAACAGACTCTTGTCTTTCCAACGAACCTAAGATCGACCAGATTTGTTGAGTCGTTTTGAAGTTATCCGCTTTCTTGTGTTGCAATATTTGACAGCTCATAACTATCTTATCCGATAAGTCATGAATCAAAATTGTGTGAAATTTCATCAAAAATCTATTGCTAGCATTTTTGAGATACGTTTCCATTTGAAATTTGAAAAATAAAACCATTTTTGTACTTTGACAGTTGGGTTACGCCCCCTTACGGTCATTTTAGAAAGCTGAAATATATTTCCAGCATTTTATCTTGGCCATATTTATGGGATAATTTTTTTCCGACAAGACTACGATGAATAGTTTTCGAGATATGGCCGAGTGCCATTCTTAATGAATCACCCTGTACATCAAAAAATTGCAAACATGCCATTTCTTTCAACCTCACAAATGCTCTTTCATCCACATCCAACCACTCAAAAATCACATCCTTCTTCAAAAGATCTCTCAAGGAGGCAGTCACTACAGATGAACTTTCAATAAACTTTCCTATATACATCCTAAAAATCTCTGCAAATCTATCCCTGGTTCTAGGCATATTTTTAATAGCCTGAATCTTTGAACCGTCTGGTTCCAATCCCTTCTCTGAAACCTGGTGTCCCATATACTTAACCTTGTCAACAAAAAAATAACATTTATTTCTATTAATCCTGATGCCTCTTGTTGCAACTGTTTTAAAGACTTCTTTCAAAATTTTATCATGTTTCTCTGATGAATCTGCATAAATTATTATTGGTTAACCCATATGGCATTCGCATAAAACAATACGTGCCTCAAGGTGTCCCAAAAGTTGTCATCTTAAGCCGCGTCCAGATTAGTAAATAAATGCGTTGCGTTGAAGTCGGGATTCGCCACTTATTTTTGCGGCGCAAATTTGGTATCTTGACTGACATAAATATTTGTGTTGTGCGCCGTGCGTTCTTGCTCAACGCTTGTTTGCCTATTTTATTTCAGTGTGCGCGTTGCTTGTTTTTGGTTATTTGTTTCGTTCGCGAAAAAATGTGTCCACACTAGAACGATTTTGCGCCGCAAATCCCTTTGATGTCTTGAAAAAAAGCCGACAAGTCGCGGATCTCGTGCGGTGAATGCCGCGAACATTTTTGCGTGCGTCCGTATATGCGGCGAACAGGTCCACACTCGCATAAACTTGTATCGCACACACAAATTTGTGCCGCATGCCACGCACAACGTAAATTTTTACTAATGTGGACGCGGCTTTAGAACTCTCCTTATCTAAAGGAACCTGTAAGCAGCATCCAGGGTAGAAAAATAATTTGCACCTGAAAATCTTAGAGTCAACTCCGCTAATGTTAAAATAATGCCTCTTGATGGAACGACTCAAATCTGCTGGGTCCAGACAAATTCTCAGATCTCCATTTGGCTTCCTCACAATTACAAATGCATTTACCCATTCTGTACTTTCATTCATCCTTTTTATGACCTTCTGATGCACCAACTGATTTAAAGATTGTTTAATTTTATCCATAATTGGGAAAGGAACTTTTCTAATTGGATGAACTACTGGGACTGCATCTTCCTTTAATTCAATTGTATAGGCTTTTTCTAAACAACCTAAACCTTGAAACAAATAATCATATTTACTGTGCAAGAACTGCAAATTACTACTCCTCTGAGTTAAAGACTCTGATTTTTCTAGACTATCTATTCTCTGAATAAGACTTCAAACCCAAAATTGGAATACTATTTTCCATTGTATTGAGAAAAAAACGAAAATAAAAAAGATTTTTCTTTATGTTCACAGTTTAGATCTACTTTACCTGCAATTGGAATACGATCCTGTGTATAAGAGTACAAAATTACTGGGGTTTTAACAATTTTTCTATTAATTTTATGCAACAATTTAATAGGAACAACATTTACCATCGCTCCTGTGTCTAGCTTGAAGTTGATGTTGTGTTGCTGTTCAACTATCAGCACCTTAGCCCACGACATCGCTCCAGGGCTCCTCGAAACTCCATTTACTTGAGATGCTAGGAATTCCGATGCTAAAGGCCACGAATCTATGAAAAGAAAATCACCTTCAGAACCTTGCCGATTACTCTCTTATAGAATTACTACTTTTACGAAATTTATAATGATTCTTTTTACCATTATGTCTTACATGATTCCTATTGTCATTCACACCTCTAGCATTATGATTGAATTTATTGTACCTATCAGGAGAATTTAAATAATTATAAGTAAAACTTGAATTAGAATTAGATTTGCAAACAGAACTAAAATGATTAAAAATTTTACATAACTTGCATTGCTTTTACGTGCAGAACAGCGAGGTTGGAGACCATAGCTATATCCACATCTACCACATCTCTGTCTCTGATCACCCTTATTTTTAGAACCCTAAAAGTTGATTGGTGTCTGTGTCTGGATATGGCATCAACAAGTTGATCAGCTGCCAAACCATGGGCGGAGAAACCATTTGTGATGAATTTATTTCTTTCTCTGGTCTTCTCTGAATTGATGTATGTTCTTATAACATCATCTAACGTGGAATTTTCGTCTAGCAATATAGTCTTTCCAGCAAGGACTCAGATAAAATGCCACACATGATAATACCACGGAAGTCCATTTTGTTCTTTTTCTTCCATAAAATTTCAAAAAACTCTTATACTTTTCAGGATGATCGCCTATGTTCAAAAATTTGCTTAGGTTCTTTGTCCGTACTGTGTCATGTATTATCTATATGAGGTTAGGTGGGTGTTAATGAAACGACGTTTTAGTGGACACTGATTATTTATTGGGCTTAATTGTAAATCCCTATATTGACAATTGATTGACATCGACCTACGTCATGTGACTAGATGCTTTCATACAATATAATTACAGAGTGACCCAAAGAAATAATTAGCAACAATCATTAAAAAGTAAAAAAAACTATGCTCCTGTTGATTTTCTTTCACCGTTATGTTCAACAAAGCAGCTCAAAATTATTCATAATTTAAAGTAAACTGCCAAATGGCCCCGTTATACGTATAATCAACTAATAAAATGCACATAAATATTGCATACAAGCGCACAGCGTGATCAAATTACCAAATTTTTGCATTTAAGGGTCATCCCTTTGTACCACGCTCGCACCTTTGCAGCGCTTTTTAGTAAATTTTTTGGTCGCGCCGTTTCGCGTCGTGTCACAGTATGCGTACGTCAGTCCGATGCTTTCAACCATGCACCAGGTACAGGCCATTATTTTCCAATGACTGGGCATACAGTATTGCCATTATAATTCTTTAGGTTAGCTTAAGGAAGTAGGTACGCTATTACTTTAACTTACTTAGAGAAAATAATACTATTTTGGTAATATTTTAGCACGATCTTTAGTAAGAACTACCTTGCATTTTAAAGTGTTAAACTCATCAAGGGTGATACTGCCAGCATTGGGCACTACAGACCAATTAGTTTCTTGTCACACTTATACAAACTTTTTACCAAAATAATAACAAACAGACTGGCCAGTAACTTGGATGCCTATTAGTCAGTAGAACAGGGAGGGTTTAGACGGCTACAATACCATAGACCATTTGCATCAGAACAGTGATAGAAAAGATAACGGAAGGGAATACGATATTTAACTGCATTTAGCATTGATTCCGTCGAAACTTGTGCAATTCTAGAGGCTATGGATGGAGCAAGAACAGACTCAAGATATTCTACCCTCCTGCAAAAAAATATATAAAAACGCTACACTCCAAGTTACATTGAACGACAACCTATCGACCGAGAATATCTCAATAAGTACCCTATATACCCCCAACATTATTCACCTTAGCCTTGGAGGATGTCTTTAAATTATTGTCGTGAGAAAACAAAAGAATAACAATAGATGGAGCGGGAGTATATCTGAACCGTCTACGCTTCGCCGATGACATCTTTCTCACCACTGCATACCTTTAGGACCATGTTGGAAGAATTTACTCGAGCTTCCAAAAGTGTTAGTTTAAGGATGAATTTATCCAAAACTAAGACCATAAGTAGTAACGAGCAGATAGTACATCTATTGAAGGCAACATTTAGACAATGTGGAAGAATATTTATATAGGTATATCTTGGACACGTCATCAAAATCGGCAATGATTATCAAACAACTGAAATAAAACGCAGAATAAGGTTAACATGGGGGCATTTGGAGAATTGAAATACATAGTTAGAAACCCTGATATTCTAATTAAGCTTAAACGAAAAGTTAATAATACCTGCATGCCCATGGTGCAAAGACTATGGCAATCACAAAAAATAGTACAAATCAGCTAAAAACGATGCAAAGAGCTATGGAGAGAGCTATGCTAGGAGTCGGAAGGATAAGATCCGAAACGAAGAAATAAGAAGAACAAAAGTATCGGATGCTGTGCAGCGGTAAGCCAATTTCAAATGCCAAGGGGTAGGGCATGTGTTTAGACAGAACACAAACAATAGACATTCAAAATTACACATTGGAGAGCTAGAAAAACAAAAAAAAGTGTAGGAAGACCACAGAAAAGATGCTTAGATAACAACAAGAGGATAGCGGGCGAAATATGGTGCCAGAATCAGATGACAAAAAAAACGTAGAGACAAATAAGGAGGCCTTTGTTCAGGAGTAAACAAGGGATGGCATAGCTTCACAGGCAACAAACCACAAACCCCTTTATACTATTAAGTAGGCCGACTAATTTCAACTATTAATTAGGATCACCATTACCGTCGCCAGATTTGTCGCATATGATAATAGGGGGATAAATTATGGTTGCGATCCAACTTATGGCAAACTAAGTACCTACCAGCATTTTACTACTTAATGTTTTTTACTTGAATTATACCGACCTGAAGAAACAGCTAGAAATAGTGGAAAGTTTAGTGGAGACCGAGGTGGAAGCTTTTGCAAAAAATTTGTAATCATTAAAATCTCGCAAAGATCACAAATTTTACAAGCGTGAACAAGGGAAAAAATATATAAAAGAGAAGTGTACAGCGGAATATGTCAGGATAACTAGAGGAATTTTGGGAACCGAATTAAACTCTAATAATAAACTGCAACCGGTTTTTGGCAGCACCTGCAGTCCAATAAAGTTTTGAAATCCTTAAATTGACAATAGAGGAAATCAGAAGACCCAGACGGGAAAACTCGGAAGCTTCTGAATATTCATAGAGCACTACGTCCCAGAGCAGACATGAATAGGTTGTATCTTGCTAGACATGAATCGTGATGGAGGACAAGTCTTGGTGAATATGGTCAATATGGAAGCCAGTCACAAACATGCACCTCGAGGCTGACCAAATACCTGGAGCTGAATCAAGAACACAAGTATTTTGGTCTGGTGTATATTTCGGTCTGGTGTATTGACAAGATAGAAAAAAACAAGACAGTATTGGAAGAAAATAACGTGGTCAGGATGAAGAAAAGGTGGATATCGAAGAAAATACACGGCCGAATTTAGGAATAAGAACGAGATATAATTATTGACCAGTCGGGAGAGTGGCTAAATGTTTTAGCCGCTTAGAACTGAAATCTGAAATAAAAGCGCTATAAATTAAATATCCAAACTTCCCACAGAAAAAGATTAAAATTATTGGTAGAGGAGTGGCTAGTCTCCCAATAAACACCATAAACAGGATAAATTAAATATTCGTTTTGTTTTTCTAAATTGTGAAAAAGCTTAGATAGTCTTCCGCCAGGTTTATGGGTAGACTGGAACTATTAAAAGAGAAACTTTAAGAAGATTTTTGCACCAAACTAAACTTAGACGATTTATGCCCAAAAGAACTTCAGAAGATCGATGTGCGTGTAGAGCTATTTTTTGGGCCCAAAAGGAAAAAAAAGGAAATTTACACTTCTCAAATTCTGAAAATTATTTGGCAATATGATTAAGCTCACAGAATTAATCACAAATTTAATGTCATCGCCTTCTGAAGAAATTTGTAGGATGTATTTTGCATTATTTTATCTTTGATGCAAGGACTGATCCCAAAGTCAAAGTTAATATAAAATACCAATAATTAAAATTTGTTTGCGGACTGATAATTTTCTACATACTGTAATACAAGGCGTTTTCTATTATTTTAGACATTTGATTGTTACGAGAGCGCGTCTAAAGGTCAAAAATCTGACAATCAATCAACCTTAAATAAATTCTCACCTTTTCTTAGAAAGTAAAAAAAATAAATGTATCAATAAATTAACAATAATGGCCCGATAAAACGATTTTAATAGTAAAAATATAAATTTTTCTTCGACCCAAAAAAAAAATGTTTAATAGGTCAACTTACAAATAGCAAGTTTGTATAAATAAATGGCGCATTGGTCAAAATTGGGGCTGATGTCGCAAAACAATTCCGGTGATACACTTTCAGATTGTTGGTAAAAAAAAGGCCAAAGACGCAAGAGGGCTGTTTGCATAAATAAAGCATGTTGGCAGGTGTTTTGTATTTTTAAGCACTTAGCCACAACTTAAAGTTCATGTTAATTAGCCAAAAATCCAATCCTCGTTTTCATTCGCAGCTTTTTATTATTTACCGTTAAAAGCGATGCAGTTTTATATAAAAAATGTGCAAAGCACAATATACACTTAGGTACGTCAGAAGTCGGTGCTCAGGGTGTAAAAGATGAAAGTAGGTATTATATTTTTGAAATTAATTCTGATGGCAAGTTTGATATCTCTTATCTATGGTGAATAGAAAAGAAATGTAGTTATAGGGCATTATAGTTATACAATAAATACAGGAATAGAAAAAAAACATTTTAGAAAAAAATGCACCATGCAAACAAGAAAGAAGCACAATTTTCACTGTACTACTGTAAGACAAATCATACAAATTTGAAGAATAGGAAAGAGGTGTAGGCGAACAATAGGAAAAGTAAAATAAATATTTTTGTAAAAATATACCCATGCTATATAGGTAATAACAGAAATTCGGAGTTGTTTTATGAGGAAAATGTAAAAAAGACAATTTTTCAATTTTCATTGCATTCCTGGATACTCATTCATGAATGAGAGGGATTTTGGAGCAATTTGGTTGAGTACCTACTTATTGCACTAAATTTCCAATGTTGCCACAGCATATTTTCTCAAATTGAAATTCCGCATTTCTAGTGCAAGGATCCTCTTGAGAGATATAGCAAAGTATTAAAAACAGCTGTCGCAGGAGATATGGAAATGTTATGGTTTCCAAATTGATGTACAGTTGGCCAATCATATTCGAAACAAATGTGCATATACAAAATTGCTTTACTATTTCGTGATTATACCAAGTTTTTATTTTGAATCTTCGTAACTAATATTCTACCATAAGATTGCTTCACAGCTTTGTATAATAATACACTATTGAGCCTTTCAGACTGATTAAAGGGTAATACGTATTGTATAACAGTGAACCTTTGTTGAAATATATAGGGAGAATGTTTCAAATTTCACAGGTCACAGTCCAAATTTGACGACATAATTGAACCAATAGGATAAAGACTGTAGCGATGATTTATAACTGCGACTAATGTGAAACAGAAGACTGTGTTACTTGTCACCGGCTCCAGATTTTGGTTTAAAAATACCAGGTTTACTTGACATGTTTCACCAAAATGTGTGTGCGCCGTTGGCAAGTTAGAAGTAAGATCGGTAATGTCCAGTAATAATATTATTCTTAAAAAATACATAAAGAACTACCAAGCGAGACGGCCATTAAGCATGGAGAGTTTCATTGTTCGCTCTTACTGGACTGTGGCGCGTATGCCAACTGTTTTAGTCGCGCTTCTGCTATGGGGCTTCTTATTTTTTAACAGGTACCAGGTACCTACCACGCGTATATTTTGTCATTAATTTTCAAGAAGATACCGAAAGCAATTTCACCTACTTGCTGAATAGGTACTATATGTGCTGGCTGTATTCGAGTTGATTGTATCGTAGCACACTTTCATATTGTTAATTCCGAAAGTATTATGCACGAAAAGATTAAATGATGGGTATGATCTCGACAATCTCTCACTCTGTGGAAGATAGAATATGCATTAGAAGCGATAGGAGTATTCAATACATATTAACCCCATTTGAGCTTACTCTGCGTTTAATAGCTGGAAAGTATATCCAATTCTTAATAAATCTCGGATGTGCTATAAGTGTAGTTATTGAAATAATATAGTGTGGATAATATAAAACTGCTTTTCAGCGCTTTTTCGATAGATAGTAGATATTACCATTGGATTTATTTTTTTTTATTTTTTTCTTCCGGATATTCTTCACCGCACTGTTGTAGATAAAATACTGGATATAATACTCCTATATACATACTGTATGTCATACCCTAAGAGATTGCAAATCTCGCCTCACCGCCGGTTCGGTTTGCAAATTTCTCTTGCGTGCGGTAATAATCTAGTTATCACACTTATTATATAATATACATTATATCACAAAAACAAAATCGTCGATTTTATTGAAGCTATTTTCCTTAAAATAGGCTTGTCCAGTGGCGTTCCGAACCCTTTGGTAAAATAAAAAACTGCGTAAATGTCCACACCACTGAAAAGTTTCAATATTTTCCAGAACCTTTGGGTATTATGGATAATATTACATTTTTATACATGAGTGAGAATAAATTTTTTGCATTTTTTTGACTTCGGAGGCGAAATTAACGTACTATGCGTCAAAACTCACGAGAGACGACAGAAAACGAGACGAGACGAGGGAAGAGCTCTCTCGTCTCGTATCGAGGGTCTTCGTCGAGACGAGAGACTCATTTTTTCTCGAACCTTCGAGACGAGACGAGAGAGAGAGTGGATTCCCGTCTCGTATCGTCTCGCGGCATCACTACACGCGCTCTGAAGCCCATTTGTTTTTTGGCCTCCATATTCCACTACTCGTCTTCAATCATCTTTTTAACAAGTTTTCCATACACTCTCAGGACAGTGCACCTGACTGCAGGTTATTCCTCGATGTTATAGTTTTCGCAGACCTCTTCACTCTTCACTTTTTTTGTGAATAGTTGTGATATATATATTTTCCCTTCTTTAAAAATAGCTTCTCCATTAAGGCAGTTCTACTAGTTTCAATTTTTTCCTACTGAACCTGAGTGGAGACACTCTACGTATTTTTATGTCGGATGGTGGTTGTACTGGTTGTAGTGACTATTGGTATCTGGCTCTTTCTTCAGTCAGTTTTGCGTAATGCGCATTCCATTTATCTAAGTTAATGGGCATGATAATACCGTTTGTCTTGTCCAAGCGGAGGGATTTTAGTACTTTCCAGCTTTCGGTACTTATGCTTTCTTCTATGTTTGTGTGAATTTCGGTACAATTCTTTCCAGCTTTCGTTCGTCTTTGAGTTATTGACGTACGTATAGATAAAATCCACTAAAAAAAACCTATTGACGTAACCACTGAAAAAGAAATCAAATTTCCTTTTCTCTAGATCAATCCCATTTTCACGTGAGATAGACGAAAACGCGTGTGACTTTTCTCAGCTGGTTTTAGCTATACTTTGCTTTGAGTAGTTGTGTATTCGTTTCTACTTTGTTTTTAGTTAATAAAGTTCTGATGCTTTTTCAAAAAAAGAAAACAACAGATACAAATATTTCCTACAAACGTTCTGCAGCATTTTTTGAGCGGGGGTTGTCACTTGGTGTTTTGTTTCAATTTTTAGAAATTGCGTGAAACTCAGATTATTGAAACGTTTTTCATTTTAAACAGCTATATGGAAAAGTACATTTATATATATATATATTTTTTTGATATGTTCCAATTTAGGGCCCGTATCTCTAAATTAGAATTTCACATGTCAATAGTTGAAACCTGGGGTTAATTTAAACGCAAAGGCAAAGTGGAACTCCTACTTTTCAGATTCTGACCTATCTAATAATCTCCTTCCAACGTGACTGACTTTGTCTGAACTTTCAACAGACTATGAAAACAATAGCTGGGATTTTTTTCATGAAAATGAACTTTAAGAACGTAATGACCAGTTGATGATTGCGAATAAATGGAATTGAGAAAAACATCTACCTATTGATGAATATGTATATTTACGGAATTTTTGCGTCAAAGCAGAAATAATAATTTAAAGTCAACAACGGACTTTTTGAATATGGGACAAACATATCATAGGTATAATATGTACTTATCGACGAGCAAACAATTATTCAAGTAATGGTTTGACAAATATTGTCGGACATTCGAATTTTCTATCAATTTTATTTCATTTGTAGGTATTGATGATTCGGCTCTCACATGGTGGACAACCACTGTCTAGTTGAACTAATATATATTTTTGATTTCATTAGATCTTCACCTTTGCAACGGAACATCCTTGCTTTATTCAAATTCATGATGGTGATTTACTTCGTACAATTCATAGAAGACTACTTATAGTGTGTTCGCTTCCAATTCATGAGGCAGTTCTAGAAGAGTGGAACAAAAGGGCAATTTTAAGTAAGTAGCAACTATATGGCAATGAAACAGTTTTATTCGCAGCGTTGCCATGCCTATCACGTTAGACAAGGACTAAACCAATATGAGTAGAAAAATTACTTATAAGTATCAGTGAAGCAGCCTTAAGGCTTGTTTACACGAGTCAAGTTGCGAGTCAAGTAACTTGCCTTAGCACTGACCTGGTTATGTTCCACTTGACTTGACTCACCAACAAGAAAAGCAAACGCGTTTTCACGTGTAGTTCAGTAGGGGCGCAAGTCGATTCAACATGGCGGAAAATGGCATTGTGTAGGTACTTGCCACGCTCAACTTGACTTATATGTTTACATTGGTAAAATAAACGGTCAAGCAGGAGCAAGTGATACAAGTGGTAGTGGGGGTGACAGTCAAGTCAAGCTACTTGTCCACTGTGCTAACTCACTTGCCTTGCTTCGTTACTTGACTTGACCGGAACTATTTACACGATGCAAGTAAAATAAAATGACTTGACTTTTACCACTCTACATGACCGTTCATTTGACCCGTGTCAACTCGGCTTTTTTCTTCTATCAATCTGAAGCTGTAGTTTTTCTTGCGCATTATAATAGATCATGTCATTTTTGATTTTTTTTTTCACTTCGGTAATGAAAATTCAGTCCTGTCATGTTTTACCATAGGATTTGCCCCTCTCGTCAGTTCTCTGCAGCAAAGAATAACCCTAATGAGGAGGTGTGATATTGACAAATATGGAATAAGACCTGATTTCTAAATGGCAACCTGTGACAATGGTTTCACCCAATCTTTTTTGTCTTGCCAAAAGAACTGAAATTTAGAGTATTATACCTAGTGGACTGTAACTTTTTATAGGGTAACGCGAAAACACACAAGCGCCATAAATATGTGAGACGGGCCCGTCAGGAAGATACCTACAACACATAAATTCCACAAATAGGGGCAGTTTCTACAGTCGTCACTGGTTTATCGATCAGCATCAGCTAATTATCTGTGATAAAAAGTCAATTTACACTTGTCCCTTATGCTGTGAAAATTAACGTGAATTAATGTAACCATTACCATACCCAAATTAACAGTTTTGTCCGCACTTTCAAGTTAATAATAAACAAAAAAAGAGATTCCTAACAACAATATTGTTTCAAAAATAAAACTGGCATGAACAACCACTGCTAATCTTGCCTAATACAGCCCATATATTTCCTTGATATAAATCTTAGGGAAAAACAAAATTATGTATAGAACAGCTAAAATTAGGTTTGCAACCTAACTATGCAGGTGATTGAAACGTGGTATTTTACACTTTATGCTCATTAGGTGATATTATGACCGTGCCCTTCCATAAAAATTAATGCGGAAAATTGGACCACTTAAGTTTTAGTCGCTCTACCGCTTTTGAAATTTCAGTAGCACATAAAGAGGCAACAACCATCACGAACATAGCACTGGACCATATTCGTTTTAAGTATGCCATAAATCTTGTGTGTGAATAATATGACATTTTACTTAACGTCGAGAATTGCTTCTGCAATTAGCATTCTTTGCAAAGTAGCTAATATTCTTTATTTTTCAGGACTGATATATATTTTATGAGAATTTGAAAATTTGTATTTTCTCGTTATTTTATTATGACTGAAATATGAGAAGTGTATAACATATGCTTTCTAATTCCTAATAGACCCAATCGTTAAGTGTATATCCAAGGAAAGAGAGTCGATTACATCTTTCCATTGATGTTGATTTTTGACTGTTGACTATAGCAAACAATGTATTGGATGATTTGGCCCCTCAATCCGGAAAGTTGCTTTTGAAGAATAAAAATAGGAAAATAGGTATTTTATTTCTTTCTACTGATTATTTCTGAAATAAATCCATTTTTACAGATCATTATATGCAACTTCCAACTTATTGTTTTACACCTTTTTTTGTTTGGATGTTGTTCACATCCACATCTTATCCTGATGGGTGGTACATCGAGATTGTTCCGTTTCTGCAATAGGCTGCATTAAACTGATGGTTTCGATTGTATACATTTGATTTGCTTTTTTAAGCAGTAGGTACTTGATTTTGATGTGTTGGGTTCTCATTGAAGTACCTAGATAATTCTGATCATTCCATCCAAGCCACATTCTTTTACCTTTAAACCTTTCTTTGTACCGGTATTCCGAACAATGATATTTTGCGTTCCTTTCTGGTTTTTGTTGTTATTTCCCTGTCTCAAAGCTCTTATTTCTGTGGCAGTTCGGTATTTTTCTAATTTATTCGACATATTACCTATTATATTGGACAGATTTTTCATATTGTTCATATTCCACTCAATTTTTTAAAGAATTTAGGAACTCTGCGAGAACACTTCTAACAACCTTCTTTAGGTTTTTTTCGTCCATATTACAGAGATTTTTCTCGTTTTTTTTTTCCGCCTCGCTTCTTTGTTGTGATTGGCAACAAAATTACTTTTCCGCCCTTATTTAAGACTTGTGCCTGGTTTGCACAAGTTGGATGGTAGGATGATTCACAAATCTCACAGTTAAACGGCGCGCCGGATTAATGTTTTATCCTTAATTACTATAATATATACCGCAATCGAAATATATTCCACCGCATACATAATATAATATGGATTATTATTTGTAAACTTGTTATATTTTGTCAATAGAGTAATTGCATATTTCAGTGGGCGGTTTTTTTAATATTTTTTTCTTGCACAATGTCTGTCTGGGGATATCGACTAAACAGCCGATTTCGTTGACACGAAAAGAAATGTACAAAACGTTTTGGATTCAAAAACTTGAGGGTTTATGCAACATGCATTTTTTAATTGGGTTTCTTTCTCTTCATTCTAAAATGTTACGTTATTAATCAACTTTTTCACCAGGCAATCACTAAAATATCGGTATCAGCACCTGTGAAATCTAGGGGACTGATTTGGGTTTTTGATTCCACCTGCTATACACAACATCGATTGTTTTTTGGCGCACCTGCAAAGGAGAGAAGGGCAAGAATATTTTTATTATTTCTCAATAATTCTCCTTTTGGTCTTTATCTGTTCAATGTAAAGTAGATTACTCATTCGTTTAGGCTGGTACCCTCCCATCATTCTCATTGAATCCCAATAATATGTACCTCAACGTGAGTATTATTCTCACTACCATATTTTGAAATATCGACAGAAGTTTCCGATTGAATGTATGTAATAACTCTTATTAAGAATTGAATACCATTCGAATAATAGGTAATTTGTTATCAATAGTAAAAGTGGTTGGACCATATAGGAACTCCCTTATTCCAGACTTATAAAAGCAAGAGCAGAAAAACAAATAGGCTCCGAAACGTCGTTAAAATTAGATCGGCAATAATAAGCTAGAGATTCACTGATCAAAACGAAAAAGGAGCCACTTCAGTAATTTTACATAATTTCTTTTTTGCATTGAGAAGAAAAATGTTTTCCCAGCAGACATGCATTTCCATATAAAACCAAAAAGATTGTTTTTATCACGGTTTGTTTACTTATTCGATAAAAAATTACAATTTGTAAATTGGTTCTCACATAAGCTTTGTTCCAACACAGACGATGTACCGTCCCGATACTGCGCAAAGGGTACAATTTGTGCATAGAATCCGAAATTCGTATACACTGTGGTTTCCAAACCGTTCATAGGACGGTTTTTGACGTGTTGGAACAGACCTATATTTAAATTAAAAAAAAATAATGTTAAAAACTACGAACATATTGAGAAATGGCTCGATCCTTTTTCGATTTGATCAGTGTATATAATTATGTATATGGACAAATAATTCAAATCATATCATAACAGATTTGATTTAACAGAGTGCTTCACACTTTTATTTTTTAAAGTTTCAGGGAAAAAATCTTAACAGAGAGATAACTAGTTCATCTTCTTTTCTAAATCATTTGATTCGTTGGTTATCATTACAGTTAGGTAAAAGGAAAATTTAAATGTTCCTGTTCTTTTTAAAATATACTGCATCAGTTTTATGAAAAGGCGACTGTACATCTTCGTGTTGAGAATCGTTAAGCATAAATCCACATATGTTCTCCAATTTAGGTAGTAAGTAGTGGCCACCTGGCCTTAAGATGGCACGAGCTTGCATCGGAAAAGAAAAAGGGGAAGTGGCCAGAGATCTTCGATTGACAGCTTTGCTAATATGTTTCAAGACAAAGTTCAGTTCCTGTTATAATTAACTATACCAGGGAGGCAGGGAGTCTTTCACTCGGTGAAGGCGTCTGGTCATTGTCACGATCGACATTTCCTTCCTTTTGCAAATTACATGCCACTTTTGTAGATAGGTATTCATTTTTCACATTATTTACTTTGTAGGAGAAACTACATGTGCAAGCATTATTATGAAGCTATGAGCTATGTATGTAGGTACTTATATTTCAAGTTTTATAGAAGACCAAGCTCTCAAAAATGTACACAATACTTATTAGCATTAAAAACTTGGAAAATATAAAGAAAAAAATCTGTGACAGGTACCTAATAATGATTCTATAAGGGTCAGTTTTGGTTCTTTTTTGTACTAAAAACATAAAAAGTATAAGAAAGGGTGTTCAAAACCCATTATACCTACAGAAAACTAAGTCAGGTGTTTCCTTTCCTGAATCAAGAAAAAAAGAAAAGAATGAAGAATCGGCTATCAGTCTCTAGGGCTAGTGGGAGAAGGCCTTTACAAAAAGAAACTCTTCGCGAGAAAGGATTACCTTATCATCAACAGGTGCCTTGATTATTATTTAGGCCCCATGATTGGATAGCCGAGCCCCAAAAACGTTCCCACGATACCATCAGAACATTTTAAATGCTAATAAATTTAGGACAAGGTGTTTTTCACCTGGCCGAGTGAAGGTTTTTGATGTGACCAAAAAATGTCCTAGTCCATCTTATTTTTGGGGATTTGTATTCAATTATCATATGTTTCATAATTAAGTATATTTTTAAAATTCTATTATAAAAGTTCCGAACTGATACTTATGTGAACATCAATACTATTGGAGTGACAGCTGCTGTCACCGCTAGTTATATCAATATACTTCTCATTTATGTTCACCTGAATAGAGCTCGAAGGTAAATCAAAAGCACTTTTCTGGGTATTCAAGAAATACTATATTTTATGAAAAATCTGGAAGTATACCAAGTTTCTTTAAGGCAAGAAATTTGATTTTTTTTTCGGAAAAGTGTAGGTACCTTTATTACGTTTATTATAGACAAGTAGGTGAAATATCAATTTTAAATTCAATTTTCAAAAACTTGAAAGATATAATTAAATTTTATAAATAAAGGAGATCTTAATATGGAAAAATTCGTATCCCGCAGCTTTAAAAAAAGGATGTACAATAATCAGTCGACAGGCACCGAAACATTTAACATTTCTTAATAAGATCGAAATTTGTACCCCCTGCGAATATTATTCTGCGCTTTATGCAGTCAGTATGGTCACTGTATTCATAGTAACTTCAAATGGGTAAAAATTGAAAAAATAAGACAGTAGTCACCTAATAGATTTCTTTTCTTTGTTCTGCTAAGTTATTATTGTTACGAAATAACATTGCTGCGGAGAAGCTGACGTCACTGTAATGACCCGGACGAATATTCAGTTCTGTAGTGTGATTCAGATGACAAGAATTTACGTGTATTCTAGAGATTTCTCCATTGAATGGTTTGGTAAATAAAGCGAGTAGTTTGTAAGATGTATGATTCAAATGAGATAAAGTGAGGAAAAAACGGTAGGTGATTGGTAAATTTGGTGAAGAAAATAATTAGTTCAATAAAAGTTATTGTTGTTATTGAATAAATAGTGTTTTAGATCACCCGCGAAATCCGTTACCTACCCTTGGGGGTCAGAAGTGGGATGATTGGCAAGACATTAGAACTGGTTTTCTGAGAAATGCCAGAAAATTCTAGTGTTCTATTTTGAATCCGTAAGTGACAAGAACAGTGAGTTTATTACTGTGGGCTGGGATTCTGTAACGAATAGTGATATTTTCGCTATCTCTATTGTCGTCCCCCGAGTCGTCCCCTCTGTATTGATTTCGAAAAGGGAGAAGAAGACAGCAAGTGCCATAGCGATAGGGCTAACGATCTCTACTTATCCGTTGCAGAATTCCGCCCCTGGTTTTGATATCGAAAAACAAGTCCATAAAGTGTTTTTTCTAGAACATTCCATCGCGTTCCGATTGAGAAAAAAAAAGACAAGAAGAACATGACCGGTTTGCAGCAATTTTAAAACATGAAGCTCGGTGATCGGAAGAAGAACAAGAAGAGGAAGCCCAAAGACAGAAAGAAAGAAAGACAAAAAGAATAGAACTTCAGGAAAATTTCGAATTTCCGCAAGAAGCTTCAAACCGTCACCTCTGAAGAATTGGTTTATTCTTCAGAACAAACCAGACTCAAGAAAATCTCGGGAGGGCAAGATAATGACTTCAAGCATGCAATGAAAGAAGTAAGTAAAGAAGTTGGGATTATTTTTCAGGAAGCTGGAACTGCTCATTAGGAAGATGAAAATGTTCGTCAGGAAGTTGGAACTTGTTGCCAAGAAATATAGGGTTATCCATTTTGTGCTTGAGAAAGTACAAGCGTGAAATTCGATATACATATTGTTTAGAAGAAAATTGAAAAGCCTTGATATCAGGAAAATCAGCTTCGCCTGCAACTGGTATTAAAGTTGACCCACCCCCATACCCCGGTATGTCGGCGATGTCAAGGCGTCAGTTCGAGACCGTTGCAATTGCTAATGGTTGGAGCTCTGATGACATTATTATAGGCCTGATTGTAGCATTAGGTGGCCTTAGACCTATTAAGATACTTCAGCCAGTTCCCAACAAAACTATGGCGTGCTTGTCGATCCGTGAGCGTTGTTGTGGGGACTAACACTGAGAACAGCTCTTCCAGGTAAAGCTAAGAACAAGACAATAGTAAGCTGCCGAAAGCTTACAAGAATTTGAAACCGATATCCGCGTCTGGTTAATTTGGCCTACCCGGAAGCAACAGCACAAATGCGACAACAACTACCAACCGACAAATTTATCAATGGAATTAGAGATATAAAGGTACACAGAATGCTGCTCCATAACCAAGCTCTTATTAAAGCACCAGAAATTGACCCGGCCCATAATACCGTCAAACCAAAAATCAAAGCTGTGAAAAGAAGCAGTAAGGAAAACCAGAAAAATTGTAGACAAAAAGATTGATAGGATACGAATGCAGATTCAGAAGGCTCATCCTTCAAACACACGCTCGACAGATAACTACGATAAAGATTACTACGATTGCTACGACCGTCTGCGCTGGCACAAACAAGGCGGCTGGCAGTAAGGCCGTCTACAACCAACACGTGGTCATTCTTCTTGTTCCCGTGACGTCAGTTCATAGGAAGAAGAACAGATATGAAGCAAGAGCTGGCTGGACAGGAAGGCATCCCAGAGGAGAGTTATTTGACAGTCATGTAAATAATGAGCATGAAGATAGTTGGAATGATGAAGAAGATAACGAGTATAATGAATAACATAGAGGACATTATTTCCAAATACATGACTCCGAGGATTCTGAAAGGCATAGTACTGGTGGTAATAGGGAGATCAGAGATGGAGAACGGTAAATGGTATCATGATGGATCTGAGTGGAGGTATAGACGTAGAAGACTAAGTGCATCTTGATAGAGCGGGGGTTCATCACAAAAATAAATGGTCAGATCAGGACTGATATTGACGGCCCTGGACTTTAGAACTGTACAGGTCCTTGTAGAAGTCTTGAACTGCAGTCACCATTTCACTACGACCGCTAACCATAATACCCTGCTTGTTTTTTACTTTAGTCATTTTTGACCTTCCATTTGATAGTTTGGATCTTAGAACTTTCATGCTTTTATTGTCTTCGATTGTGTTCTTAATTAGCTTATTGTTATGGTTTCCTGAATCTTTTCAGATGTTCCTATTTATTCCTTTGTTAAGATTCTTATATCCTTCGTTTTCTCGATCCATTTCTTTTCTTGATTTTATTAGATTTTTTGTGTGTTTTTGCTCAAATTTCCCCTTTGTTTAAAGCATGTATTTCTTGTTGCTATTTGAATACTATTTGAGATGTTATTGCAGAGTTCATCTATTCCTATGGTGTGGATGTTGGCGGTTCACCTAGTTTAGAATTTAAAATACGTTGAAAAGTAGCTTTGCTCTGACTCAAAGCTTTAACGGTTGGGTATTTTTGTTGCTGCTATGGAGTAAATTAATACTCTTTTAGAATTCTGTATTTATTTTTATGGTTACTCGGACTATACGGTGGTCGCTCCTAGTATCAAATCGGTTTTAAACTGTGGCATCCTGGAATATATCCTTTCTATTCGTCAGGATATAGTCAATTTCATTTCGTCAAGTCCATCTTCTCTGTAGAGGCTTTCGAAAGAAGGAATTCATGCAGTATAAATTTTCATTCCTTCAGTAGTTTATTAGTATCTCTCCTCTTTCGTTTCTATGACCAAGGCCAAACTTAGCCACATTTGAGTTATCTTCACTGGTGTTTTGGCCGATCTTATAGCATTAAAATCTCCCATAACTTTAACGAACTTGACCTTCTCGCTGTTTTTCGCCGCAGTTATGTCTTCATATAGCTGTTCTATATCTTCAACGTCGAAGGTATTAAACTGCTGTACAAATAAAACGGAACAAGTGAATGTTTAGGTTAACTTTAAATTCCACTATTACGCGAACTAAAAGAGATATCAATGAGCGGTTTGTGAAATTATCTTTTAAATTACGCAAACCCCTCATTGATTTTTTTTTTTAGTTCGCGTAATATTGGAATCCAAAGTTAAATTGAAAATTCCCTTGTTCCGCTTCATTTGTCCAGCAGTTTAGTTGGGGCATATACTTATACTATCTGTCAACTTGTATCTGTTGTTAACTCTTAACATGATGTACATAACTCGGGGTGAAATGGATCGCATGTTTGTTACTCTGTTTTTTAGGCGTCTGTTTACCATCAAAGCAACTCCTCCTATTTGATAGTTTGTTTCTGAGTTGTTCTGATATAAGTGTCCAGATTTGAGGGAGGTTGATTCTCTCTTTAGTCTTGTTTCACTAAGACCTAGAACGTCCCATTTCATGTATTGTAATTTTTGTTCTAGTCTTTCCATATATTCTTGGTGCCTTAGCATTCGGACATTATAAGTAGCAATCATGAGTTTCTCCTTGAAAATATGTGTTGGTTGTTGGGTATGTTTCTTTGCCGAATTTTTGCCTTTACCTTAATGTGGAATCCGTGACAATGTGGAATTGGTGACACTGTTACACAAATAACTTTTTTCAGCAACCGTTCCCGAAGCATCTCTTCTAGGAATGCCTCACTTCTTCAGTCTGTTAGGCCGGAAAGTATTGAAAGCAGTCAAAAATCCTTTGACTTGAAATCGGTCATGCCATGAAAATAAAAATACAAACACATCCATTGTTTCTTATTCCATATGCGGTTGCCGAAAAAATAGTGTACGTAACACGACTGGACATTTTTTAGACTTCCTGGACTCGGCTGCGCCTCGCCGTCGATTTATTAATAATTGATGCTAGTTGAGGTTTGCATAATACTTTTTGTTGATTTATGAATCACTTGTCCAGTCTCGTCAGTATGAAAGTCTAACCTCTCAATGCAATAGAGGTTATATTGGACAAAGTGATAGATATAAATTTGAAACATAGACCAGCAAATCACCCAATAAATGACCAGAAAAACATCCTCTTCAAGATTAGCCCGACAGCATTTTCAGATCCAGGCATAACTTTGGCTGTCACAGCACCGTTATCTTATCTTACAAACGCAATTTCACTAGAGAAAAAGATTTAAGGAAAATAATTTTTTTTCTCCAGGGATCTCTTATCATATAATATTATGCAGTTTTAATTATTTAAATAGTCCAAGTAACGCAATAATTAATGTTTAAATTTAAACTCTTTATGGAAATCATTCCTTAAAAATTAAACAAAAATATTCGATTATGAAAGTTTTCTGTAGGAATATCCTGTACCTTGACAGTTTATCGAGGTTTCCAATAATTTACTGTTGGTACTACAACTAAATATGCTCCAAATTTCGTAATCAGCCCTAAAATATGTTTCTAAACACTTTTTGCAAATTACTTTTTCCGATATTTTGCCATCAAATACCACTTTTCGCGTCTCCATATAGATATTTTCGAATTTACCGTCATGACAGTGATCATTTGCCCAATGTCAAAATGTATTTTTAGGTTATCGGACATGCAGGATGGATCGTGTATCGAAAAAAATCGCATATCCTACAAATGAAAAATTTTCCCATATGTAGGGAACATTACGGTGGACACTGTATTACGAGACGTCGACCGGTTGAAATAACAGAGTTCTGTTTTAATTCGATGTCATCCCAAATAAAAGCTAAACTAGTATCATTATTAATTCATTCATTATCTTGTTGACAAAATAATAATTTTAGTGAGCTACATTTTCATAAAATCATTGTAGGTGGGACGGTAGTAACTTCGTGGCGCAAGCACACATTGCCGATCTCAAAGACGATGTTGCAAAGTGAAGTCGACTGAGCAAGCGAGGGATAATTAAAGCATAATCGAGCCATCTCACGCGACAATTTTTTGGTTCTTGCGATTCGCAAAATGGAAATTGGGCACCTGCCGGCTTTTGCCGAAATCTGCAAGACACATGTCGGCAACAAACGGCGGCCTGTGGGAAACAGCGGCAGATGCTGCACACCTACATTTGCTGTTATTATACCTGTGCATTTATTGCTCCTCATGCAGATAAACCCTTACTCCACGCCCCCGCCCCCGCCCTCCTCGTCGCAAACATCGCTGGTAATCCTACCCTGGGAACCTTCTCGCAGATGCTACAAAAAAGACGGAAACTTTTCATGAAGCTGCACAAATTTTATGATGAGCGAAGGAGTCCCTTTTGATGAGATTCGATTGTTCTTGCGTATAAACGGCAGCGTATTTTATATGCAAATATATATTTTTATTTCCGGTTAGTTTTGGGTTGGGGAGAATGGTACCTATTAATTTCGAAATTTTAAAAATTATTCCGGTATTTCTGAACTAAAAATCAAAATGTATGTAGGTAAAATAATAGTTTTTTTAGTTAGATTTGTTAAGATGTATTAAGGGCCGGTTTATTCACTTTCTGATAAAGTGTCAGGTATGCAATCTGACAAATGAAAACGTAATCTGTAATCCCATTGGTCGGCCAGTTATTCTTATACGATAAATTTATCTTGCAGATAGTTACCAGCAATTTTATCTGAAAACCGGGCCTAAAGGTAATAACAGGTGTTCAATAATAGGGTGATTTGATGTTTGACGTAGGTGGGTACTGTCAATTTTTAATAATCCAGATGGCACCGTGGGGATAACAAACTTGATGTCCACAAAAGACTGTGTATTTTCTGTGATTTTCTAAAGTGTTCTTATCAGTTTGAGAACGTTTTTTTTTGTAAAAATATATATTTTTGTCGTTGCTGTGGTTTATATGATTTATATTTTTGGCATTCATTTGCCACACTTTATATTTGTTATAAATGTCGCGAGATTGGTAAGGCCTGTTTGAAGATGCCATTTTCATGTATTTAAAGTAAAGTGAACTACAGTGTTTAGTGAGTTTTTGCCATCACAGTATGTATGTAGCACTTATTTTTAGGACTTTTTACCCACTTGGGGTCCATTTTGTACCTCCTGTTGCCCAGGTATTTTATTGGTAGATACATATTTCAAGTGACTCGGTTTTAATTACGAACCATCAAAGGAAATTTAAATAAATTGAAACTCATCAAATTCAGGTAAAACTAACTCACATTTATATGGAGGCAATGTTTGTTTACATTTCTGCCCACGTCGCCATCTTGAATTATCAGCTGATTCGAATCGCCTAATTGTTGTTATCATGAACGTAGGTCTGGTGATAGGTTCGTATAAATGTCAAAAAGTTAAATGGAGGATTGACAGATGACGGCAATTACCAGAACTGTCATGTAATAATTTTTGCTAAGTTAGCGAAGACATACCTACGTGGGAAAATTACGATCCATAGGCGACCTGATAATAACAATGGGCGGATTTACTTTATTATTATTTTTTTTTTCTAGTTGCACAAACTAAGTAGGTATATTAACACTATTTGGGGAACATTAGCGAGTCGTCGTTAATTTTTTATAAAAAACATATAAACTCAGTAGCTCGCTCAGCAGCATTTTATGCTCAAAACACCCGCCGAATATGACGTCATTCTCACAAGTAGAAATAACATAACAGATAGAAAATGTACATATTATATCAGTAAGGTCCTCCATTCTATGCGGGTATAGGAATAGCATTCTTTGCTGTCGGAGTTAACAATTGTGTTTTGGACACCCCCTATATGCATTCTCGTAATATTTTGTGGTTAATTTGCTGGTGTCGTTCCTTGAGTAGGTATCCTATCGCAATTTCTACCGATATTTGGTTTGTTTGCTTCTATGTCTTCCTTGGATCCTGCTAACGCTTAATTTTTGGCTCTTAATCTTGTTGAAATTTTCCTCTCAACTTTTCATCAGTTTATATCGTTGAGCCACTCTCTTTGATCATGCATGTTTTTTTTCTATTATCTAACTTAGTTCTGAAGGCCTGCTTTTGTTTCAGTTTTCACCCAAATGCTGCGCTTTTTTATGATAATTATAATTTCTTCCGCGTTTCTTCATATGTAGTCTTCTTCAATGTTCTTTTCTGTATCTGTTTCTGTGAATTTGTATGACTTTATAGCTTTGAGCTTCATCGCTGGTTTGCTGTTCTAAATGCAATGAAGATCATCAAAAAATCGTGCGATTTAAAAATGTTGGTTCTTTGCCAATAGGATTTTAATTGAATGGCCGGCACGCGGCACGTTTTTCTTTTTATTTTGATGTTAAATTACAATTTATTTAGGAAACGTTCAGGTGGCAACTATCTACAATATTTTGAAAATTTTAATTGTCAATAATCTTCGCGTTGGGTCACTGGTTACTTGTCAGAGATGTGGGTGCTTGTGGAAAGGAATAGAGGGAGGTAGGTATATGTTCGATCTGTTTTTCAATCGCCCAACTGACTGTGCATATAGAGTGAGGTCTTTTTTACTTTGAATAATTGTTTGCAATAAACAGATTTAAAAAAAATATATATAATTCAATTTACAACAGGACTCCGATAGTGATGTTTGTTGAAACCACAATAAAAGTAAATACTATCAGGTAAAGCGTTTAAGATACAAGTCAACATGATAGAGGTGTACGATGTTATCAGAGCCAAATATGAGTTTTGTATGTATCTGGACTGATTACTTGTAGGAAGCAGCTGTGAAAGGCAGATGCCAAGAACAAGGCAGCTGTGCCTCCTTGGTCCTCTTAAGATCCATCAGGAAGCTATGCCGCTAGCGAAACCTCCGAGGTACCCAGTACCATCATTTTGGATGGCTATCGCTATCACATTATCCCTAGAGATTTCATGCAAAAAAACACATCCGCAAATAAACACAAAAAGCTTTCAAAATTTTAAATTGTGTTGAAGTTTTAATCATTAAAAATCTGTTAGATTAAATTTCTATTTTCAGAAAAAAAAATATGTATATATTTTCTCACTATTTTTTTCACCTACACCAAAGGTACTCGTACCAGGTACTGGTAGCAATATTTTCTTACTTATTCTATATTTACATTTTTTGGTATGGGTACCGTTTAATAATATTTCTTCCATTGGTTTTGTTTTGAATCTTTTAGTAGACAAATTCGTGGGACGACAATAACGCCACAGAGAGGAAAAGTAGGTCTAACTTTATATCCATAAATACACACATTTTTTTTTATCGAAATCAATTCTAATTCTAGGTGATTCCATTTTTATCCTATCAGGACTTGTGGTTGAAATTCATCAACAGATAACTGATAAGAAAAAAACTAAAACTGCACAATATCATAATATGTCATTTTCTAGAAGAAAATAAATTGCTGTTGAAGAGAACATTGCATTGAGTCTAAATGCAATTGTTAACGGACAGAGAACAATCAAGTCCGCAAGTCACATCAAGATTGAGAAGATTGAATCCGAAAAAAACACTTTTATTGGGAAAGCTTTTTTATAGAGGGTGTTCCAAGAACAGCTATGCTGGTCTACCTTTTTTTTTAAATGGCATTTTCGTCTATATTGTGATGTGAGTTTTCTGATGCTAAGAAAAAATCTAGACATATTTGATCTACAATGTCCTAAACGTCTTTTCAACTATTTCGGAAATAGGTATTGACAGTTGTAAAGACTTTTTTGTAACTTTCACAGACTGTAAAACCTAAACAGTTAATTTTAGAGCAAAACCGATTTTACATTCTCATATCTTTAATACTCTATGCCATCATTTGACACTAACTTTGAATTTAACCGGAGAATAAATTTGACCCAAATTTTTAACCCTGGCTCATGAAAATCTAAGATAAGAATGTGCGATCGGGTTTGCTCTAAAATTAAAAGTCAATTTTCAACTGTCAATATTTCCAAAAAAGTTGAAGATAGAGGACATTGTACATGGAATATGTCTAGAATTTTCCGCAGAATCCAGAAATGTTATAATATACAGCGGGTACCATATAGAGGAAATTGTACATGAAATATGTCAAGAATTTCCCGTAGAATTCAAAAATGTCATAATAGACGCACAGCTGTTCTTGGAATACCCTGTATAAAAAAACTTCGTAAAATGTTAAGCAAAAAAAAAAACAGAATCGATGGCTCGAACAGGCTCCCATTTATTTATTATCGAATCTATTTCATTTGGCTGATACCACTGTAAGGGGACTAGAAAAATAAAGAGATAAGTTCGATATAAGTATTTCATAGATCAAAAACTAACTAATGCAATGGCTACTTAAGCCTTCAATCAAAAATAAAAAAACTTTTAATAGTTAGAGGTAACATTTCATCAAAGAGAGAAAACTTTCTTACGGAGACCATCCAAAAATGATGAAGTAGCCCAGAAGCCCCAAACTATAGAAATCCGGGAATTTAAAACCTTCTCACTCCAATTATCACCACCAGGGTTAAATCAATTTCCAAATTCAGCTGACGCCTCTGTATCGTAACAACAATATCTTGTCCCAAAAGTAGGTAACGCTATTTTTTGCTAAGCAGTCAGTGAGGGAAAATTGCGCTGAACTTTGATTACCTATATCTTGAGACAAAGTGTTTTAATTGTCGAAGGTACGTAAGAAATACTTGCAAATTTGATTTATATTTGAAAAAAAGCATCAATTAAATTTCGGACTAGTGTTTGACTTATAAAAAGTTCAAATTTTATAGTCATAGTTTTGAAAACAATTGTTACACGGCCAATTGCTAGACCACACCATACACCATTGTCAATAACTAGTAGTTTGGGTTAGTCAAAGACTAGCTAGCTTTATAATACTTTAAAAAAATTAAAAATAATTGAATAGTTGTTATTAAATTGCAATATTAATAATTACTTTTATAAATAAAAAACATATACTTACCTATAGCCTGAAATATGTTATTGACTTTTCCATATTGATTTATAAGTTCAATATATTATATAACAAACTAGCCAGTCAATTACTAGAACATAGTTAAGTCATTTACTAAAGTTCATTTCACGAAACGAGATATTGAAAGTAAACTTTGACAGGTAAGTCGAAGTTTATTGGCTAGAAATATATTTATACTCCGCCCTAGGCAGGACCGTCTTAGGTTGTTTTGTATTTCTATTCTCTGAGTATATTTCTTTTTGTTGGCGTTGTAGGTATCCAAACATAAAAGCTTTGACACAAAACAAAAAAGGAAACAAATTTAACTGCAAACGATATTAAAGGTAAATTTTAATTTCAATTTTGTTTACAGAAATAATTTCTATTTCTGAAAAGCCCTGCCTCGCTTAGACCGCTTTTTAGGAACGAATTCTTCAGCGGAATCTGTTGAACTTGACATCGTTTTAATCTAAATTGCTCACTAATTAACAATAATTCACCAAACACTATTTAAATAATTGTAAAATACTAGGAAATACGACACCAAAACTTATTGACTCATATGACAACCTGACAATAATAAATGGCATTGGTTGTAATTCATATTTTTGCAGTGATCTGAATTTTTAGGCTCCGCCTGTTTGTTTACCTCTACTATCTCTTTTCGTGGAATGAACTTTAGGTTTTCGATACATATTTTTTTTTTTGCAGAAATTATGGCGATTCCTAAGCAGCCTACATATTCCAACGAGGATCTCAAAAACGCAATAAGTTTCTAGTACTTAAGAAAATGGTCATGGTCAAATATGCCATTGTTTCATGTTTGTTGTTTAAATTATTATTAAAAGTGATGCAGGGACTGAAAATATTTCTTAAAAACTGTAAATTACTGGCACTCCTACCTCATATCTTAAGATTATATTATGTTGTAAAACGTGCTTTTGCTCTGGTAGCAGAATACATAAAACTTTTAGTATCCCATCAACATCCAGAAGTAAGAACATTGAACACGTCGGGGAACAATTATTGTCGCCACATGCGCCATTTACCAAATATGCCATTGTTTTATGTTTGTTGTTTAAATTATTATTAAAATTGATGCAGGGACGTGAAATTGAAAATATTTCTTAAAAACTGTAAATTACTGGGTACCGGACCTCATATCCTAAAATAATATTATGATGTAAAACGTGCTTTTGCTCTGGTAGCAAAATACATAAAACTTTTAGTATCCCATCAACATCCAGAATTAAGAACATTAAACACGTCGGTGAACAATTATTGTCGCCACATGCGCCATCTACCAAATATGCCATTGTTTTATGTTTGTTGTTTAAATTATTATTAAAAGTGATGCAGGGACTTGAAATTGAAAATATTTCTCAAAAACTGTAAATTACTGGTACTCGACTTCATATCCTAAAATAATATTATGATGTAAAACGTGCTTTTGCTCTGGTAGCAGAATACATAAAACTTTTAGCATCCCATCAATATCCAGGAGTAAAAACATTAAACACATCGGTGAACTATTATTGTCGCCACATGCGCCAATTACATATCGTATTAATGGAAGTTAGACGTGATACAACATGCTTAGGGATAATAGTTATTTTTGCGGCTTGCACTGGCACGTGCCTTCTTATCATAACTTACCAAGTAAAAATTATTTTCTGGCGCATATTATGATTCCCAAAGACAAATAACAGCTGCAATATCAAAGTGTAGTATGTTTTTTTTTTTTAGGATAACTTTATTTATGAATTCGAAACAGTACATGTACCGGGTGTTCCACGTTCCACCTAAGGAGGTAACCGGCTATATCCCAGAAACTTAATAACACTAGAACTTTGAAGAAAAAGAAATTATTGATAAAAGAGGCCAAGAGAAATTGCTGGAAATTATTTTCAAGTTTGTAGGATGGCCGCTAGGGATCGCAGTTGTAATGTCGAAAGATAAAAATGGAATTTTCTCGAAAAAATATCCGATTAGGGATGTCAATAAATATATCACCATTTTATTCTTTGGTAATTTCTGAAGAAAAAAGCTCAGGTACAAATTTTTTTCCGATGTGAAATAGAGTGGTGGGGGGAGCTTTATCTTTATCCTACAAACTTGAAAATAATTTCCAGCAATTTCTCTTGATCGCTTTTATGAAAAAAAAATAAATTGTTTTTCAAAGTTCTAGTGTTATTTGTTTCTGAAATATGATGGTTACCTTCTTAAGTGAAACACCCGGTACCTACATGACTGGTACCGAGTCCTAGCCTTTATGTAACACAGAATTAAATATTGCTTAGTACCTAAATAGTTTTAATAAATAAAAATAATTCAATTGGTGTACTTATTTGAACAAATTGATGAAATAATTGGCAAGATAACTAGTAGTTTGAGATATGGTCTAATATTTATCTAGCGAGATTATTACCAGACAGATTTGAGCTAACGAGTGGTTGCCTTACTTTTCAAGTCATCTGTCCATTTAGTAGGTGGTCTTCCGGGATTTCGTTTATCTGACTTTGGCCTCCAATTTAGAAGTTGTTTCGTCCATCTTTTGTCTGTTTGTCGTGCTTTATGACCAGCCCATCTCTACTTCGATTTTGAGATCTTTTCAATTTTATTATCTACCTTTTTCCTGCGGATCTCCCCTGTGATATCCCCAGAGAAAAATAGAAAGAGATCGATGCTAGCTATATCACTTAGGGGATTCTATCATAAATAAGTCGAAATTGAGTAAATTGATCAACTGAGGGTGGACTTCATTAAACAAATCGAAGGCAAGAGACACGAAAAAGAAGCTGAAGATAAAAAAAGTTGCAAAACTTATACAACAGGAGGACGACTGACTGAAGAAAGAAACAAAGATAGGAAAAGGAAGCTCGAAGATAGAGATAGGCAAGAAGAAGAAGTCTGAAGACGAGAAGAACAGGACTGGCTTGCGCACTTTTACAACCACACAAAAATCGGAGAACAAAAAAAAAAAAAAGAAACAAGATGAAGACCGGAAACAAGAAGAACTGTTTCAAGAAGATTTCAAATCTCAGAAAATCCTCCAAGAGCAAAATAATGGAATGGAAGAAGTCCTATGTGAAGAAGTTGGAACTTTCCGCCAAGAAATGGATAGTATACAGAACTGAAACAAGTCAGGGGCGTAAATACCTATTTCAAATTGGCGGGGGAGGCATCGCCGCTGGAGCACTATTCTGTACATGGCACCGACAGTCGTCGGTATCGGTATATTACCAACAGCTATCGGTTGCGCGGCCGACCGAATCAAGACGACGCTATTCTGTACGCCACAGTTACCGACCGTCGGAAATGCAACCGACAACCATCGGTTTATGAGTGACGTCACTTAAAAGTCACTCGATTCGGTAGGTTCAGCCAATGAGCGTTAAGGAGGGGAGATTTGACTGATTTGAATTTGTAAACAAATAAACACAGTTTTTCAATTTATTATTTCTCTCAAATATTATTTCAAATTATTAATTTAAATCAAAATCAAACAAATTTATTAGGTATACAAAGCTGCTGTGAAAAGTTAAAACCTTGTTCTAGTAGGTGCTGAAGCTGATGACATAATTTTTCAGATGGTACAGCTGCCTTGCCTAATAGCATCCTGTGGCATAAAATCTCAATGCTGTGAGAACCTGTGAGCAGAAAAAAAATTAAATTTATACTATACCTTACTGTTTTTTTTTTTTTTCTATTGAAATCAATGTAGAACACAAACCTGATGTTCAACTGAAATCCCAGGCGATCGATGTACAGGTGCATCAAAGTCCACAGCCAAATACCCAAGCCGAGAGCCATTCTACTAAGAATTAATTACATATTAAAAATGGGAATTAATTTTGTATACAATAGAATTCAGAGAATGAAATGACCATTTCATATTCATCCCATTTAACTTTTTCATGAATATTAAGGGTAATTCGGAGAATTGAACGGGGTTTTGAACAATAATGCAATAAAACATTGTGAAATAGGTACCTAACCTCTAATACCTACCATTTCAGCAATCAAATAAATTGCAAGGTATTGATACAGAAACTTAAATACAGGCCCAATAATACTTACCTCATGAATTACTAAACACTAAACTGAAAAATCCTTGTTCAAATTCACTTAAATAATCCGCAATTCCAACCAAAACAAAACATCAACAAACAAAAACAACGTCGGTAACATTTACCGTTGGGTTGGCGCGGGAACGGTAGAGATACCGATTCTCGTCGGTAGAATTACCGATATCGGTTGGTAACGGAGCGTACAGAATGCCGCCCGGTGCGAGAAGCCGACCGATGTCGGTAAATGACAGTTACCGATACCGATGGCTGTCGGAAACGTGTACAGAATAGCGCTCCTGGCCAACCGCCAAAGACGAAAAAGTTTTTGGTGCTATTTTATTAAATTCTAATTTTTAGGTGTCGTGTCAGGCTGGTCTATCCGGTTCGACTATTGTGTAAACCGTAAACCTAATAAAATTAGTTAAGCAGTATATTTTAGAGAGGAATCCCCCTAAAAACCGCCCCTGTACGTTGAAGCGTCGGTATGGGGATCAACACCGAAGACAGCGTTACTAGGTTCAACCACAGAATAACAAACAATCGAAAGGAACACAGAAAGAGAGATTCGATGGTCACGGAGGAAGTCTCACCCCTTGGGCAACGGCGGAAAGATGTTCAGTGGTAGCGCGTCACCAGTTAATTTTATCAGTATTCTTGATGTTAAATGTCGGCAGAAGAGGGTTTTACCACTCTGCGCCCCTAGTATTTCCGCCGTTAGCCGGGCTCGAGGTCAAAGAAAAGCAAATCGGATCTCTCTGTGTTCCTTCCGATTGTTTGTTATTCTGGGGTTCAGCTGAGTAGAAAACAACAGCAAGATGTGAAAAGATTGCAAGAATTTGAACCCAATATCCCCGTCTGGTTAATTTGGTCTTCTTGAAAGCAACAGCGGAAATGCGAGAACAACAACCTAAAATTTCATCAATGGAATTAGAGGTATAACAGAGTACAAAGAATGCTGCTCATGACCAAACCATCAAGTTGCAGCGAAGCTCTATTCAAAGCCCTAGAAATCGAAGCGGCCTATAGATATCCAAACTAAAGATCAGAGGTATGTCAATACAAGAAGAAAAAGAGCCAAAAGGAAAAATTAAACACACAATAATGTTAAAACATGGGAGATTCAGGCAGGTTTGTTACCAGAATTCAGAGCTGGGTAGTGCATGCGTTGAACGGGCTTCTTTAAGTCTTTGAAGCACTATGACTATTTCGAGCACTATAGGCTTCAAGCACTTTCGAAATATAGTGCTAAGTAATTGGAGCTCTTACCTAAAGTACTTGGTAAATAGTAACTCAAATTTCACTTTTGTTACTGCATCAAGCAGTTTAGTGTTTGCGACAAGTGCCGGATTCCCGCATTTGTTTGTGTTTGTCTGCAATAATTATTATCATTGTTTTGCTGTGATTGGTTAAATACTGATATAAATTTGGATTTCGGTTTAAAATAGGTATTTATTGTTAAAATAACAAAGTGATTCAAGCCCTTTGGCCCCTTTAATTGGTAATTTGTATTTATTGGTAATAAAAATGCTGGTGTGCCACAGGGAGCAATCCTTTCGCCAACTCTTTTCCTGATTTACATAAATGACCTCATAGATAAAACAGTAAATCCACTTTATTGCTTTGCAGACGATGGCAATGTAGTCTCCTCACTCATACCACCCACAGGTCTTTCCGCACGTGAATTCCATCATCTTAGACTAACTCAAATATCGCAGATAAATAACGACCTGGAGATAATAGAGGACTGGGGTAACAAAAACCTTGTACAGTTCAACGCGCAGAAAACCCAAGCAGCTCTGTTTTCAAAAAAGACCAGCACCGGTGAGCCAAACATCATGCTATCTGGAAGTGCTGTCACATTACAGAGCCAGTTGAACATCTTGGGGGTTACTGCAGAGACCAACATGTCTTGGCACAGTCACGTGGCAGATATTGCTAAAAGGGCCTCCCAAAAGCTGGGGGTGCTATTTCGTACAAGACATTCTGTACACACCAAGCCAATTGCTGACACTCTACAAAGCCCAGATTCGACCAACTATGGAGTACTGCTCACATATATGGAGTGCAGCACCCAAACATACCTTAATGCTTTTGAATACCGTGCAAAAACGAGCTATCAAGCTGATCAATGACCCCGCACTTACTCGTAACTTGGATGGTCTCGAACATCGCAGATCTGTGGGCGATTTATCTCTCTTCTACAGGTACTATCACGGAAAATGCTCTGAAGAGTTGGCACGTATGATTCCACCGAGAGTAGCACCTACCAGGCGAACCCGTCAAACAGACGGTAACCATGAATTTTCTGTCAAACTAGAGGCACCAAGAACCTCATATATTATCAGAATTCATATCTCTGGAGAACAGCATCGCTGTGGAATAAACTCCCTGCGACGGTTTTCCCTGCAGGTTACAACCTGAACCGTTTCAAGACCAACATACACCGACATTTCCGCGCACTTGCCGCTTCTCGAGCGTGATAGGACATTTCCTTGCGAGTGCGCATATCCGTAAAAAAAAAAAAAAAAAATTGAAATTTTCGATTACTTTAAGAAGTACCTAATTGGTGATTGCAAACATTTTTATATTATTAGGTAATTAGTGCTTGGTCGTTCTGCGAGCCCTTGAAGTGCTTAGTGCTAGAAGTTTTGCCGAGTGCTTTGCCCAGGTCTGCCAGTATCAAACAAGGGATAAACTGGAAAAGGAGGCACAGAGAACATGTGGCCATTCTCCTAGAGAGAATCAATAGTCAGATCGATTCGAGAGGGAGGCAGTTTCAAGAAATAACATTGGTGTGGAGAGCACGACTGTTGAGCTTCAGTAGGTATTCCAAAGTTCCATTGTTCAATTTCACTATATATTTCAATATTTTTGTATATGGGCCGCGTGGTTGCAGCCCAAACTAACCCAAAGGCCAAAGTCCGTAAAATGTTGAGAGGGATAAAGGAATTATTTGAAAATTGTGATTGTGCGCATAGACAACACAAATCAACGATTCGAATGCCATCGCAAACATTATTCCGAGTTGGTCCCTCATGTGACTCATATAGCATTCATAGATCGTAAAATTATTGCATCGCGATTTTGTACTTTTGAATCATCCACTTAACTCTTCAACCAATTTCACGAATGAAGATTTTGCCGGTCATTAGTGATGAGCATATGCGAGACCAAGGCCAAGACCGGGTTAGTTCGGGTTAGTTTCTAGAAAATTAAAAAAAAAATTAAAATTTTGGGTTTCTCAATATTAAGTACCTACCACAGCAGTCAATTTTAACAAGTAAATGAGGCAAGTAAAATTGCTCAAAAAAACATTGCTAGTTAATGGATCACTTGTTTAAGTTTGTCTGTATAATATTGAAACATCCTTTGTATTTACTCTTAACTGCGGGCGGCACTAACACAAGGACTATTTTATTTAAACGTGCATTGAATTTCATTTTTATATGCCTATTTGAATTCTGCAGCACGGAAGATGCAGGACGATGCCTGAAGGGCGAGAGGAAGCAAATGCAATAAAAACTCGTAGCGGCAGAATTTGAGAACTTGGCAAACTTGCTAAAATGATCGAGAAATAATAGATGATCTAATACTAGATGATCTCTGTTGGTTGACTAGACAACAGTGGCGCAGCCAGGGGGGGGGGCAGGCGGCCCGGGCTCCCCCCCAAGGCTTCAGAGAAAAATAGAAAAATAACAAAGTATACGAAAGCTGTAAACTGCTCATATCCATTGGCGTATCCAGGATTTTGGTTGTGGCTCTGTTAACAAAAAGTGTGAAAAAAAAGCTGCGCACAACAGTCCGTTTGGTTCACTAATGAGAACGAGAACTTCGGCATCCTCGCATGTTTGAGAAAGTGACGTCCCTTTCCTATCTGGCGTTTTCGCAGCAGTTAGAAAATTCGTTTTTCAAATCATTTCATTTTGAAAAATAAAAGTTTTTTTTGGAAAAAAGTATACAGATGTTATCAGAATGACTAACAGAATAGTTTAAAAATGTGAAAGTTGCCTATTTTCGTCAGGATTTCACCTGTAACATACTCAAATGCTACGCGCCTATTTTTTTTTTGCTAAGGAGGACAAATTTTGTACACGGAGCACCTTCTCTCCTGGGCCCTTATTCTTGGAACAGGGGAGCAGTATTTCCATGAGAATAGCTTTTCCACCTGTGTTACTCATAATGATATTATCATTTGCATGTCATTGAGAACGACAGAGAAATCGTTCTCACGAGAACGCTGGTCCTTGATGGTTTCAAGAATAGATACCCTGAGCTGGCACTCTGTACCGGATAAAGATCGTTATCCCTATCGCTAAGGCACTTGCTGTCTTCTCTGTTTCGGAAATCAATAGAGACGCCACGTCAATAGAGATAGAGATTATATCTCTATTTGTTAAAGAGTCTCATCTCTAGGGTTCGATTCTCGTCTAAGAGAGTAGAGCTTCCCGAAAGAACAAATTTTTCGTCTTTATCATTCTCTTTTAGTTTTCGATAACGTTGACAAGGACAAAACATGCGTTCTATCGGGGAGCTCTAATGCTCTACTCTCGAGCCCCTGAGGAAGGAAGTATTTCGGATATGCGGGATGATTAAAATGAAGCACTGATTCCCTTGCTGCATTAGGCGCCCGCCATAGGAAAACCTTATTATACCTAGAAAGGAATGAATTTTTATTTCTATTTTTTTTATACAAAAAATGTACATGTCACATAAAATACGCTGGAAAAAAAATAGTCTAGACTTGCCTTGGGGGGGGGGGGCTGCAGCCCCCCCCCCTGGATACGCCTATGCTCATATTAGAAAAAGTTTAAAGGAAACCGAATCTGTGTTTATTCCTATCTTTTTTTCTGCATGGCCCCCCCCCAGACAGAATTTCTGGCTGCGCCACTGCTAGACAAAGACAACAAATAATGCGGAGTGTAGTTGTGTTGATTCGCATCCTTCATCTCTCATGCTGTGGACTTGTTGTCCGTTGAAATTAAGCCTACCATCTATCTATTCTCTATGCAGCTAGTCTTTCTATTTTGACAAATTTTTGGAATATTATACTATAATAACATAAGTTTGAAAAAATATATATCCCTCACTGTCACTGTCACTGGGGGCCCGTTACCAAACAATCATTGGCGTGCGGTAAGTAGTAGGTACTCTACCACAAACTATGCTGGATATTAAACGGATAATACATAGCTCAAAAAGAAAAAATAATGCAAATGATAGTAGTTTTTTTATGGACAGAAAAATTGTTAACTTTTAAACACCAATAATTCGATTTACATTGGAAATTTAGATATGCTTGAAAATTGTGTTTGGGAATTCTTTATATTATTATCTAAAGTTACAGAATAGGGTAGGCCCCAATACTAGTAACAGAGCTTATGATAATATTTAGAGAGATATGATATATTCAACTTCAAAAAACTATATATTCAAATACCCCTTAGAAAAAAATTGAAAAAAGAAAACGCAAGTCGGTCTTGCACTTGCTTGGTCTTGGTCTTGGTCTTGCAGTCTAATAAGTGGTCTTGGTTTTGCTTTTTCTGTAAGACGAAGACCGAAACCAAGACCAAGACTAGTCTCGCTCATCACTAACGGCCATCGGTCTGCGAAAGTTCTATTCAAATGCTGACTAGATTAGCAATGTGAAGGAGTTCCCCGATCCGACTGATACTGATTGTTAATAAATAAACATTGAAGAAAATGAATCTAATAAATAATTATCAGCGACATCCTAGCAACATTAACTGAAAAGCGATGCTAATTTTGTTTCTACTGTTGTGGATTTTGGTCAGATCCTTGATGAACCATCTCGAGTAAATGTAGCTTCATTGTAAGTATGCACCGGCAAAATTGTATGGTTACTATAATCTACTTCTTGTCTATAGAAACACACGTTCAGATTTGATGTAAGCAATGATAGTTTCGGGACAAAAACATTTTTACTTAGAACTCTGGTATGGAAATAGCTGTCCTTATTCCCTAACCGCAAAATGAACATTACGATATCATATTTTCGTATTCACGATGCGACTAGATGTGTGGCTTATAGTTGAATTATTTATCAATTCATTAAACAAACATAGGCAATCAATTAGAGCCAAACCAAACGTTCGTGATTTAGCTCTTATGATTTCTTGGTGTAAATGAAACACAGTTTGGCACTTATCTCGCCACTTAACCTGTAAATATTTCCATTTCATGATGATGTTCCAATAATAACAAAAAGAACTAAAATATTTATAACGGGTCCTTAAAGAAAAAACCAAATCAAAGAGTGCTTTGATTACAAAAAAGTACCTCGCGCTGTCGGTTTCCATTGATAAATGTCAAAGTGACAACTGAGAATCCAGAAACTTCAATTTCTCGGTTACAAAAACAAATTAATTTATCTAGTGAAACTTAACACCAGGATTGAAAAAAATATATTTGCATAATTATCCATAACGACTTTTATTATAAGCTGTTCTAAAAGCTTCTTGTGTCTTATTTGCTTTTGTTGACATACGTTCAAAAACTCGTAACCATCTTTGATTTACTTTTTTTCTTGAAGTCCCATTATACCTATTGTCAGGTTCTATGTTTCGTTTTTAATTCTTTCGTCCTAGTATTTTTTTATTTTATTTTTTTGGTTTTATTACCTAGTTAATTGTAGATCTTTTCTCCTTTTTTCATAAACTAAACCTATTAGTTTTTATTTTAATTTGATTATTGGACAAATTTGAATGGAGACAATAATAAGTCACATTCGAGAAAAAGTAGATCCAACTTTTCGTAAATAAATAAAACGCTTTGAAGTGCTATTTCATCGAATATAAAAAAAAAACAGAATTAATTTGTTTGGAAACTCCATCGAGTTCAGATTTTAGCAATAAATATTCTCAGACCATGCACTCGTCATACTTCAAAATGAGATGCCTAATGTATGAACGAAAACACTAAAAACATTTTTTATTTTTAACGCTTTCATAAATCTTTTGTGGACCAGATGTTTTGTGTAAAAAAATATAATTTTAAAAGTTAAAAGGTTTATTTTTTTTTTATTTTGGCAAAACAAAGACTTAAAAAAGACGTTCGGCAATTTCGCTGATTAGTCACTTCGTCACGTCTGAATTTTTATGCTTGGTCCAGAAAAATGATTCGTCAGTCCTGTTTGTGTTATGTCTATCGATTTACACATTTTTTTCAGAAGAGTCGGCCAGCTCCAGTATTTTTGTGTATATATAGGTAATTTCCTCTTGAAATTGATTACTCTATTACGAAATCATCTATGGAACAAAAGTCATATTTTACCAGAAAGCATATTGATAGTAGAGTGCCATCAAATTGTTATTGTATTAATGAACTAATATTTTGGTGATTCTAAGACCGAAGGTAGTCCAAAATTAGACCATGCAGAAGGGGAAAAAACGAAATATTGGTACCATTGTAACGAGTACTACAAAATCCAACAAGTTACGTAGATATATTATTTCAAACATTTTAAAAAGCATTGGGGCTAACGGACCAAAAAAACTAAAAACGAGATTTTTTCGGTTTGCGAAAAATATTGTACTTTTTATATTCACACTACAATATTATTAGCTAAACAAGCTTTCGAAATAAAAAAAGATACACCTTATAAAAGTTTCTAAAATATGTGCAGATCATAACGAAACATCAACCATATTTTTCAGTTGATTGATAATTAACTTATAGCAATTAATATAAAGAAAATCAAATGAAACGGCTCGCGCTTACCGGTTATCGGTTTATGCTTTCTCACCGCTTCGTATGTCACATCTCATATGCAAATATTACCGCGTAAACATGACGTATCTATCTCTAATCTATCTAATAATAATCTAATACTACACTACGAGACTACCCGTGCTATTAAATTTGTAGCACATCTAGGTTATAATTTTTTTGTAAATATACAAACTATAGTTTTGGAAAATATTTTATACCGGGTGTCGAAATATGTACGGATCCAACTGAAACAGTTTAGATCTTATAATTTTAAACAAAAAATTTCATATTTACAAGGGTCCGCCTATCTTGATCAGTAAGGGGGTTACAAGGACCTATTCAAATGTTTCTTTAATTTGAGAAAACATTGATCAAAAAGTAGACTACTAATCAAAGAACCCGAACAAAATCTAATTTCATCAGTGGCATGACAGTGAAGAAAATGAATTATTTATGTGAATTTTGAATCGCCTCTAACTCCAATATTGATCAAGATCGGACCATTGACACCATTGTTAATATGAACCTATTTGCTCAAAACTATTAGATCTCTGTCTGAGATTGGTCCACACAATTTGACACCCGGTATAATATGGCCTTTAAAATAAATATGCCACAAGTAAAATTAAAATTAGAGTGATAAAACATCCAACTAAAGGGATTTAATCAAAGAGCCGACATTCATAGTTTTTATTCTTAGAACTTAGAAAAACTATGCAACTTTTGTTATATTTTTATTAAATCTAATACCCACGACCACATTTTTTTGTAAGAACATACTTTACCACCACATCCTGAAAACATATTCAATCTTGCATTAATATTAACTGAGGCTTAAAGAGCATTACCATTTTCACATTTGCATAAGGCAAGTTTATTAGCTTCCATTAAAGTGCTTGGTGGACTTTATTAAAAATTGTTCACAAATTACCTAACAATGTTGTCGATTTCCCATCCAAAGTCGGTAATTAAGGAAAACTTATCGTTGAGGCTTCCTTTAAATGCGGTTGGTGCAAACGGTCATAAGAGAGAGAATATCGGATGTTAGCGAATACAATTTTGATACAATTTTTTTAATATACATAATCAAGCAAATCTTCGGAAAAGTCATCATCATCAAATCCATTTAAATATTTGGAATGCTGGAGTAATGTTTTCAGCAGGGGTTTTTTTCCATCTAAACAAAAATAGTAGGTACATAACAAAATTACATTCTTCATTTTACCCAAGGATTATATGAAAAAGTCAGATATACTCTAAAAACGGAATGTATAAGAGAGACATACAAAGCGAAGCAATGGAAAAGCAACCACGCGATTACGCGACATTAGATCACCCCGTGGCAGCCGTTCTAATTGATTTTTTTAATACTAATTCCCAAAAGTTTATTTCGAAGGACAGAAAAATATGGTTGTTGTTTTGTTATGATCTCACACTTTAGAAATTTTTATAGATATTATTTTTTGTTTTAAAAGCTTGTTCAGCTAATATCGTAGTGTGAATATAAAAAGTACCATATTTGCAAGTTTTTGGATTTTGCGCTCATATTGTAGTACCTACTCCGTTACGTTCTATACAATGGTGCCCGTCTGGATTACCTTCGATACCCTCAAAGATACATTTATCAATTAGATACCAGTAGGCGCATTTTTTCTGTAATAAGATATTTTGTATAACATCCCTGCACATTCAAATTAACTTATTTTAGACGAATAGCTTTAACCTGTCATAAAATAATATATTGACAAGTTAGGTACTTTTTGTACATAGCGTAAGTAAACAGTCAGTAGTCAGTTATAGTATGTCTAAATATTATAAAACGATGGCAGTAGGTACTGGCATTTTTATAAATTGAATAAAATGTTCACCTTTTTTTAGCGATTGTCTTTATTCTGTCATTAGTTCCATTATAATATTAAATTCTGTTTATATTTCCCTGTGGGTACTTTTCCTAATTTCATAAATTCTTTCGACGCATTTTTTGCCATAATTATAATTTCTTTCGAGTTATCAATACGTAGGCCGATAACAAGTTTTTAAAAAACAATTTATTCACTAAATTACAATAGAGAAATACTTTCGCGTTACGCGTTACAAAGTTTCAAATAAGAAATATAATTACAATTCAACTGACTTCCTATTCTAGGCGGGCAGCGATATTTATAATAAAGAAAAGCGAATTAAGCAGTTTATATGAATGGTCAGCAAATAGAGCTGACATTACTCCTCCCTTCTTAAGATACAACTTCATGCTAAGCGAGGAAGTTGGATTGGTCGGGCTTCTTCTTCGGGGTGGTTGTCCCCTCTTCGTTTCTTCAACTTCGGTGCTAGTTTCTTATAGCCAAGAACAGCACACCCAGCAAGGATCATAGCATATATCAGAATGGTTCCCAAACTTGGTAGTCTTCTGATTTCAGTAAACGTCAAACGGTTTTCGACAATCTCATTAGCTAGTTGGTGGAGATTGTCCAATTTTATGGTTTTCAAGTGTGTACCTAAATTCAGGGAATGCATTAATTCAGGTACATTTGGAAGGTCAGGAAATAGTATAGGTTGTGCATCTGATTTCAGAGGCTTCTTTTCGTTGATAATCAGTCTCGAAGAGATAGTTATTTGGCAACTGGTTGGTATACGAACTAGAAAGGTTCCAATAACTTTTCTGATTTCTTCTTGTCCAAAGCACTTGAATTTGATAGGTACTTTAGCCGGAAGTACAAATACCCATTGATTGGATTTGTCCAATCGATTGATTATTGGTTGTGTGATTTTGACTTCAGTTGGCTTGCAAGTAGAAGTGTCTTTTTCGGAGTTCAGTAGCTTTACTTCACATGGACTGCTGTCTTGAAGTTCGTGGAGTTCTTCTTTTTCGCATAGGTGGAATTCAGGAAGGATTTCCTGGCATTCTTGGCCATAATGTACGTAGTGCAATCCGTTTTTGAGAAGATATTTATTTTGTGGAAGGACTTTAACTGCTAAAGGCATTTGTTCATTACTTAGTTGTTTTTGTAATTTGATAAGTTCTGTACAGAGATCTTCAGTTCTCATTATACTAGGATGCATAATTTTTAACTTGGAAAAAGTTAAAGAGTTTTCGACATCTTGTAATATTGAATCTATTATTTCATAGACATTAATAATTTGATTAATTATGTCCTTAATATAAAGAGAATTTTCTCTATAGGCAGATTTCTCTACTATGTGTGCGATTTGATTGATTTTTGATTCTAAGAGTTTCTCATTATAATTTATGTGTTTTATCGTCGTATTGAATTTTTCAATAACAGTTAAAGAAAGAGAATTTTGTTTCAAAATATTTGCTTGCAAATTCTTTTGATTTCCTTGCAATTCCCTTATAAGATTTTCATAACGTTCGCCATCGTCAGCGTCGAGGTTTCCGGTTACGGATTTGAAAATTGACCCTAGGCCGTTAATCAAGCCTCTTTTTGTTCTTTGTGGCTGGGGAATTATTTCTTTAATTTTGTTATCTACTCTAATTTGTATTAGTTGAATTAATTTGATATAATTACTAATATCTTCAGAATACTCTTTGTGTCCATTAAGCATGTTAGTGATATTATTGGATTTAGAGTGGAGTTTGTTAATTTCGATTAGTATGGGATTTAGGTCATAGTAGTGTATTAATGTGTAGGTGTAGTCTCTAATTTTTGCATTTCCAAGTTTCACTGGGATAATTCCAGGATTATCGTCCAATTTTCTTATGGAGATTTGCTCTTGGTTTCCTAATGCGTGTGTTATAAAGCTGAAATAAAGATTAGTAAGCGTAAGCATGAGGTTATTATATTCATATTTATTAGTACCAATATTATTATACTTATTACCTATTTATTAAAATTAACTTAAGTATCGAAACTATATTTGTTTCTTAGAGGACGTTTAATATTGTCCATATGCACTTTGCCTAGAGTGTCCGTTGTTATTGTTTTCCGTGTGGGGTCAACGGTCTCTATTTGTGTGGCTGGTCGAAATTTGTCTCCTAATTTTTGGCGTGTATGTTTCTTTACATATATTTTCTGTTCTGGTCTAAATAATGTTGGCTTATCACGATTTTCATTGATTTTGCCAAATATTTTTTTTTTTTGTATCCATAAGACGCTCATTTATGTTAGAATACAAAAGTTTTGTTTTATTTTTGTGCTCGTTGACGTAATCTGTAATTAGGAGTTGATCTAACTTAAGATCGAATGGGTCATTGGGACTAATGTGTCCTGTGATTATGTCAATGGGCTTGTGTTTGGTTACAGAGTGGATCGTATGAATATATGCTAAGATTGCATATTTAATTTTTTGGGTAATTGGGGTTTTTAGGAATCCTTGATTGTTGAAAATTCTTATGTGTTCAGATAAGGTTGAGTGGAGTCTCTCTATTACGCCATTAGATTGGGGATGTTCAGGAGAACAAAAATGTATTTTTACTTTGTGAAGTTGAAGTAGTTCGGTAAGAACAGTATTTTTGAACTCAGTTCCGTTGTCTGTGATTATCTTTGATGGAATGCCATGATGTGAAAAGAAGGATAGGAGATTATCACATATTTCGGTAGCGGATAAAGATGTAAGGGCATAAGCTTGGGCATATTTAGAAAAACTGTCTATTATAGTAAGAAATTTAACCTTATCGAGAGTATATGTATCAAGGTGGATGATGTCAAATGGCTTTGTTGCAGAAGGCGTGATGTTTATTTCCATATTTATGGGATGACGTTCATATTTGCTACGTTGGCAAATTTCACATTCATTGATAAATGATTGAATGGATTCTTTCAGGTTGGGCCAATAATATTTTTCTTTAATTCGTCGCTCGGTTTCTTCGATTCCTCGGTGATTTGTCTTGCTCTCATGGTAATTTTGAATTACCTCTGCTATTTCTGTTTTGTTGACTACATCAATTAATTTTATCAAGCATCTTTTAAATTTAATTGAAGGCCATTTAAAGTTTTTCCTTATTATTTCGCAGAAAGGTTCGTAAGTATCTGGATTTTCGAAATAAATGGAATATAGCTTTTCGGGTACTACATTTTCTTTCACAAATTGCATGACGTCATTCTCAAAATTATTTTCCGATAATTGGACTAGAAATCTTCTTTTCTTCTCGAATAATATCAAGCGTTTTGTTTTTGCAGGTGAATGCAAAACGCTCGTAATAATTAATTGATTAGCCCCGTAATTAACTGCTGATTCTATAATAGGGACTCCTACTATAGGATCTTGTTCGTTATTTGTATGTATGGTTTCATTGTCGTCTTCATTTGCTGGTGGGTCAAGGTCGGGTTGTGCCATCGTTGAAATTAGGTCTAAGTTATCTTCGTTGGCATTTATATTTTCGTTCGACGATGAGGTGCCTTCTTGTTCAAGTTGCTTATTAAATTCTTCGATGTATGAGACTAAACTTGAGATGTTGGCGGCGTCTTTTGCGTGTAACTCAATGCGACTTAGCGCGTCAGCATTTGTGTTAAGTTTTCCTTTCTTATATGTTATTTGGTAGTCGAATTCTTGTAATTTTATTCGCCATCGTACTAATTTTGAAGTGGGATCTTTATAGTTAAACAGCCATTGTAAGGGTTTATGGTCTGTTATTATGTTAAACTTTCGTCCATACAGGTATGGCCTAAAATATTTTGTCGCCCACACTAGGCACAAACATTCCTTCTCAATGGTAGAGTAGTTTTGTTCCGAGTCGTTCAATGTACGGGATGCGTATGCTATTGGCAGGTCCTGACCTATGGGCCCTTGCGACAGTACTGCGCCTAGCGCTACGTTGCTAGCGTCACAGGTCAAATTAAAAGTTTTAGAAAAGTCCGGGAATTGTAGTATCGGTTCATTTGTCAATAGTTTTTTACATTTTTCGAAACAGTCAATGAACTCTGGGTTATGTTCAATCTTGGCTCCCTTTTTCAAACATTTGGTTAGTGGTTTGGTTAATTTTGCGAAATTGTTTATGAAGCGTCGATAATAACCTAATAGTCCAAGAAATCCTTTTATTTGCTTCGTTGTTTTTGGTATGGGATAGTTTTTAATTGCGTTGACTTTATCTGGGTTAGGACGTACTCCTTCAGGTGTTATAATTTGTCCTAAGTAGGCTACTTCGTGCCTTAGAAACTCGCTCTTATCTAATTGGATCTTAAAATTCGTTTCTCTCAATCTTTGGAATACGGTTTCTAATCGCTCCAAGTGTTCCTGTAATGATGACGAGAAGACTATAATGTCATCAAGGTAAACTAAGCACTTCTCGTTTTGGATTCCTCGTAGGATGCCATCCATGACCCTCTGGAATGTGGCGGGGGCATTGGATAAACCGAAAGGCATTCTGAGAAACTCGAAATGACCATTTTCTGTACTAAATGCCGTTTTTTCAATGTCCTTTTCATTCATTTGAATTTGATGGAACCCACTAGCCAAATCTAAGGTTGTGAAATATTGACACTTCCCTAGTTTATCCAGAAGGTCCGTGATGTTAGGAAGAGGGTATCTATCTGGCATGGTCTTTGCATTGACGCCTCTGAAGTCAATAACGACTCTCCATTTCTGCTTCCCAGAAGCATCTGCTTTTTTTGGGACTACCCAAATAGGTGCAGACCAAGGAGAATTGCTTGGGCGTATAATATTCTGGTCCAGCATTTTCCTTATTTGTGATTCAACCTCTTGCTTATGAATGAATGGGTACCTATATGTTTTTGTATATACAGGCTGTTCATCTGTTGTTTTTATAGAGTGTTTTATTTCGCTCGTGAATGTAAATGGCATATTTTCCTGGTAAAATATGTCCGAATATTTTCTACATAATTCAATTATTTTGGCTCTCTCTTCTGAATTAAGGTGATCTGTGCGAATTCCAGTATAGTCAAAAATATCAGTACCGTAATTTGATGCCACAAAATTATTTAGATCAATTTGTTCTATTTCTTCTCTATTAAATGGTTCCACTTCAATTGGTCGTGAAAGATCTAATATAATTGGCTGACATGTATTGTTCAAGATTGTCGTTGAAGCATATCCATTTTTTGCAATGCTTAGGGAGTTCGGAATCTCGCAATTATGCATTTTCTGATATGGAATTATAACTTCGCCATCATGTATGCTGGTTTTAATTTTCACAAGCTGTTCGGTACGTGGTGAGAGAGTGATATTATATACTTGGTTTATGTTCGTTCTTTGGAATTGTAACTTGATTTTTGCAAATGGAGTTACTAAGAATCCTGTTTCATAGTTTATGCTAGCTTGTAACATTTTTAGATTATCAAGTCCTATAAGGCCGTCAAAGATGTTACGAAATTTAAATAAATAAAATTTCAAAGGTTTCCTATTAGGTAGAGAAATTTTTGAAGCGGGAATTTGAGCACTGTATTGATGTGCTGATTGTTGGAAAACAGTTGAAACGATGAATGGCTCATAGCTTATGTGATTTGGAAAGAATTTTTGAGCTAAGTCGGGGTCTATGAACGACTTGGTGGAGCCACTATCTATGAGAAATTTGAGATTGCATTCAGGAAAGACGATATAGGACAGCTCACTTGCGTTGACGTTATTGAATGAAATTATTTCATGTGATTCTAGGGTGCAGGGTTGGTTGACTGAATTTCCTGAAAATTTGATTGTTCCGAAGAACCAGCTGTGTCGTATTCTACGAGTTCAGTGGTTTGGAATTCATTATTTGAATCGTTATAATTATCGGAATAATTGTAACTTTGTTGAGGGTCAACTTCGGTCTCATAATAATATGATTCTTGATCATTTTCGGTGGAAGAAAGGTCAGTGACGTTCGTCGTATTTGTATTATATAGTTCTTCTGAAATAAAGTTACGTGGTTGCGTAACTTGGAAATAATTATTACCAGAAGTTTGTGGTGCATTGGTAGCAGAATAGGTTTGTCTTGTCGTTGTAGACATTGGGGTAGGTCTAGGAAAATTTTTGTTTTGACCTAGTTTAAATACATTGGTCTGATTTTTATTTTTGAAGACCTGTGAGTTAGTTGGGAATTTTTGTTGTATTTTATTATAATCAGGTGTCACATGAATAGGTTGAGATGGAAATTTTTGTTGAGTGAACGTGTTATTTGGTGTATTAGCATTAAATGTGTTGGAATTATTGTATCTTTGTTGTGTATTTTGTTTGAAGTGCTGTGAGGGATGTTTTTGTTGAGTTTTAGCTATATTCTGAAAATATTGTGTATTATATTCCTGTGTGACAAACTGTAAAGCTTCGGGAAGGTCTTTGGGACGCATACACCTAATTGTTGTTCCCAATGGTTCCCTTAAGCCTGATAAGAAAGTTTTAAGGGCAAGATCATTGTATAAATTTCGCTTTAAATTTTTCGCATTTTGATCAACTTCATGACTATTTACATAAGAACAAAGCAGGTTTAAAATATGCATAACCCTGTCATAATATTGACTAGGCTTTTCTGAGTTTTGTTGTCTCAACATTACGAGATCTCTGTTTAAACATGCCTCGTCTCTTTGATCTGCGAAATGCCTGCTCAAAGTTAGTTTCAAATTATCCCAAGTAGTAACATTTTCAGTACCTAGGATCAATTTTGCGTTCCCAGTTAGTTTTCCGATGATGCAATTTATCAAGTAAATATTTTGAAAATGGTTTGGTTGATTTGCATCATAGAAATTATCAATTAAACTTTGGCATACTGCCAAATATCTATTCAAATCGTTAGGGTTACCATCGAATTGTGGTACGCAATTTAAGTACTCAGGTTTAAATTGAGCCATATTGTTAATTGTATTAATATTATTTAAAATTAAATTATTTTGATTAGTGCTTGTATCAGTAACTGCAGCACTGTTATTTAATGTTTGATTAATATTTCTTATAAACTCTTCTGTATCAGAAGGTGAGTCAGTTGAAGGTAGAGATAGAGATAATAATCTTTCTGTTAATTCATCAATATCAGACATTAAAGAAATTACAAATTGGCCAAGAATTTCTGGTAGGCTATGTTTATCCTTCCAAATTAATCCTGGTCTCGCGAATATTGGCTATTTTGGTCCAATAATCCGATTGCTTGAAGGCAGTTCTTTGGTTTTCGATTTCGTAAAGCCACTCCGACACTTCTCGCAAACACTTAACACGATTTTCACACAAGGGTGTAGATTCGAGTTCCCGGTTAGTCCGATTTCCGAAAAGTTCGTAAACGAGTTCCAAAAACAAAAAATCCGGACGACTGCGCCAGTTATCAATACGTAGGCCGATAACAAGTTTTTAAAAAACAATTTATTCACTAAATTACAATAGAGAAATACTTTCGCGTTACGCGTTACAAAGTTTCAAATAAGAAATATAATTACAATTCAACTGACTTCCTATTCTAGGCGGGCAGCGATATTTATAATAAAGAAAAGCGAATTAAGCAGTTTATATGAATGGTCAGCAAATAGAGCTGACATTACTTTCGCCTAACTTCTGTTATCGTTCATGGCCTCTTTAATGTAATCTTTATTAACAATGTAGGTAGGTACTCAAGAAATCCAGAAAAATGGTTTTGAATTTTGATTTTTTTTGAAATTAACAAAATGCAACTTCGTGAATATGAGAGTTAGATAAATATGCAAATTCTGTTTATATCTCTCTGATTTTTTTTTGCTGATATCTATTGAAATTCTTTTCATGCATTTTTTGCCATAGTTAATTAAAGTTTGCTTTAATTAATATTTGTTCATAGCTTGAATATTATATTGTACCTAATCTTTCATTGCCATACTCGATAAATCCAGCAAACTTGTTTTGAATGTATCAAATGTAACTATGTAATTGTGCTTTACAAATAATGCAACTTCTGTCTCCCTTTCTCGTATATGACTTTTTCTCGACGATCTCAATAACTGATGGATCCTTTTTTTTTGGTCAGCATACTACATAACATACGACATATTATATATCAAATTAAAAATGCATTCAACATCAAACACGTCCTACAGTTTTTTTTAGCACTACAATATTTTTATCTTTTCCAGTCAATACCTCTATTTAAAGATCCAGACACTCTGTTGCCAAAATACCCAGATGAATAAACATATGTGTTAACTCGCTATATCCTGATGATACACTTAAATGTCTTTTGAGATTTAATAATTATTTATCCAGCTTGAATTTGCTTTTTTTTAGAAAGCTCGCTGAAAGACTGAAAACGTTACTATCTCAACAATGAGTGATTTTAATAGGCGGGGGTGGAGAAATTAGCCGCAGGGACTATTTAAAAATTCACCCCTACGCATTAAAATAAATGATATGTCCGTGCAGATGCTCCAGCCGCCACCCGTCCTTAAAAAATAAAAGCACAGATTGTTGATTAATAATTTATTTTGGAGGGACTCCAGTCGGCGATTAATAATCGATTATAGCTTAGGTAATATTTTATCCTCGATCCCGGGCATCATAAAAAGGGTTTAGATTTAGAAGGGATTTTTTTAATCTCAGCGTACCAACTGAAAATTATAATTGTTTAACGATTTATATAGCTCCTATTGAAAATTTAATTAGTGATTACATAATATACCGGGTGTCACGATATTGCTTTCACGATTAAATTTTTCTATTTCTTTTCCAATCGAAATGAATTTCGGCATAGAGTATAAGTTTGGCAAATGTCATCTTTTGACGAATGTGTCAAACTTCTGGTTTTGGTCGAAGTATGACTATAGCCTTTTGAATCTGAATGGTAATCTTATATTTTTTGGTATTTTTGGAATCTTGCGATAATTCTGTATATGAAAATGCCAAATTCCCAAATTTGAAGCTGTTTGATAAAATATTAAAATTATTAAACACAATCTTTTTTTGTAATTAAAACTGCTCGTATCCGCCTAAAACTATTATTTATTCTGGCTCACATAACAAGCGTCGTTTGCACAAAGTTGGTGAAATTTCATTTTATGTAATTGACGTTATAAATTTGAATAAAAGCAATCAACTTCCAAATCTTAAATTGTTTCCGAATTGTACCTAACTCTATCAAATGACGAAAAATATCGACAAACCCCGGTATTGAGAACGGCAAGAAGCTGGTGGAAAATTTGTCATGACACCCATTGACAGACAATTTTTTTTGTCATTTCAGGCGAATTCAATTTTCTAAAAAATTGATCAAAATACTTTGAGATAGAACACAGAGGTATACTTATACTAGCAATAAAATAAATTTAAAAAAAATATATATCGATAACCACTGATCAGGTACTCAAAACATCCACCCGAGCTGCTCCAGTCTGCCTGCCTCGAAAACCTTTTGGTCAATTATATTTTCTAGCATCTGTGACTCCTGTCGGATACGGAATAAAACATCCAAAGAAAGTAGAGGTAAACCTAATAATTCAAAAATTCCCAAAGAAAGTAAGCGCGAGCCTTGGTATAGTAACCAATTTTAATTTAATACATTTAGCATTGTTGGGTGGAGTTCCATTTTGCTGAAAGTAAATGCTCCTAAAGACAAACCTTCCTATTTCATTTCATAGAAAGCCAGAATATCTTTCCCGAGTTCCGCCCTCAAGAGAGTATTGACCCTTCTATTCTCGCTCCGAGTAGGTATTCCGACCCAAACGCATTATTAGTATGAGAATCCTATTATTTCAAAAAGCTAGTCATTTTTCAAAGTCATCGTCATACATTGCTTGATGAAGCTGATATTCAAATCGGAGAATCGTTTCAATGGTATTACGAAGGTTCCACTTAAGATCCTCCAGGCTATTCGGCAAAGGATTACAGGATCTCTCCTTGACATAATTTCATAGAGAAAAAAGTCTGGAACTGTCAAGTCAAGAGAGTAAGGTGTCCACTGTATAGGACCAGCTCTTCCTATCCAACTTTTCCCAGATGTCATATCTAGTGATTGCCTTGCTATTAAGGAATGGGGCATCATACTGCTGAAAATAGATATCGTTCAAGATTTCTCTATTCGTCCTAATTGTGTATAAACGAAATTTGTTGGGTTTAGGTTTTAGGGATGATGTTTGTTGGTGCATGGATGCCTTGAGCATGACTATTTTATGTGACTTTGTGGTGTGCCAGGGTGTTCCATTGAAGATGGCGGAGAGTTTCGCTGTTGAAGGGCGGATTCTTTTTTTGCTGGCTCTGAGTGGGTATCAAGGGAGTTTGCGGCCGGCTGAGGGAAGCTTTGAGCCAAGAGACGTCGACTGGTGCAAACCGCAGGTGGCTGGCACAGTGGCACACCCGGTTTGGGGGTAATAAGCGTCTGAAATGGGTCACTCTCTGCTGGGACACCCTGTATTATAGTTCCTGCCCTAGATGAATCGCTTTTAATTTCCTGCACATAAATGATATTCCTTAATCAATTGGGTACACTTTAATGAAATTCCTATCTGGTTTTATATTATTTTCCGCTCTAGCTTTTTCTCTCCTCTGGCTATCTCTCTACTTACTGTCCTCTCTCTTTTTTTTTTTGTTTCACCTCCTTCTTCTCTTTCTTCTTCTCACAGTTTAAGTATCAAGTACGCTACATGATTTTTGTATTCTTAGATAAGCCTTTCTTTATATTTTATTTTGAGCAATTTTAAGCAATTTTTTGAGGCCTCAATGCCTCAACAGCACTTATGCTTGTGTGGGATGCTGCAAATATGGCCTATTATTTCCCATATTGTCTTAGTTACCTAATGTTTGCAATGCAGTTTTTGATTCTGGAGATAATTATTATTATTATTATTGATTGATAATTGATATCCATATTTTTCCCAATTTCTCGCATATTTTCTCTGAAAGATGCAGTGGGGTTAATCTCTACGAAAGCTACCACATTTACTTCCATTCCTTCGATGACGACGAAGTCTTCCGGAGTAGGATCTTTCGTCTCCTGATCCATTTTACCTGATTGAAAATTTAATTTACTGCTGAGAGGGATGATTGGAAAGCTCCAGAAACTCTTTCCTATAAACGGCTGCTTCCTCCAAGGCGATGCGTTTTAACCACATTGTCCATAGATGATTAGAAAATCCACTGCGGCATCTTCTCCTTCTCATTGGCTTCCACTTGATAGTTTTCTTGGGTTTTCATTATGTGGTATTCTCGTATCTGCCATTCTTTGTACATGTCCGAACCAAATCAGTTGTTTGTCATCTCCTACGTTCATCATTTCTCAATTCTTTAATTTGTTATCCTTTCCATTTTTGACCTGTCTGCCGTTCTCCTCTAATCCATATCAGTTGCTTCCGGCATTTTTGCGGTTCTCTCCTTGAGTGGCCATACCTTTGGAGTAAGTGTGACTATGCTTTTGACGATGTTGTTGTATATCCTAGTTTCGTTCGTTTTGTTGATAATTTGCTTTCATATTACTCCATTTAGTAGGGATATTACCCTTCATCCTTACATATTCTGATCTTTAGTTGCTTTGTCTAGAGTTCCCTTAAGCAGGACGCGCACTGAATCGACTCGGACCGGTCGACTCGGCGAAGAGCATTCGGTAGTTTTTGATACTCATGCAATTAAATGAGACTCGAGTCGACCACGTCGAGTCGACGAGTCCGATGCCGTGCGCGGAGTCTCAGTAGTTCCATTTTTTCCCGTGTATTTATGTAGGTATCTGTATTTCTTTATGCTGAAAGTATCCACTTAGAATTTTTAGGTTATTTTGTTGGCATATTGATATCAGCCTTTCTCCATTTTTAACCGTTGCATTCTCTTCAAATTTTCCTACTATGTAGTTTGATTATTAAATTATCCCTGCACTATTACTTCTCTTGAAGTTCCAACTTTTATGATTTGATCACTGCTTTTTTGAGGGGGGTTGGGTTCATCGTCGTTCACTTCATATGGTCCCAAAATTGTTATGTTCCTCCCAAACATACATATACATTTAGTTTTATTATTGTTTCGTCTACTGCTTTTTCTCCATTTCTGTTTACGATAATCGAAACTCCTTTGTCGGCTTTTTGTCTTTTTCAACTTCGCTGAAGAAATGATCGTAGGTACTTTCTCAGATTTTCTGAGCCCTGACTCTGTGGCGACAATCAGGTCCATTTTTTGATGTTTGATTCCTGATACTCATTGTTCGTAGCCTTTGATGAGCCAACATCCAAAGCAGCTTTGCTTCTAAATTGATGCTAATTGAGATGGGTAGCCAAACGTACCATGCCTGGGGAAAATATATGGTGTTGAGCAGCATTGAAAAGTGGACCGCTGGCCTAGCTGTGATTTTCATTACTTTCTTAATAATAAACTTGGTAGGTATATGGTTTTCGACCCAAAGCGTTTTTAATTTTTTCGTTTTATATACAGTGTGTCCCGCTTAAGGACTGACCACCCTTCTAAAATTATTATTTTTCAACCGATTCAATTCATTTTTTTTTTGTCTTGTAGCTACTCGAATTTGTCACTTATTAGGCTTATAATTTTATTTCTACGGCTGCACTGGTTTACAGGGTGTCCACATTTATAGGCTCAAATTTCAATAAGTACTATCAGGGATTTTTTTAGAAAAAATCTGATAGCAGATTCTTGTTTAGAATGGTCTAAAACCCTAATGTACGAATTTTTGTTCCAATAGGATACAGGGTGATCAAAACAAATTTTCAAAATTTAATGAACCAAACCGGAAAAATTTCATATTTTGAGGCCTTGAGAACAACAAAACTTGATACAACATAGTTTTAGAACATCTTTAACCAAAATTTGTAGTAAGCTTGTCTCAAAATATAAAATTTTTACGGTTTGATCCATTAAATTTTAAAAATTTGTTGTGATCACCCTGTATCCTATTGGAACAAAAATTCGTACATTAGGGTTTTAGACCATTCTAAACAAGAATCTGCTATCAGATTTTTTCTAAAAAAATCCCTAATAATACTTATTGAAATTTGAGCCAATAAATGTGGACACCCCGTAAACCAGTGCAGCCGTAGAAATAAAATTATGAGCCTAATAATTGCCAAATTCGAGTAGCTACAAGACAAAAAAAAATTAATTGAATCGGTTGAAAAATAAAAATTTTAGAAGGGTGGTCAGTCCTTAAGCGGGACACACTACACACTGTACCTATCCTGGGCGGTCTCTTATTTTCCCAATAAAGAAGGAGGCACAATTAACATTGAAAATAGGCCCCCGTAAATTTCAATATTTTAAAGGTCTCATCATTGCAAGAAAAAATTTAAAATGTAAAAAGGATCGTATGTCTGTGATAGCAGATATAGCTCATCAAAATACATAGGTCCTGCTATGCTATGCATAGGAAATATCCGAGGAAATATCCCTACGTAGATTTTCTTGAATACCTCGAAAAATACTAATACGATTTTGATCTTTTCGGGGTTTGATACCTACAAAAAGACCCCAAAAACGTCAAAATCGGATTAGCATTTTTCGAGATATTCAAGAAAATCTACGTTGGGATATTTCCTATGCATAGCATAGCAGGACCTACGTACTTTGATGAGATATATCTGCTATCACAGACGTACGATCCTCTTTACATTTCAATTTTTTTTTGCAATGGTAACCTTTAAAATAATGGAATTTGGTTGAAATTTACGGGGGCCTATTTTCTTGCTCGGTTTGGTTTTGAGCGGTTTTGCGGTCGCGGAATGGTTTGCGCGGTTCATGTTTTCGCGACAGAGTCCGTGAACCTTCTCAAATGACTCCCAAAGAATTTATTATTATTATCGAGAATGTGAAAATAAATGCGTCCAACGAATTGGTCTTAAAACAGGTTGGAAACAAAGTTGATTTGTTCTCGAAAGTCTTGTGAGTTTTGTCACCTTCTAAAGTTTCAAAATTAGGTGTGTCCATTATTATCGCATTTCAAGAAACATAGGAAATAAAATTTGGGGGTGCCCCCAGGAGAAACTATTGATTTGTGATTAATCTGTAGAGTGAGTTTTAAACTTTGGCAGTTACTATTAATTTGGTGGGGTGGATAATGAAACAAGAAGCGTTTTCACGAGTTTTGGTATGAATGTGGTATCATGAACCATAACATACCACTCGTTTTCACGAAGTGTTTCGGTATGTCATTCGACAACCTGGTTTCAATTCGGTCCGTCAATCTTATAATAATCTCGGGATGATGGTATGAAGACGCGGTATGAGCAGTGGCGACGCTAGGGTGTTAGTTACATTAGGGGGGGCCAGATTGGGCCAGAAAAATTTAGGGGGGGCATTTGTTTTTACTTTATTGCTTTTTTTTTTGAATAAAAAATGGAAAGTCGACACTAATATGTTTAGGGAAATCCCAAGAAAACTTGACCTTATAGGACTGCCTATTGAGCTGAAAGTGTCCACCAATTCAGCCGCAGACCTCAACTTTCGGCGTAAAATGCATTAGCCGAACATGAATCGCAAGCATCCCATCGAGGCCTGCGGGTGACGTCACCACTATACTTTAGCCTAGTACTCATAACCGCGAAATTCGCTCTTTTTTGACATTGCATTGACAATTTGACGTTTTATGCGTGAATCAAACGTCAAATCGTCGAAGCAATGTCAAAAAAGAGCGAATTTCGCGGTTATGAGTACTATGCTTTAAGCTGCTGGTAGTGGTGACGTCACTCGCAGGCCCTACCGACTCGAGAAATGGCGAACGTAGGGTGGATTCTCATGCATCCGTTTGTCCGACGAAAGATGTCCGTTAAACATTCTATTCTGACATAATCGTATAAAAATATGTCAAAATAGAAGATTTAACGGACATATTCCGTCGGACAAACGGATGCATCCGTTTTTCCGTCAATCCGATGATCTGGTCTATTGGTCCAATATTTTGGCGCCAACCTATTGGACCAATAGAAATACTTCCGGATCATGGAATTGACGGAAAACGGATGCATGAAAAGTAAGCTTTATGAGGATGAGTAATCCTGAGGCGGGATTGTGTAACGGATAGAAATCCTTATCCCTTTTGCTATGGCACTTATTGCTGTCTTCTTCTCTCTTTGCTGTCTTCTTCTCTCTTTTTGAAATCAATAGAGAGGGGACGTCAATAGCGGAAATATCTCTATTCGTTACAGAATTCCACATCTGTTAGTTTACAATTCTTGGGGGAATCCCAGGAAAGCGAAAACACTGTCACTATTACCTGTACCCACCGAATATCGAATTAACCGGCACAGGCTGCTGATGTTGCATTGCATTGTTGCCGGCATGAGAACAAGTTTTCAGGGGGGGGGAGGGGCAGCTAAATTTCAGGGGGGGCCCGGGCCCCCTCTGCCCCCCCCTTGGCGTCGCCACTGGGTATGAGGCGTTGAGGTTAGATTTTGGCTTATTTATGTAATTGAATGAATGAATGCCGAATTTCGCAGATTTGGTTTAGTTTTGTGTTATGATAATTTAGTTATTTTAGTAAGTTAATTGTTCGATAATGCTCAAAAGTCAGTTTTTCTAACATATGGACATATTCCTACATTGAACCTATCTGCATATGAAAATAGCGTTCTCCTTTCGCCAACTACCATAGTGTCAATAAAACTCCTTTTCCAACAGAGATGTTGTTATTTTGTGATATTCCACTATCACATTTAATGCTTAGTTCAAGCTGTATTCACACTAACATTAACATCACCAAACAACGACGGCGAAATGATACCAAAATATTTCATAACCTTCTGATGATACCGATCGGTTTCAACTGTCGTTAATGACAGACCAAAGAGTAACCCGGTATCGAATGGTTTCATGATACCACAACTCTGTGAAAATGCTTAAGGTGTTTCCAAAAAGCGTTAACGAACATATATGGTTCAAAAAAAAACATGGGCATCGTGACTATTACGCATCTTTCTCCCTTCTCTCTTTTACAAAAGAATCTAACGAAAAAAATCTAATCCATTTCTTACGGTAGCTCAAATCCTGAATACATATTATATAAAATCAGGGAGATTTGGCGCGAAAAATCTTTAGCTACCGTACTCATCGTCGTAGAACTAGGGAAACTAAAACCTGTTGCATCGGTAGCGCAGACGCAAAGGGCCGTGTTTTTATTCAGCACGTGCCATATGCGTCTAGAGGCGCGCGTGCCAAAAAAGATGCAGCTGTCGATATCTGACCTTCTCTATTCTTTTGTGTAAAATGCGGACTCTCAATGCGGCTTTGTTCCATTTCAAAGAAACACTTCTGTCTATAGATCCTGGTTTACCTGGTATCGAGAAGAAGGTAGGTATGAGGGTATGAGTATACGACGTTAAATACTTTCTTCTATCCCATCGCATCTTGGGATATTATTATCTTAAATGCAAAACAAACCAACTGTCATTTATTGTGTAGTGAACATCTTGAACCTAGAATTATAAAATGGAATCGTCGATTATTACCTTCTTTTGTAAAATCCACTTATCTGTGGAAAAAAACTCGTCTAAATTTATTTTTTACTTAGATAATAATTTTTTTATGTAGGTATCAGTATTTAGTAAAATTCCCTAATACTTATGTAGAGACTATGGATTTATTGTTGAGTATACGGTAACATTTTACATTTACGCGCCTTTTCCTGATTACTGAATGTTACTGGAAGAATATAAATCAGGTTTGTTATTTGACGTTGTTAGCTATAGTTTTTTTAACACTGATAATTGTAGCTTCCTTCTATCAAATTGAAAGTTATAATATAGAGAAAACTTACCGTACCTATGTAATAATCAAGCGTTAAGGTGTTTTTCTTTTAAATAATTCAGATTGGAGGAACATTTGCATCGTCACAAAAAACATGTTTTGGATGATCTAGGATTTTGGGTACTCACCTACCTAGATCTAGACAAATTCTCAAATCTGTTTGGTAAAAAGAGTAAAAAAAATAGAAGCGATTAAATTTAGTTCAACTGTAAAACATTTGATGTGTTTGTAGGTGAGGTTCTATTCAGCTTTATGTTATATTTTCACTACCTAGGTAGGTATATGATTGAAGTAAATTTATTGCTTGTCCAAAATGTCATTTAAACGAATTTACTGGCCACCTCACGGTAACACCTTGCGTATAAAATAGCAGATATAAATCTACCACAATGTGGTTATTGTTAACTGAGGAGCATTGCGAAAGCCACGAACATCTGCAATCTGGGTGATATTCCAAAATGTCAAAATCCGTTATTATTACATGAGTAATTATCCCTAGATAAAAAAATAAAATAAAAAACACCTAAAGCGAAGAAAAAAATAAAAGCATGCAGCTGATAAAAACACATGGCATCTTGAAAAAGTAGAAATTAATACGATGTTGTCTTCAGCTCAGGTTAGAACCACGGCCGATGGAAAAACCATCTGCCCTTGGTCATGATTTCGTAAAATACAGATAAAGCAAAGGGTTGTTCATGGCGTAAGCAAAAAGAACTAACGGACTGACAACTGGCAAGTCGGGGATTCAAATCAGAACTGCATCTGTTACGCAGATGGTCCTTAGACCTGATACCTTTCCTTAGCACCCTCAATAGGTAAAAATCACTTGATTACTGTCGCTTTATTATCGTATTTTACCTGTGCCATATTTCAAACGATCTACCACCTTTTCGGCGTCACATGTTTTATTGAACTTTTTCAAATTACAAAAAATCTTGCCATATGGCCAAAGTCTGTTTTGTTTTTCTACCTTTGATGATGACCTCCTAAGGAAGCACCTAATATCTCGTTATTTTAGATTGAGAAAAATCCTAATTTTTAAGTAGGTAGGTATGATTCATTGAAAGTTAGCCTACTAAATTGAAATTCATGAAAAAAACAAATCAACATATTTTTCTATCCATTTCCTCCATCTTACACAAGTACCTACATTTATAATATTACCTTGCATTTTTTGGGACTTACACCTCAAAAACACGTAAAATCAAAGAGAGCGCATTAATTTTATTAAATAAAGACGAATGTGTTGCTTCATGCTCAACATCATTTAGTAATACGTGGCTTCCTTTGCTTGAATCAGAAGTAAACCAAGGTAAATTGAAAATTAATTAAAAATCTCACCTTTAGAAAATACCACCATTTCCTAGATATGATTATTGTCAAAAGTTTGACACGACATTAGTCAAATTTGTAATTTTTGCTTGATAACTCAAATTCGAGTATTCAAACAAATTTACGAAAAAACCGAACAATTTTCTGCCTTTTTTATTTTTTAGGTTTTCAATCCCCCAAGCTTCGACAACGGTAGCAGATTTGGTACCGAAACGTCAGCAAAAAATCCAGAACTCATACCACCGAGCCTAATCAAGTATTATTTTATTAAAATAATAAAACTCGATTCGTTTATAAAAAGTCGACTCGAGTAATTTATTTTATAAAAATAATCTGATAGGTAAAATTGCTCTAATCAGAGAGCTTGTAGTAATTCGTATCAAAATCAAGAAACTTCTGGTATTAATTTCAATTGAGGTGTAAGTCCCAAAAAATGCAAAGTAATATTATAAATCCACCTCAAATATACAGACATTTGTTACCTACATTTATGTTAATGTTAATAAGACTACCCTTTTTAAATGTTTCACATAAAAAATGTAGGTAGGTAGGTATTTGATTTAGTTTAGGTTGCCAGCGATATTTCGTATGATTAAATCAAATGCCTTGTCAAGATGAAATGTTTTTTTCTTTTTCGTAGAGGACACGAAACTTTGACAAGAGGTACCTACAAAATCCAATTTCATCTTGTGAATCGAAAGTTTTTGTTATTAGTAAAGAGTCATTTAGTGGACCCCTGACAATTTGTTGTCAGGAGTGGTATAGTTATTAGCAAGTATTAATAATATTAATATGAGCTAAATAGTGCAATAATTGGCCATAATTAGGAGGATAATTATCAATTACTTGATTTGAGATAATTAGTAGGAACAATAAATGAATTTTTGTTGAACTGAGAAATGTAGTTACTTTATTAATGGAATTGACAGAGAAGAACAAGTTCGCAAACGAGTTTTCTAAAAATTTCCTGAACATTACAGGATGTTCTATCTAAAAAATTAAATTAGACAAGGTATAGGTACGCGAATTTAGACTTTGCCAATTTCCTCTCTACAGGGTGTTTGGTACATCGATAGGAGGTTTTCAATGTGTGATAGTTGGGTTTGGGGAAAGATAAAGCGTAGTTCCGAAAGCAGAGAATTAAAAAAAAAAAAAAAAAAAACGAGAAGAGGAAGACCGAAGACAGAAAAAAGAGGATAAGACGAAGCTCCAAGAAGACTGACCTGCAGCAATTTCACAACAACAGGAAGATCGTGAATCCAAAGAAAAACAAGAAGAACAGGACCGGTTCCAGGAAAATTCTAAAGCACACATCTAGTTTTGGTGCCCGGTCAAATTTGATGAAATTTTGGTATGTTGCTTTTCTTGAGGACCTGATGAAACGTGTCCAAGGGCACTAATGCATCCTATATGATTAGTTTTTGAGATACAGGATGTTTAAAAAGTTGAATATTCGATTTTAATTATGTGCTTCCCAAACTATTTTTTGGGCTTTGGACGAAAATGATTGAGATGAAACAATACTTTAATATAAATAAATTGTTGAATTCATAAACTGCATACCTAAACGATTTTGTATACAGGGAGTACCAACCGTTTTTCTTTTTTTTTTGTCCCAATTATTGTGGGAATCTTTATACATATATAAAACACAAAAAATGTTTCCATGTCCGTTATAGACTTTGAAACTATCTGACCGATGTGCCCCAAAGCATTTTAATTTGAAAGGCAATAATGAGAAGAAGGTTTTAGACCACTAATGACAGGTGTCAACTGTCAAATGTGACAGGTGCAGATTTTTGAACCATTTCTTCGCAACGGATTTTGCTGAAATTTTGCATACACTTTAAGTTCTGGTGATAATACAATTTGGAATGCTCAACAGCTGTCAAATGTAATTTTTGACAAATGTCAGTTGTCAAAATATGACAAAAGGGCGTCATATGCCTGCTCGGTGTTTAGAACGGATAGCTTAGACGCTGAAAAAAATTGACAGGTGTCAACTGTCGAATATGACAGATGGAGAGGTGGGAAGGTAGTCAAGACTGCCCAGTTCTTTAAAATTTTGCTTTTTTCAACAAATAAACAAAATGTACTTATTTTTTTTGCATAGTATCACACGTACACGAGTAGTCCTCTAGTACTATATAAAACGATTTTATGTATGGGGTAATAGGTACTTTTAAAATATTCTATATTTTATTTATAGAAAATTGTTATTATTTGGAAGATCATTGCAGTTTCCAGTTATGTTCGACTTTGCCAAATACAGGGGTCTACTAGAAAGTTGGCTACTATGCGTATAAAAAAACTTAATTATTGGTCATTTTTCAGGAAATATTATTGACAAAATTTTATCTGCCCCTTTGAAAAATGCTTTCGACTCTATTAGAATCGAAGTCCATACAAAGTGTCTCAAAAATAAAAATTATACATGATAAAAATTTCTGCGCTGTCACAGCCATACTATACTAAAAACCGTTACGAACACTTATTTAATATAATTCAACAAAGGATGAAGAATTAATATTAAAAATATCACAAAATGTCAATATTTTGACTCTTGCTAGCACCGCCCAGCAGCCAAATACTGGAATAAAATAATCGATAGCATGGATGACTGCGATAAAGCCAGAAGTTTTTATCATGGATAATTTTAAATATGTAATTTTAATTTTTGGGACACTCTGTATAATTGCCTCATACTCTAATAAACATTACCTACATTAAGAATATTTTCTGAGAAATACCGTTAAATTAAGTTTTTTTATATGCAGCTAACTTTCAGGTAGATACCCTGTATTTGACAAAGTCGAATATAGCTGAAAACTGCAACGTTCTTTCAAATAATAGCAATTTTCTATAAATAAAATATAAATAAATAATAAATTAAAAGTATTACCTACATGAAATCGTATTTTGAAAATGATTAGGCCAAAAAAATTGGTATAAGAACGTGGGTAGATACAGTTTATGTTTACTACAAGCATTTAGCTATGAAAAAATATTGCTTCCTCCTGTTAATTTTCGTCCAAACCCCAAAAATTAGTTCGTTGAGCACCTAATCAAAATCGCATATTTAACTTTTTAAACACCCGGTATCCCAAAAACTAATCATAGGATTCATTTGTGCCCATGGACGCTTTTGATCAGGACCTCAAGAAAAACAACATACCAAAATTTCATCAAATTTGACCGGGCACCAAAATCCCATAAGATATGTCCTTTCGGCGATAATGGATAGTAATCTCTGAGGAACTCAAAAAAATCCTAGAAGTGAGAATGGCAGGATAATAAAAAATGTAATGAGAAAAGTACATACGTGAAGAATTTGGGAGTGCTCGACAAGAAGTTGGAACTTTTCGCCAAGAAATGAATAGTGTTCAGAGGAAAATTGAAAAGTTGGAATGTGTCTTGGGATCAAAAAATTTCTCAGCTTTGCGTGCAATCGGTGATAAGCCACCACTATAAGATAATGACTGGTACAAACGTAACGAGGCTGTTGCCATGGGTAATGGTAAAGCTCTGATGACACGGCTACAGGCTCAATTGTAGCATCGCGTGGTCCTGCCTTAGACCTATTAGAGACTCTCCCTAGTGGTGCCGCGAGACGAGACTAGACGAGACTTAAGGTTGGTCTCGTCTCGTCTCGACATCTCGAGACGAGACCGTGACTTAGTCTCGGTCTCGAGTACCAAAGTCTCGTCTCGTCTCGTCTCGAGTGGTCTCGTCTGGTCTCGAGTTATACAGGGTGTCCAAAAAATAGCGTAAAAACTCTACTCTACGTGGTGGAGGAACCTACAAGGAACCCCAGAAAAATACTTTAAAAAATCTAGTGGCATTCTTAAGAAAGTTATTTGCATTTTAATATTTATTAAAATTGCCAACACTGAAAATATCCCGTTGACAATATGTCAGAGAATTAAATTAAATACTCATGTAATTGCCTGAAGAATTCGAAGGTGAATTTTCACATCTACCCTCGCATCTACCTTTTCATATTATCAAGAATAATGCTGGAGAAGGATTTTTTCAATTGAATTATTTTTCTAGAGTTTCTCAAAGGATCCCCTACTACGTGGAGAGCTTTTACGCTATTTTTCGGACACCCTGTATTTATGGTTTTTATTTTTATATTATAACGGAAGTCCAAACTGCCACAGTGAAAAAGCAATTAGTGAAAAATCACAGTAAAGAGTAACCGTGATATTTGGTTTACTGATTTTATATTTAAATAGCCCAGAATAGTCCAATAATAAGGCTATGAAAGAAAAATTTTAAGAGTAATCTCGAGACTCGAGACTATACGAGAGTCTCGCCGAGTCTGGCCTCGTCTCGTCGAGACTTCACGAGACGAGACCAAAAGCCAGTCTCGTCTCGAAAAGTCGAGACGAGACGAGACCAGTCTCGAGTCTCGCGGCATCACTAACTCTCCCGCTTGTTGATGCGGTAAAACGTCGTTGTAGGAGGAACACACATCGACAGCAGCTTTACCAGGTACAGCTAAACAAGAAAACAGAAAGCTGTTGAGAGTTTACAAAAAATTCACACTGATATCCGGCCCTTAATTAATTTAGCCTATCCGAAAGCAACAGCAGAAATGTAAGAACACTGTAAATTTCAATAATGGAATTATATATAACATAACATATAACATAACCGAACCTTCAAGTAGCTGCGAAACTCTAATCAAAGGCCTAGAAATCGAAGCGGCCTATAGGCTATCCAGAAAAAAGAGCAGAGTTGAGTCAATACAAGAACAAAAAGAACCGATAGAAGAATCTAAAGCCGCAATGAAGAAACTTCTGGGAAAAACACGGAAGGTGATTCTGTTGACAGAATCAATCAATGAAATTTGAGATGGGACACCGGAAGAAGAAGACTTTTTACTGGAGTAGGTACCTAGATCTCCTGCGGATGAGATCTCCTCCTGGTGACTCTTAGCCTTGAATAAGGAACACGCTCCCCTTCGATGGATAGAAAAGTTGCAACAGTACGATATTCAAATAACAATAATACAAGCTATTTTTCGAAATTGATCAGAGTTTCTGTTAGCCTCCGATTTGAAACGGATCAAGAACAATGTTCCGACCACCAGTTAGAAGATAGCGACATCATACAGTATTTGAACGTAATGGAAACCGGCAATAGATCGCCGACAAACTGGAGAAAAAAAAAAGCAAGCGAGGAAAGAAAAATCGGAAATAAGATTGGTGGAATATAACTGCTGATCCAGAAGGTCAGTGTTATCTTTCAAACAGATGCTCTACAGATTCCTATACCGGTGGCTGGCAGCATCTTAGTCAACAAGGAACAATTGACCATGAGTCTAGTTCCTGTGCCGACAGTCCATGAGAACAAGAACCATGCAGCCGTGACGGTAGACTCGGATTGGCAAGAAGGTGGAATAGAATAGATGGTGATATCGGGATAGTTTGATTTGCAAAGGAGACAGTTTTACGAAATTACATTGGTGCGGAGCAGCCGACGACATTGGTATGAGTTCTCTATTATAGCTTTGCTTTAACCTAATATTTTCGATATTGCACAATTTTACGAGTAGGTAATAAAAATACCGAACGGCATTTAGTCCACAGTGTAGCTTTTATTAATTATCAATATAATTATCGGAAATGCACCAAACAGAGAGATCAATTTAAAAAAAAATTGATTCTGATCTCAAATATATTTTTACCAAATGGAAACTCTTCAAATTTTGATAGCTGAGTTGCGATCACTTTATATTATTATTTTGCAAGGTCAATAAAATAAAAAGTAGCTAGGTTATTAGGATGTGGAACTTTGGTACGAATCCGAATGAACTTATTCTTGTCATTAAAACAATACACCACTATTTCAGAACAAAAAACGGCGTCACATTAAATTTAACCTTGTTATTGGTCCTAATTACGAACAGAAATACAGTACAAGTAATTGGGAGACACACACAGAGAGAATTTCATTAAAAAAAATTTACGAGATGAGTGACACCCACCATCAGAATTGTTTTGTTTGTTTTGTATTCAACTTTCTGTGTTTTGTTACAATTTCCAGCACATGTTATATTGAACTTGAATCTACTGAGCTATTAATATTTCATAACTATTTTGGCTTGGTATTATTCCCAAGGCAAGCCTATTAATAGGTCTGGCTCCCGAAAGCCAACTTAGGTGATGATTATGACTATCTTCCGCGTTTACAGCTTCTTCTTTTTTTTTCCTATTAACCGATTTATTTAAGTTATGCTTTTTCATCGTATATCTAGAGAGCTGGCTTTTGATTTCAGGAACTATGTAGTGCCTAGATAAAAATATTAAATCAAAAAATATAAATCAACATATACCTAATTTAACTAAAATACTTGTTGTTAAGGCATTCTTGGTACTGGTGAAAAAAGCAGGATTCGGGCATAATTGTTTGGAGACCTATATTAGAAGAGGAAAAAACATTTTTTATAAAATGAAACATTGTCAGTAGATCCATTTTTGGACAAATTCTGGACAGTTTTTTATTTATTCGAAAAACCCACGTAGCAGGTTTGTTAATTTTCATTTTCCTGGGAGAAAGCCATGTTGTTCTGCAGGTAAAATATTTTCTAGTAGAAAATCAGTGAGTTTTTTGGCTGTTATTTTTTCCAATGCTTGCAAAACTGGTGTGATTTCATCAAGCCTTGGGCTAGAGTTCAGTTTTAGTGATTTGATTACAGTTTCTACTTTCTCTTCTGTGAATATGATGTTGGGTATTCCAGCCCTGGAGAAGGTTTCTCAGGGAAGTGTGGGTTTAATTGTGTTCTGATCCAATAATGTTTATACGCTTTCAAAGCATTCTGCAATTTCTTGGTTGGTTTCAAATGGTTGTTGAGTTGCTTTATCAATTATGTTGAATTTTTTATGCTTGCAGTTGAGAGTGTGACTTATGTATCCATAGAATTTTTTGTTATTTGTCAGTAGATTGTGTTGAATAAATCGTAGTAAGTTGCAGTCAGTGTGAATAAGAGAATCGTTGTATGAAGTCCAGTTAAAGCAATAATAAGTGATTAGTGAATTTTGTTGTCAATTAGTTATTAAAGTTGTTGAGTTAATAATTGTTGTTCCTCCTTAAAAACAAGCCGCATTTCGCTAACAATGTCTCCCGTTAACTAGAATAACCGCTTTAACTGCCTTATGAACGAAGCGTTTTATGTTCTTAATGATATTTCATTTTGAAAAAAGCCACCAGCAGAACTGAATAGACAGCCTTTTACAAATCACATCACTGAAGTTTCCATTCATTTTGAATAGTCAATTTCGCAACTTTATTATGTCCATATCTCTCAGAAAAAAAAAAACGCTAAGAAATAAGTATTCAATTAAATTTGTGTAGTTAGTCTGGTCTAAGGTTACTAATATAGGACAAGTTATTAATCAAATGTTTGGTTCCTTTTGTCAACAGTATATTTATCCATTTTAACGTTGAGCAGGAAAAAACACAAGACAATGTCTCATAGTTTTTTCCTGCTTAACCCAGATACACTTTAATAAATAAATCAAACAATTCATTGGTATTAGTTCTATGTTTAACTATTCAAAAATTCGTTGAAGAAATTTGAACTGCAGTTGACGTTTGATGTATCAATTAAATTGAGCTCACGCGACTCTCGTTAATGCGGCACCGAACAGTTGTGAGTCGATTTTTCCTGGAATTACACGGTACATCTAATTAGTAAAAGCGCGTGTTGTGCCCCAAGGTTCTTGTCTTGTCTGGGCCCCATTATTCGGTTTCAATGAGTGATCGCGGCAACGCGTCTAAGACTTGATAAGCTTCCGGTCATTTGCGGGGTTGCCACATGAAAATATTTGAAAAAAAAAAAAATAAAAATAAAAAATGTCAAACTGAATTTTGCTTTAATTTAATATATATTTTTTCTGGAAGGATTCCAGGCCACAGGAATAAAAAACAGGATAGAAGGACCGACATTAACATAATCAAAAAAAGAATGACTGGACGATTTATGCATTTACCAGCAGCAGAACTGTTGTTTTATTTCTTCATCGATGATAGTGCCTGAAAGTTTTACTGCAAAGAAAAGTTTTTACTGCCAAATGAAATAGGTAAAGGGTATAAAACTCCCTCCTTAATGTTTTAGGTGAATAAAAAAAACTACCTACATGACAGGAGTATCGCCGCGGATTATTGTCTTTTTATGTTACCTCATGATTTATCAATATTTCTTACTCACTAACCGTCTAATTACCTAATGTAGTACTTTTTTGAGTACAGAGGTAAATATAAAATCCTTTACTTGTTATGCCTTCTCTTTCTACTCTCAACTTTTCATTAAAAGAAAACACCTAGGTACACCTTATTAGTTCTTTATTTACAAATAATGCTCACCTAGTCTGAAGCACAATGATTCTTTATCATAAAGTGAAATAAAACTTGCCTCTTCCCCAAAATCAGGATTAAAAAATGATTTTACAAATTTTATTGTCTCATAATATTTTTCAAGTTTCACATAGGTACCTAATCACAGAGAATGAAAAATAAAATAAATCAAGAACAGTACAAAGCTCATGGACCAAATTTGACATAATATAATTATCATTAGTATATTCTTAGAGTGCAAACCAAACATGTACAAAAATATACAGTAGAAGTGAAGCGTTTACAAGAAAAATCATCGGTAGACGATATTATAATATGCACACTAGTAGCCAGAAATAACACGAATCAAGTAATTGATATAAGAGTAAGGCCGGGGTTACCCAATTCCTTAATTCTTAATTTTTGTTCTTAATTCTTAATCTTTAAAAACACCAATGTTAAATAAATTGAACTTTTTAAGAATTAAGAATTAAGGACAAATATTAAGAATTAAGGAATTGGATAACTCAGGCCTAAGACTAAGACCAGAAGTGATCATTTTTTTATGATGAAAAAAATTGCAGAAACAGAAAAAGTAGAGATAGGTATATAAAAGAAATAAAAAGAAATAAACAAATCCGAGCAAAAGTATTGAGAAGACTATACCAGCAATGTGAAGATGTCAAACAAAAATATGGTTAAGAATGAATACCTAACAAAAAACAGCATGGTAATCAGAGAAGTTAAACATCTTGAAATAAATGAGTATTTCGTGCGGGTTCCCTAATGATGTATCATTATCAAACTTAAGATTTTATTATCTTAATTTATAATAATTACAACGCGGTACCTAATGATTTGGAAAACCTGCCACTCTCTGTGGCCCAATAATCATAATACATCTGCATGGAAATGGAGCATAAATAATGAGAAAGCATCGCAAACAAAATCATAACCTGCCTTATACGATTTCGGGCAATCAAGTTGTAATTTGATGCGTTCGTATGGGAAAAAGGTTTTTTTACACGGTAATTTTGAAGGAGCTACTTAAAAAACCGCGGCAACTGTGCCGGTCAGTTGGCCGTTGGGTCGGCCTGGCCGGAACTATGGCCGGCCAGTCGCGAAGGCAAACTCCTGCCTTAAGAGTTTTTTCTAACCAACTGCACTGATGACAATAATTTCTAAATTTGTTGATTCAATTGCATCCATCGATGTAAGAGAAAAACTATCTGAAAAAACGACCATCAAATGTTCGTAAAATTTCTTATCGGGAAGTTTTCTACTGATGTAAAAAAGCACCCAGTCAAGACAACAATAGACAAATCTAATTTAACTATTAGCGAACGGCATTTGTCAATTGTCATTTGTCATTTGTCATGACTACACGTGTGGGTCCCTACTTCGTCCAACGCTCTCGGCGAAGATTCGAATTGATTCGAAGATCGATTTTTGTAATCTGCACTTTGTTTCTTTATCAACAAACATATTGCTGTGTACCGTGGAAAGGTGCGAATATCTCCTGTCTTCATTAGAGGGAGAACATTTTTCCAAGGGAATTCCATTGACCCACAATAGTTACAAGGTTGTCTAAGAAAAACTCCAACAGACATTTTATTTTGATCAAATTTAATCAGCTCCTCCCATTCAGAAGACTTCTGCCATAGTCCTGGCGTGTTTTTTAAGCGCGTTCTGAGAACATTTGTCGGCTTAGTCAGTCTTCCTGTGGATCATTGGGACTTTCTACTGTTTAACATTTGGCTAATCAAAGTAGACAGCAAAACTAAAACTGAACACGAGGTACAGGAAAACAATTATACCGATTTGTCAGCTTATCGATTGCTTGAAAACCAGTGTCCAGTCTTAGAGTTAGTACAGGTTACCACATCAACCCTAAACAATTTTTTTCGGCAAAACTATAAACAGACATCTCTCTTTTCATTCGCTACAAACTTGGGTCAATCTGAAGTATAACGTAGCTTCAACCCTAGCAAATGCTTACTTTGTAAAAAGCCTTCTCAGACATTGAATAAGTGCATCTTATTCTTATCAAAAACAGCACACGAAATGTACTCACTTCTGAAGCAACACAGTCGCTGAACAGTTCAAGACTGTGGATCCACTGGACGGTGTCGATGTCGAGTTTGCTCCAGCACCTTATCATATTTTAATCCACTTTATCCCAAGCAAGGACACTGAAGCCGCTCAGTCGCCAATCTGGAATCTTTATCTGCTCTTCTAAATTCTAACAATCATTCCCAACCGTGACGAACAGCCTCCCCAGTTGCACACTGTCACAGAATCAATCGGCTGTCATATTTCCGATAGCTTAAGCTAGATTGCAGTATGCTCCAGGCTACTTGCTAAGTTTTGCTGGACACAGCTAGCATGGCAAACATTATTTCTGCTCTGAAAAGGATGATAATAATCAAAGGCCCATCTACTAACTCTTCAAGGAAAGATACTGGAAATTATCTCCACAAACTGACAGAAAATGGACAGTAGAGATTGCTGCCGAGGGGGTCCATAGTTGGCATTTATTAGTTATAAACTTCAAAAGCCGGGTGTCCTTGTCAGCTCATCAAATTTCAAAGGCATTTGTCTGCATCAGTCACGAGCACCTACGTCTTTCAGAGGATTTGCAAGCGCTTCTTTATTATTTGTTTTTAGGAGGTCATGCATTTTGCTGACCAAGGTACAAAACGTGCTGCTAAACCTAATTATCGATGAAAATTAACGAAACTTTATATTTGGGCATAGTTTTTGAAAGGCTTACTGCTGCCATAAAAGTATTTTCCGTTGAGCCCTAAGGGCCGTTTACTCTTAATAAATTTAGGAAAAAAAAGTGCTACCACCGCTATATGCACCAAAATTAACCAAACTTTATATTTCACATAGTTGTTGAATGGCTTTCTGCTGTCATGAAAATATTTTTCATTTCGCTCTTAGGGGCACATAACTATATGTAATTTCATAAGTTTGAAAAAATTCACATCTAAGTCATTGGGGGCCCGTTACCTCAGCTGGGATTAGAAGTAAACCAAAATAATTATTGCTCAACGAAGAAGAGCACATCAGTTTTATACATTTCTCAGCAAATGAAATTTTTTTTAACAATTTTACCTACTCGCGTGTGCGGTAACTGTACTTTTCCTCACACATTCGCGTGAAGTAGTACTTTATACGTTCAAAAAGCAAAAATAATGCAAAAGATAGAAGTTTTTTTATGGACAGAAAAATCTTTTACTTTCGAACACCAATTCAATTTACATTGTAAATAGGATAATAATTGTGTTTGTGGGAATTCTTCATATTCTCCAAAGTTATAGGATACGGTAGGCCCCAATACCAGTAATAGAGCTTATGATAATAGTTAGATATGATATATTCAACTACAAACAACTAAACCAATTTCAGTACTCTTTAGAAAAAAGTGGAACAAAAACGCAAGACCGCCTTGCAATGCTAAAGGCCGTTTTACAGCTTGCAAGAAAACTTGAATGCAATTTTTTGCATGCAAAAAAATTGCATGCAAGATTTCTTGCACGTCGTTTTAAACCTTGCATTTGACTTATTTCCTTCTCTAACCTTAACCATACTTCTGGGATTTTAATTTTGTGTTGTTGATGTATGCATTTTTCAAAAATAAAAAAAAGTGATTATAAGTCGATATAAAAAGAAGAAAGCAATACCAGCCACTTTGAGCATCATAAATGTTGAAAATTACCCAGCTTGCGCGAAAACCCTTCAAGAAAAATGGCACCAAACCGATTGCATGCAATGCCACTCAAGTTTCAAGAATCTTGCAGAAAACAATCAGCTGACTCACTTCTGCGCATGCCTTCGTTCAAGTTTCTTGCATATTGCAGATAAAATTGCAAGCTGAAAAGCCTCGTACAGACCGAATTTTCAACGTAGACCAACGCGAACGGCACATGTGCTGTCGTTGGCGTTGGAATTGGAAAGCATTGAAAAGGATTTGAGAACATAGTCCACACCGCCGCCGTACACACCAAAGCCAACCCGTTCCAACATAGTTCACATGTGTAGTTAGCTATAGCGTTGGAAATTTGGTCTGTACGCGTCCTGAAACGGCCTTAAGTCTTGGTCTTGCACTGCTCGGTCTTGGTCTTGGTCTTGCAGTCTAGTAATTCGTCTTGGTCTTGCTTTTTCTGCAAGACCAAGACGAAGACCAAGACCAAGACCAGTCTCGCTCATCACTAGAGTATACGCATCAAATGGCAAAATATCTTAAGAAAAAGCTGAAGAGGACACCGCTATTGAAATAATCGCAGGGGACAACCTGCTAATTCTGTAAACAATAAAGAATGTAGGCATAATAAAAGTGTAACGATAATATACATAGTATCGAAAATACTACATTCAGTGATAGTCAAAGTGATTCAAATATATTCCATTGTATAAATAAACGTAGTATGTACCTACTAAAATTTTGATAATTTTTTAGTTTTCCTTGACTCAATCGGAAAAAATGTCGATCTCATGCTGGTGTCTGAAACCCATACAATTAGCAACATTTCTGACTTGCGGGTGCCAGGACCCGGATATTGTGCGTTTTGGAATCAAAGCATATAAACACTAGTTCTGATGGCTGTATGGTTTTTGCAAAGGAAGAAATTTATCAAGAGTGTGTACTTGTTGAACATACTGATATAAAGTGCCTCAAAGTGTCTGTAAGTAAGTGTATTACTGTAATTGATATCTTGGCTTTCATCGGTTAGCTTCAGAGTGAAGTTGGTACACCACAAAAAAATAAACTATACTGCAAAACAGATAGTATGCTCTCACAACCTATACCTAAAGCAAAGTGGGATGATAATGATGATATAGGTACCTACTTGGTGAGAACAACAATGTATAAACTTGTACCAGCAAATTTGTTGCCTGCCTAACCTAACTAATATCATACAAAGTTGCACAAAAGAGTGTAAAATTTTGGATAGGGAAGTTAGGTTAAAGTCTTGAATTTCTGATAGTCTTTTTAAATCTATTCGTAACGTGACTAACTAAAAAAACAATGGACGCCCAGGGAATCTTGAAAGACCAATCGGTTTAATAAGCACAATAATGGGTAAGCTATGAAAAGTGCATTAAACTAAGGCTCCAGTCATTTTTCGAGAAAAAAAAACTTGCTTTCGCAAATACTATGCCGGAGAGGCTTCACAAAATTGGTATTACAAGAGTGGTACCAATAAAAAAATTATTGAATCATCCCTAAAAGACAGAACTCACAGAGTCAAAATTGGAAACACAATAAGTGAGCCTCTTTCGGTGGTGTGCCACAGGGGACAGTACTTGACCCAATATTATTTATTGTCTATATTAGCGTCGGTTCGACAATTCAAGTATATCCTTAATATAGGCTATCCCTAGCATAAAAGTTCATTCTAGAACTCAAAAATGAACTTCTATGTTAGGTATAGCCTATACTCAGGATATACTTGGATTGTCGAACCGGCCCTTAATGATAGTTTTTCAGTTCTTGACGGGAAGAAGACAGTGTTCTGTTTTGGAGACGATACAGGTATTAATAATTTTATTATAGTGAAGATGAAACATGGAATAATATGGATAAATAAGCCGAAATTGCTATAGAATGTCGTTTGGATCAGAGCCTCTTATCAATGAAGATCGAAGAAACAAAATTTCTCACATTTGTCCATGCCCCAAATACCATTCGCAGAGTCTCGGGATTCACAAAGATAACTGTGTCATTAATCATGAAATACATGCATGTGAATATGATGATAAAATAGAAACAGTTGGGCCTGTAAAATAAATATAAGGATATTCTATTCGATGAAAAAAAAAATCATCTAGATTACCTAGGTAAGGAAGCTCATGCATACATTAAACATTTTGCAAACTCAGAAATATTCTGTTTTTAAATGCTGAAAATAATATATTTCTCACTAGTTGCATCCATATTGACCTATGGTATAGTTATTTAAGGTGGTGCAAACAAAACTACAATTTATTATTGCCCAAAAATACATAATCAAAATTTTGGTGTTAAAAAGTAAAATATTCCCAACGGGCTACTTTTTCAGGAAATTAAATTGCTATCTGCAGAACAATTAGGTACATATTAGGCCTGTGGTAAGATTCATATTAACCATTAGTTACTACATAAATAAATTATCAATTAACCGCAGCATTCGTAGTGCTGCAAATGAAAATTTAACCCTGCCCTTTGTCAGGCTCTCTGCAACTCAGAGACATATCGGCTACACAGGTCCTCCAGTTCTCATTAGAAGCGCACCTTCTAAACAAGTTGAACATGTAGTGTACCAATGGAATATAGAAAGTAATTTTTCCTAACATTTTTAAATTTTCTAAATTAAACAAAAAAAAAAAGTGAATCAAGTGAATTACCAGCACACAGATTTCAGAAATCCATCGTGGTGGTGAAACATTGGTGTAGTAATAGGTTCAAGACCAATATTGTTACTTGCTATGCTAATAAATAAATAAATAAAAACAATTTAAACAGGTACATGTATTAGTCAGGTGGATTCGGTAATATACAAATTCCTAGGTGTAGGAAAATAGAATTTTATTTACCTAACTTATATCTTCACATGTTATATCATTATTCTCTTATATTATAAATGCAAATGTGAGTTTGTTTGTTTGGCTGTTTGTTATGCGTTTCCAAGTAAAATACTAAACCGATCATCATGAAATTTTGTACATATATTTGCAAGAGTATAGTGAAGAACATAGGACATTTTTCTTTTCATAGAAAAGAACATTACCTATTGAAAAAAAAAAATTAATTAATTATAAATAAACTCATTTACATACAACACCCAACACCCAACTTTTGAGCTTTATACTTTTTTTTGACATCAACATGAAACAACGTTGCCACATTTATTTAAGTTGGAGCATTCAACCGACGTAACTGTATTATTTTCTATTAAAAATTTAAAAATTCAAACATAATAAAGCTAGAGAGTTTGCTTGTGCGCTAATATCTAGAACTACCATTGACTCATTCACTCACTCAGTCATCACCAGATCTCCAACTCCAAAACTATACGTTCGATTGACACGAAATTTGGAATATATACTCTTTTCTCGACGTAGACCCCCACTCAGAACGGATTTTACGGAACTCCTATCCAAAGCGGATCCGTCACACAAAAAAAAAAATCCTTCAAAAATTCCAATAATCCGATTTCTTTTAAATTCAACGGCGGGTGAAACCGCGGGGAACAGCTAGTATTCAATAAATGTTAATAGAGTCAACCCTCTTACTTTTTGTTAAGTAAATTATTTGTGAACTCGTTTTTTCAAATTTCCCTGGAAAAATTAGAAGCAATTATGACAATCCTTTCGATAAAATAAATCATATAATCTTTATAAAAGAAAAAGAATCTTGTAGAAAAATATTCATTGCCCTTGAAATAGACCAAAGTTCTAGAAGTTTTGTCTTCAGTGCAATAACTAGTCCAATTGAGGAAGAACAACATTATTATTGCAGGTGTCCAAGAATACCATATTCTCACGTTGTGCAGTTTGTCCCTTTTGTTGAAGCTCTTCAATTATTTTGACCCCTTGCGTTCAATAATAATTGTAAGAGTTTCATCTACCTACCTTACATCCATTTAAATATTTCTTAATGATAGCGTAGCTATATACAAACTGGCTCATATGACATCTTTCATTCATGAAAACCAATTATCGTTTCTCGTAATTACACATAAATGTTATGGGGCAAGGAACAGGAGAAGAGTTTTGTGAACACCATTATAATTGTAGCGTATCACTATGAGCTGGAATAATAATTTAGCGATATTATAAAAATAATTTTTGATTTTATTTGGAATTTATTTACATATATTTATTGCTTCTAAAACCCATCTACCTATAATAAGTTTTTAATTTGGATCGATGATAATTTAATACGTAGGATAGGTATCTATTTGCTATAAATATGTATTAAGAAGAATATTCACCAAGTTATTTGCAGTAACTTCCACTATATCACTGTGGTTTAAAAATAAATATTTGGTACCTTGATACCAGTGGTCCACACTGTTTTTAGGTATAGAACTATAAAAAACAAAAAAACAAATCAATTTGATTTGTGTAATAATATGGTTAATCAATACACAAACGGCGAAGATATTAGCAAAAATCAAAATGATGAAAATAAAATCGGATTTCTAGCCGTAATTCGTCCAGTGTAAAAATCCTCTCGATATCCAAACACTTTCGATTTTAATCGGATATTTTTTGCCCAGCTCTGGACTGCCGCCCCATACTGGCATCAAGCGTAAACTTTCAACATCCAGGCCAAAGGGAAATCGAAAACGGATGCTTCGAAAAATGCATCAACAAAATCGTCGTATAAGTATGTGAACGGCTTATGCAATATGCCGTTCTAGCACAAAAGAAAGTACCTAAAGAAATAAATCTATCTGTATTGTTGCTAGTCACGTAAAAGTGGACTTTGCTTGTATTGAGGATTAGGATGAAAAACTTTTGAATTATGTTAACGTCCGTCCGCCCGGTAGCTTACGACTCTCCGTGGGAATATGTCTTGGTAATAAATTATTTTAAATCAAATCACTCCCATATAGTAGAGTAATAACTGTAATGTATTGCGCCAGTACAAATAATGTTGATCAGAGGCGTAGAATTGTTTCTGATAGAATTCATTAATATTTTGTTAGTTGTTTAGTTAGCGTCCCGCACTAATTTCGAAACAAAATATTCCCTAATTTTGCAGAACTCTTACCAAATTTTGCACACCCTTTTCCCGAAAACTACAGCCGTTTTTCAAATGGGCGGCAAATTTGACAATTCAGCTCGGATATAACCAAGAGAATTTCAAATTCATCTATCATATTTGTTATATTTTGTACAATTTTGCACAATTTTCCACACTAATTTTCAAATTTTGCACAACTTTGTGGAGAAAGTTATAAACTATCTGGATAAGATAACTGGCCGACCAATGGGATTATAGATTGCGTTTTCATCCGTCAGATTGCATACCTGATACTTTATCAGAAGGTGAATAAACCGGCCCTTGATGTTATATGCTACTAATTTTGCACACAATTTTCAAATTTTGCCCCGCTTTGTCGAGAAAGTTATAAACTATCGAAAAGAAAAAGAAGCAGAGGAAAATTGAAGAACATGAAGAAAAAAAAACAAAACGAGAAAGACCGAAGACAAATAAAAACAAGGATAGGAATCCTGGAGACGAGTAGAACCAGAACGACCTGCAGCACTTCTACAATAACCAGTAGACCAAAGATAGAAAGAAAAACAAGAAGAAGAATAACAAGACCGAACACAGAGAGAAAAAAAAAACAGGACTGGCTCCAGGAAAATTTTAAATTTCAGCGAAAATAGATGCAAACTGTAATCTCCTAGAAACATACCAGACTGAAGAAAATACTGGAAGGACAAGATATTATTAAATCCAAGAATTCAATTTGTAGTTTTCCGCCAAGAAATGTAGGCATAGGGCTCAGAATAAAATTGAAAAGTTGAGGTCAGGAAATGCCTCGCCTGCGTTATTAACGTTAAGCCACCATCAAACCATGGACAGACATCGCGGGCGATGTACAAACGTCAGCTTGAGACTGTTGCAAATGCTAATGGTTGGAGCAACGATGATATGGCTAGAGGCATTCATGGCCCTGCCCTATAGTGGAGTGCCTACGCAAAAAAAAAACGCCAAATTGGGTTACAAGCACGAAATTTGGCAGATGTGTTTGAAGGCACATTATAAGAGATTTGACTCGATTAGCCAGACTCTACGACCCACAAGACTCCTAATCTCGCCATTTTTTTCAAAATGGCAGGCAGGAATTACCTCAATTACAAAATTAATTTACTTGGACATGATTATATTCTAGTCTTTATTATATAATTTAAGCTCAATGAATTCAAAAAAAATATATTTTGAAAACGATATGACCTTCAGTAACCCTGAAAATTACAGTTTAAATTAATTTTCAAAAACTTTTATTATAACACGTTTGGAACCGCCAATAGAGGGGGCTGAAAATGGAAATAAATCCGTTTTGTTTTAGTAATCGTACTCGAGCATCGGCTCGGACACAGATATTGAAGTCCTTAGGCATTAAGGAATAATGGTATCTATATGGGGTTAGCAAATCACAATCATATATTGCAGCTCATAACATTGCAAACCATTTGGGACCTGAAAAATCGTCAAACCTGGCCTTCCATTATCTATCTTTCATGGATAGTACCACAAAATATATTGAAAATTTTAGAGAAATTTATTATATGATGCAAAAATAAACTTGAAAAATTTAATGAATTGAGAAAGGTGCAGTTTTGTAATGGAGAATAACTAATAGCCATGTGTCCACCCTCACAAGACACTCTTATGGAACACTGCAGAAGAGCTGCGTATCAAGCCGGTCAAATATGAGGTCGGCACTAACATTTTTGTGGAAGATAAGGTAATGACATGGCTTCATGTACCTTAGCACTACCTCACCAGCCACCGCTGATCTGTTATGAAAAAAACTTTTTGTCTTCAATAAGATATTTTAATTTTTATGTTATGATAAGCAATAATTTTTGATTTTTAATCCCCTCTGTCGGCGGTTTAAAATATGTTATATTGAAATCATTTTAAAATTAATTTGAACTGTAATTTTCAAGGTTACTGACAATCATAATTGTTTTGAAAATATTTTTTTTTGAATTCCTTGACTTCAAATTATATAACAAAGAGTATAATCATGCCCAAGTAAATTAATTTTGAAATTGGGGAAATTCCTGCCCGCCCGCGCCCTTTTGAGAAGAATGGCGAGATTTTTGGGGTCGATTAGCCAGGCTCTAGGCAAATCGGGTCAGATCTCTCAAAATGTGTTTCTGGGCAACTATGATAAATTTCATGCTTGTAACCCAATTTGGCGTTTTCCTCTAAAATTCCGTACGAGGGAACTACACTATTAGACTTGCTCGAAACTCCTCCAACGATACGACCGGAAGCTGCGGAAAGATTACAAGAATTTGAATCCAATATCCGCCGTCTAGTTAATTTTGCCTACCCGGAAGCAGCAGCCGAAATGCGAGAACAACTAGCAGCCGAAAACTTCATAAATGGAATAAGAGATATGGACGTACAGAGAATGCTACCCATAACCAAAGTTTGAAGTAGCAGCGGAGCTCTAATCAAAGACCCAGAAATTGTAGCAGCCTAAGATACCCGAACCAGAGATCCGAGCTGTGTCAATTCGAGAAAAAAAAGAGCCAATGGGGGGAATTAAAGACACCATACTGAAGGAACTTCTGGAAGAATTATGAAGGAAGAAGAGGACATTCAAAACGTCACTGTAGAGTACGGCTGAGACCTCACTTTCCTTCTTATGATTCTCAGCCTTCAATCGGTAACTTGAACTGGGATCTCGCTTTCTTTCTAATGATTCTCAGGATTGAATGGGTAACTTGAACGAATGCTCTGAATGTTACCGCTGCGAAAGAAGGAGACATCAAAAGGACTAGGGTACAACTGAAATCTCGCTCTCCTTCTGATGACAGCCTTCGATTGAGAAGTTGCAACGTTACAATATTCTGTACCAACATCGCTCTGGTGAACTGCATAACAACGCAGGGGCCTTATCCAGCCAAGCATGCCCAGATCAAGTTTAGAGCTGCCTCAGAATTGGTCCGCGTAGAGATTTCGTATAGAGGATTACTACAAGTGCTACAACTACTGCGAAGGTGCAGACAACGCGGCTGGCAGCATGGCAGTCAACAGGGAACAGGTAGCCTTTTTTCTAGTTCCCGTGAGGTCAGTCGAAGGAATCAACGGTAAGACGCTGCCTTCAGCTCGCAGTCCACGTAGACAGGCGGAGAGATGTTGAGTAAATGAATAGATGGAATCATTAAGGATCGCAGTAAAGGTATGGGGAGAAGGTGATTTGAGGGGGAAGCAATGATAGTTGTACGACATTGCATGGAAAGCGCGGCCAGAATATTGCAATCGAGTTGCTTACGTCTAGCGCGACTATTCGAAGAATTTTAATGTGGTACACACTTCTAGATAAATCCGGAGTGCGAGTGAGTAAAGTGAGTTTTAGTGGACCCGGAATCCGTGGCAATACCTATATTTTTTAAACATGACACATAGAATAAAAAATAAATAAATACATTACATGACGGAAGCAATACATAGAGAACGATACTACGATAATTTTGTGCCCAATAGCGTCAAATAATATCTACTTATTATAGAAACATAATAATTAAGCTTTCAGCACCAATATAGTCGAGAAACAAATTATTCTTTTGGTCTAATATATTCATGGTAGTACCATGCCGCAATGGAGCCTTTCGCTACAAACTGTTATGTTAATATTTGTTCACACGACTCAACAATATACTTCAAACTATTATTCAATAATTAACACTAATATTGACATTTCTCCAAATAACTCCATGCACTGTAAAAGTCAAGAAAACGTTAGTCCATAACAAATGCTAATGATAAGCATTAATAGCCGAAACGTAGACAGCTGGAGTGAACCAACGGTGTTTGTGCCTATTGTACCTATTTGATTTTAAGATACTTATTTTATAAGCTGAAGAAATATTGAGTTTTCATCCTTGTCCCACATAGATTAATGCGATTTTGAAAACCTTATTTTACTGGTTTATTACCCAGTTTCAAAAAAGGGATGCGAACCTCCATAGTAAGTCAAATCAAATTTGAAAATGATAGAGAAATTATTCATGGCAACAAAACTAATCAACGTGAGGTGCGGAAAAATTTGAAAAAACTACTTCCTGGAAAAAATTCGACAACGCCCAATGAAATTAAGTTTGAAAATGAACCAATATGAGATGAAGTGATAATAAAAAAAGAGTAGCTCAAGCTAATCTTCGCCCTACTCACGTTTGTAGATAAAGAGACACCTTATTATTATTATTATTGCCAACGAATTTAATAAATATTTCATAAATAGTATTCAAGAAATTATAAGTAGTATTCCAAAGTATTCCCTCCTAGTGGATTGCCTTGACGCAACCCCTGATGTTCAATACAGTGAGTTTTCATATTTCAAACAAATATCTATATCTGATATGGAAAATATATTGAAAGATATGAAAAATGTCGGGGGTGGTGAAAGAGGAGTTTCAAAAAAAGTTTTGTGGGGTGTGTGTGATGTGATTGGAAATCGTTTGTTAAATGTTGTGAATGTATCGCTCTCAAATGGCGAGTTTCCTGAATCATGGAAAGAGTCCACTGTGATTCCTGTACCAAGGTGCAAAATACTTACGAGTTTCGACCAATAAATACTGTTGAAGTTTATGAAAAAGTATAAGTATTCGAACTCGTTGTGAAATGTCAATTACAAGATCACTGTGAAAAAAATAACATTTTGGTTATAAATCAATCGGGTTTTCGTGTGAGTCTGTAGTTATTAATATTTGTGATAGTTGTTTAAAAGAGATAGATAGTAGTAGTAGATGGATTAAAATATTCGCTCAAAAAATCGATTTACCTCCCACTCTTTTGTCACCAGCTGAATTTTTTAGGGATCAAAGTTCATGATAAGGTAACCCTTATTCCGAAAGTAATAAAAAATAAGACTGCGCAAAAGGCACTATCATCAAAAATCGAGATATTGATACCACCGTATGGAGAAAAAAAATACTTATTTATTTGTCCAATGCAAAATAAGGTCTTTGTGACTTTCACCCCCCTTTTTTAGATAGGGAAGATGGGTCATGTGGTAACAGGTCTTCAAAAAAAAAACAATCACAGAGTGCTTTGATTGCGAAAACGTACGTCGCATTATTGTTTTTTTCTAAGTCAGGATTTTCGACATGACATTTTGACATTGAAGTTCATTGACAAAATTAAAGAAAAATATTGCTAAGACATACGTTTGAAAAACCATAGCAATCTTTGATACCTTGTTTTTTTGAAAATCGAATGATTAGTTTTCAAGATATTAACTGTCAAAGTTGCCATGGGCTAAATATGAAACAATTTTTTGGCCATGTTATTCTCAAATCAACACTCTACTCTTGGACACATCAATTTTCATTTTTTCAAAAGCACTTTCCTAATTATTTTAATTTGTTTCTATTCCTCACCCCTTATGAGGGCTAACGTGTACCCCTTTCATCAAGATAAGGAAGGTAGGTCGAGTGGTATTTTGTTTTGAAGGTATTTTGATTCTCGTTAAAACTCCGTATGTTATTCTTTTTTTGTATTGAGGATGGTTTTCACCCCTATCATTATGATAGAGTGGGCTAAGTGGCATCTTGTTTTGAAGATCTTTCAAATATCAGCAATTTCTGAATGTCTGACATTGAAGGATTAATTTTTCGCCTGATTTTGCGCATTCCAATTTTGTATAACCTCCGGAATAAGGGGGTTACCGTAAAACCTCACAACTTTGCCCAGGAGCCACAACTTTGCCCAGATGCAAGGACGCAAACAAAATTTTATATTAACTTTGGAAACACTTTAAAAATTGTGGCAATGGTTGTGTATGCTTCTAAGCAAGTAACTTCGATGGTCAGTACTGTTTAAACTGCGTCCGTGGTAGGCTACTCTTCGGAATCAGGTAAGGAAATTTACCTAGCTTTTTGGCGGTTTTTCACATGAAAAGCTAAGGTTTGCTGTGCGTTTATTATTCAATATTATGTAACGAAATTTGCTATAGGTATAGTTTGATGTTTTCTTAACAACGTAATTTTGTTAAATTTGAGTTGCATTTATTAGAAAGTCCATATTGGCAATAGAAGTAAATGGGCAATGATGTCACCCAAATTTCCGGATTTTTTTCAAACCATAAATCAGTTAATTTTTTGTTTTGAATACTTTCTATACTCAAAATAGTAACAATAATAATAATAATAATATGAATAATAAGATATGAAAATGCTAGGCGAAGTGGTATAAGAAAAACAGACCATCAGACAACAAACATTTATCCTAGGTGCACGGTGTGCACTCGATAACTTTTGCACTATAAAAGACCATAAGAAGTAAGCTTATATAACTATAACTATGGGAAATTTCAAAAATAATAATAATATAAAAAATAAAATAAAACCTGGAGAATCGGTCAGATTTGAGGATCTGAATAATGTAGAAAATGAAAGAGACGAAAAACGTTAAGGAACAAAACATTGAAGAAGTCGAAGACGAGCCTTGACGATATTTTTTTAATGAAAACCTCAAAAAAAAAATCATTTTTTGATAGAAGGGCTTTGTTCCTATTTTCTAATAAAAAAAAACTATTTAAAAGCATATTCGTTCGTTTTTTTCAACTGCCATGCATGCAGAAACCTTTTTAAAAACATTATCGATGGGCAAAGTTGGTTATTAAAGGCGTTAACTTTGCTTTTCGGCAATTTTTGATCAGTGGGCAAAGTTGAAATTTTTGCTTACAACTTTGCCCACCCCCTTTTTATTTATTTTTTCGGGTATTTCTTCAGAAGTTAGCCAAACTACACTTTGACGAACGATTAGTGACGACAAAACTTTTGCTACCATCAAATAAAAATCTCCCAAAAATATAGTAGTGAAAAACAAAAATTTCCTGGGCAAAGTTGTAAGGTTTTACGGTACCCTATCATGTACTGACCCTGAAAAATTCAGCTTGTGACATCGAAGTGGGAGGCAAAGTCGAAATAAGTCTTGATCTACCCCATACCACAGAATATATAGCTAAACCGCGATTAGCTATACATATATTCTGTGACCATACTATAGGGGTAATTTTGTTTTAGCAGTATTGCTATATTTTAAAAGAGCATTTGAGACTGTTGATAGATCCATCCTGATAGAAAAGCTAAAAAGCATTGCTATTGGACACAATGTGTTGAAATGGTTCCAATCATATTTAACCAATAGAAACCAAAAAGTCAAACTTGGAAATAGTTTCTCAGACTCCTTACAAGGAGTACCGCAGGGAACTGCCCTGGGTCCCTTATCATTTCTGCTGTACATAAATTATATAATTAATGTTGTGAACGATTGTAAGGTGGAGTTGTTTGCTGATGACACGATGATTTATTTGGCTGGATGGGATATATCTAATTCGTATGCAGGACATTGTAAATGGTGATTTGAGTAATTTGTTTAAATGGCTTTGCAATAACAACCTTTCTATCAATATCTTATAAATAAATATAAGAATAACACATGAAAAGCAAATTAAATATTTGGTCATGTTTGACTCTCATTTGAATTTTTACGCGCAATAACAAGGAAAGTGTTTTAAGAAAGTTGGTTTTATTGCAAGGGTAGGGAGCCAATTACCACTGGGTGAAAGATTATTATTGTATAACAGCATTGCAGCACCTGATCTTCAATTCTGTTTCACTATTGTACAATTTGCCTAATTTCAAAGTTGAACAGTTGCAACTTGTGCAGAACAGGGCAATGAGAACAATTTTAAAATGTAATAGATATACACCAATTGCAACAATGCTCAATGTATTAAATATTGTTATCTGTGAGACAAAAAGTTGGATTTTGTGTCCATGGATTTTTGTTTAAAACAAAAAACAAGACGAGGAAGCTCGAAGGCAGAAAGAAAGAGAAGATGAAGAAGCACGAAGACAGAAAGAAAAACAATTAGAGGAAGCCCACAGACAGAGGAAAGATGAACAGAGGCAAACAGAAAGAAAGACGAGAAGACCAATCCCGAAGACAAAAAAAAATATGACCGGCTAGCATCATTTTCACAACAAAAAGATCGGAGATCAAAAAATAATAATAAGAAGAACAGGACTGAAACAGAAGATTAGTGTTTTAGAGGAGGCCAAAACAACTAGTATGGAAGCCCTCATCATTAAGCACCAACTTCGCTGGACAGGTCACCTCGTCCGCATGCCCGAAACACGTCTTCCACGGCAGATTCTCTACAGTCAACTGAAAGAGGGAATACGAAATCAATGAGGTCAACAAAAACGCTACAAAGATGTTCTAAAGGAAAATATGGCAAAGTGTCGCATCGATACTAGCAACTGGGAAAAGACGGAAAATGATGTCGAGTAGTCCACGACGGACCACAAACTTTTGAAGAACAGCGCCGCAGACATGAGACAGAGAAAAAGATGCTGCCAGAGGCTAAATAATGAGCCAAGACTGTTGAAGAGTGTGCATCTCCAGAATTGTTTTATCAGAAAACGCACAATCGACGACATTAAGAATAGAATAGGAAATAATCATAGTCGGTATCGAGTGATCGCCTATGGTGATGATGACCTCGTGACGTCAATAAAAAAAGGCGTAGCGTTTTCGTGCAGCGTCAAAGAAGGAATTAGGCGAATTTTGCCAGATAAATTATGAGGTGATTAGAAGTTCTCTTAGAAAAAAAAGCGGGGAGTCCTATTTATTATACCTTAGAAGGTACTATTTAAGAAGTTTTCAGGTAAAAATTAATGTGCAGCAACAGGGATGTGCCTAATTTGAACACTTACTAAAGGTAAAAGTAAAAAGGTTGTTCTTAATTTTCTGGGCTCGTTATTTTGTTATTTGCTTTATGTTTTGTTCTCTGTTCTTTATTTTAATAATAATTACTTAGTAATTATTAGTTATCTAGCTTAATAGTTTTAAGTGCTAAAGAAATGGCTGTCATGAACAATTTTTAATTATCATTTGCCTACTATAATAAAAAATTAAAAACCTCTGTATCGTCAAATTTGGAAATAAATACTGTTAACTAATAGGTCTGTTTCTGCAGAAATCACAGACCAGTCAGAGCGAATTTCATTGGTTGAAAACAGTCAGAAACAGTCAGAAAACTAGTTTCAACCAATGAAATTCACTCTGACTGGTTTTTGATTTCTGCAGAAACAGTCCTAGTATATCATTAGAAAGCACAAAAAATGGCGTTTTTTGCGGTGACGGTGAGTGAAAAAATCAAAAAACCACCCTGTTACAATAATAATTGTACCTACCAATGGGGATATCGTCATATGGTTTTTGACAATCGGCGTTTCTCAGAAATCGATCTTTTGCCATTAAAGTCAATTTTGCTCCATCGGGTCTGCAAGTAATTATGTTTTTTCTGTTTAATTAATCCAAATTGCAGCACACTATTCATAAATAAATCAAAATTTACTTCCATCCTTTTATTTGATTCTTCGAAAATATCTAGGTACCTATATCAATAGCAACTAAATTCGTTACATGCAAAAGGGATGTCGACTGTTATTTTTTCTCAATCTATTACCTCCCTGAGGGTAGTAGCACATCTTTGTTTTGGCTGAGATGAAAGATATGTGTTATTTTTATTCGTCTAAGATTGAAAGGCGACTAACTAGCATGGAACCAGCTTCTAATCCCGACCTTAATGAGTAAAATATGTTTTTTGTCGGAATAATAAATATGAGCGGCACGTTGGATCGGAAATGTAGATAACTCATTTTTTAAACGCACGTGCGGACAAGACCCACGTGTTCAAAAAAACTCACAAACATACACCGTCGCAGAGCCTCCCCATTGCATCCTATTTTTTTTACATCCCGATATGTTTTCACGCGCATATTATGTCGAACGCGAGCTACCTTATTATGATGACGTGTTGCATGAAAATTAATTTTCTTCATAGACGTAGCACGAACAAAAATGTTATCATCACAAAACAATCCTTATTATCTCCTTATGTCTCCTTCTCTAAACAACAACTTGCACTAGTCACATAAGGATACGACATAGGTCATTGAAAAAAAAAAATAAGAACAATTTATAAAATTACTAGACACAATTACAATATGGTATGTGTCGAGGAATATATGTTCAAATTTGTTCACACACTGGCGTAGCCAGGGGGGGGCAAGGGGGCATTTGCCCCCCCAAGTTGCTTTGGTATAAGGTGTTCCAGTTTATAAATGTGGAGCGGATTCTGTTGCGTTTTCGTTCAGTCGGGTTCCCATACTCGATGGCTACTGGGAGGTGGTTTGAAGAGAGCTGGTGAAGATAATGGGTGGATGTTTTTATGTAAAAACAGATCTAGCACACTTGGTGAGCCGTTGGACCCTATTCGAGTAGGTTCGTTCGGGAGCCAGATATTGTAGTTAAGTCGCTCAGCGCTTTCTTGCATGGTTATTCCTATTCGGTTGGATCTTGGGTTACCCCAGTGCTCCAGTTTCGCTTTGAAGTCTCCGCCAATAAGTACCGCCTGGTTTTGGTCGCCGAAAAGTGCGTCCAGTTATGCTGCTGTGATTTCTTTATTTGGTTGCACATAGATGATTCCGATCACTAGTGTTTACCTGTTTACTTGAATTGCTGCGAATGTGCCTTCAATTTGGTCGCTTGGGTTTGGCAGTTCATGTTCGATCTAATAGCGAGCAGCGTTCCGCCGCCCCTGTCTTCTCTGTCTTGTCGTAGGATTCCGTAGTTTGGCAGCGTGAATCGGTGGATTGGTTTTAGCATCGTCTCCTATATCATCTGTATGTCGATTTGTTGTTCTTCTAGGAATTGTGTCAATTCTAGTTTCTTATGTTTGACTGAGTTTGCATTCCACGTGGCTATTTTGCAGTATTTAATCGTTGTTTGGGGTCGACTAACCATTCAGTGGTGTGTTTCTTGATTTTACTATGGCGTTCAGCTGCTGCTAAAGTGATTGCATTTGTTGCATTATAGCTTCCAAGGAGGCTTGAGTCGTGCGGTTTGGTTGGTTTGTCGTTGTTGCGGAGCCTCTGTGAAATAGAAAGTTGGATGGGGGGACTGGCTTGTACAGCCCTGGGGCCCGATTCTCGTCTCTGGGAGAGGAGAGCTCCCCGAGAGAATAATTTTTTTGTTCTTGTCAACGTAATCGAAAAGTGAACGAGAATGATAAAGACGAAAAATTTGTTCTCTTGGGGAGCTCTCCTCTCTCTGAGACGAGAATCGGGCCCCTGGTAGGATGCGGTATGTTCGCCGCCGCAGTTTGCGCAGGTGGCTGCCTTTTCTCTGGTTTTGGCGCAAGTGGTCGAATGGTGATCACCTGCGCACTTCACGCACTTGGGCAAGGCCTCTGGCACCTTGATTGAGAGTGCCCATGGAACTGGCATCTGTGGCACTGAGTTGATCTTGCCTGCGACTTCTGTGTTTCGACCCGTATTTTCACATGGTTGATGGACGATGGTCTCAATTTTGTAAATGGCGGTTCCGGAGGCTGGGACCAGAACTGGGACTACCGGTACTGCTTTTCCGTCGAATTTGTACCATCTTATTACAGTGGTACTGTGGAAGTTGTCTACTTAATGTAGTCTGTCGACCACGTTTCTGGCGGGCCTCTGAGAACGACTCTAAGTTTCTTGTCATCTAGGAAGCTGAATGTGTGAAAAAGTTCTTTGTTTTTCTCCAGCAAAGCTTGCATTTTTCGGAAGTCATCCACTGTTGGGGTGTGGATTTTGATCACTCGCTGGTGTTCGTAGCGTGTCCGAATTTGATTTGGTTCAGCTTGAAGTGAGCAGTTAAAACATTGTATTTTGACTTGTTTCGTAAGACAATCGAACAATTGATTGATCTAAATCGCATGACTATTTTCAACAAATGATATTCGGTCTGACTGGTTTGTGATTTCTGTGGAAACAGGCCTAGGCGCCGGGCCGGTCACAAATTGAAATCCGCGACCCCTAGTGGCAGTTTTCAAAAGAATATGTATAATTAACAATGGCACTTTTGAGAAAATCCAAATAAACTCTAATCTATGGACGAGACTATGCGTTATTGTTTTAGTTTGTTTACTTGTCACTCTCAAATTTCGTAAAGTGGAGCTGGAAATACATTTTGGTTTCCAAAATATAAAATGTATCCACTACGAAGCTGAAGACTGAATAGTTAGAGATCAAATAAGGATTCAGTTTTGCCGTTCAATTTAAGTTTGCGCAAGCAAGTTGTTGGACATGACGGAACGTCCATTCCGACCTTAAAAGTCTATTGGGCTTTTGTCAAAAGCCCAACTGTTTATTATGCAAATTCTTTTGAAAACTGCCACTAGGAGTCGCGGATTTCAATTTGTGACTGGCGCCTATATCAGCGCGCGCGGCGTTCGACCTAAACCGGGTACAAGCTGATTCGTCTTATTACTCCCTATTTGTCTAATAGGTTGGTCCGGTCTGTATATATAGTGTTAGGTATATAAATAGTGCTCTACTAACAAAACTGTTTCGTCAATTGAGAGATATATAATGACGAAGATTTCAACCTTAACTTAATATCAACCTCATAACTAATGCCAAGTAAGCGAAATATGATTGTGCCGTGCGCAATTACTGAGAGCTCTAGATTTCGGTACTGTTTATTTTGGCGGATAAATATTAGTATTTAATTGTATATTGGCGCAATAATTATAGGCTGCTTTGATGGTCCCCAAAAAGTAAGTGCATCAGAAGATATAGAGCCAGGTATACGAAGAGACAACACAACAGCAGCAAAAATGAGGGAAGGGCTAAATTTTTATTATTATTGGGGATCTTTAATACGAAATTGTTCACTATGATAAGAACAATATCCCAAATGTATGCCAATTTCGTTTGAGTCAAAGATTTTCCTGGAGAAGTCTTAATGGCATTACAAAAAAAAAATGGAATACATTGCAGCAGTACAATCGGAAAAGCTATTTGCGAAGAAGTTACTGTCCTTAGCCCGTTTGACACCAACGGCAATCACCGTTTAATCAGAACAGCAGAACAGCAATAACAGTCAGCACCAGAAGGAACAGAAACAAACTAAAAATAGTCTATTTCTTTAGTGTGTAGAGTAAATGAAAGATTGAATTACGTCAAAACATAACAAAGAATTAACTCAAAAGTAAGGACAATCAGCGACAAATAGGAATTCATGAACTAACAGAACTCATAGAAAATAGCATAAGCAGCAACCAAAGAGGAATATTTCAAAAATTAGGGAAAAAGTAGCTGCATAACAAAATTTTGTATAATATAATGAATTTCCATTAGGTACCTAACTACTTAATCGATAGAATGTGGAAAATATGGAGATACCAATATAGCGTTACTTATATCACAATTTTTGAGAAGCCTAACGTAACACGATATTGAATATTTATCAACAAACCCCAAATTTCAAAAGTAAAAAAAACAACAATAAAACTAAAAAGTCGGTGAAACCTTAATCAAAACTTCACGCAAGTCATCCCTAACCTAAATAAAATACATTCGTTTTTGGGGAAAACGGAAAACCCAATATTGTTGGTTAAAAAAGGTCAAAAGAAGTCATGAAAAAGACAGGGAACCATTACCATCCACATATTTCTATTTAACTTTAATACCTACTATTGAATTTACATAATTTCTTCATAAAAAATTCCAAAGCACGTCTATGTTGATAAGTAGCATAGTAGAAAAAAATGTCTCAACAGCTAAAAAACACACAGCGCGCAAGCTGTCGCGATATTTTAAGAATTAGGGGTGACTTTTTAAGCCCTTATCTTCCTTCGTCGATAATCTAGAGACAGCTGACTTTTTAGTTATGCAGAGTACTACGAATGGGATGCATATTTTGCCAAAACTAATAAGCATCCCTAAAAACACACACCCCTCGTAAAAGGATCTAGATAATTTTTTAACTACATCCGGCAAAAATGACGTTCTCCAAAGCACAAGATAGCAGGATTTTCAAGCAGTTTTTTTTTAAATTTAGGCAATACAGTTACTGCAATCATACATTAATGCTTTACATGGATAATATTGCTCTTGGCTAATATAATAGACCGGAAAATTCGTTTGTGTTACTTCGGGTTAGTTTTTATGCATAATGAAATAAGTTGAATAAAGATGTCAATTAACTACTTCATTGAGACGAACCATTCCGTTTTTAAACACTATTTATCACGATTAAAATAATTATCAAGTTTACAAGTCGAGATGTACATACTAAATAACTCTAACAAAATAAGCAATTTCAGGAGAATGTGCTTTGTCAGATCTAAGTCGTCTTGGGCTGGTGACTTAACTCCTCCAAACTCGGAGTTCGATTCTTCTATTTTTGTGGCTTTTTGAGGAGTTTGATGAGGGGAGTTTGATAGAATTCGGTTCTCCAGATCAGGTTGGTCATCTAACTTGACACTTCAAGGTGCATTGAGGTTTGACTGGTTCGGTGCAATGACATTAGTCGATCAATTTGCATTTATTATGGTCTGGTCATTGATTTTATTCAAGTATCTACTTGGAATTTGGAAAAGATATGTTCCATGAAGTCTTCCGATTTCTTCTCGGGCATTGCATTTGAATCTGATGGTTTCTTCTTTTGGCACAGCAAATATCCATTGATGGCGGGCTACTGCTTATACATTGTTTTTTGGGAGTTCGATTTTTATTGATTTAAATCTACTAAGTACTAGTACAATTTCGCAAGGTGTATCTTCACTTCTCTTGAGACCTTAATCCTTTGTAGCAGAAGTAAATATCAATAATTATTACCATGCATGCCTCACCGTATGTACTAGGCATGTTGCAAGTCGAACTTTAGTGAATAAGTTATAGGTACCCACCTATTATACTGGAATTTTGAAAAATAAATATTCAAAATCAGAAAATTCTCAGCAGTGCGTGGAATTTCAACCAAAGACGATAGAATTTGAAGTTTATTTTCCGGAAAAAAGTGTTTAGTCGAAGCTCCAAGCACACTGCTTATACCCATACGATGAGTTGCATTGATCTGGTTACGGCCGGATTAGACAATCAATATCAACACAAGTCAAACACAGCTATAGGATCATTGCAAAAAATATGGAACACTCAGACAATTCTGACAACCTTCCTCTTCTCACTCCAAAGCTTTCAAAATTTTCCTCCCAAAATATAAAACAGAGCATCACTCGGAGCACTTTCATTATTTGAATTTTTGGAAGTTGATTTTATAGAATTTGTTGTAGTTGTTTATCCCTGGATCAATTTTAATATAATAAGCTCCTGATCTTCCTTCTTTTACTGCAAAAGATTCAACATTTTTCCCTCGCTGGTTTCTCCTAGAAGTTAACGAGCATTATCACTGCTCTTTATAGATAAAATCAACTAACTAGGTCCCTCCCATTTTGAAGTGCGAAAGACAATACCACGAGTGGTTTTTCTTAGATGGCTTTATCTTTACAGTAGGAAAAATTCTTTCCAGAATTCTCTTCAATCGACTTCTACCTGTAGCCGAAGTAGCCCTACCTGAAACACAGTGTGGCTTCAGACTTAACCGAAGGAAGAGCAAAACAAACCTTGTGAATGGCATTTATTGACCTTGTCAAGCATTTCACTGTATCAATCATTTCATATTTGCTTCATGTAGGAATAATTATGGGCTTTTCTAAAAAATCTTTAAAAAAAAAATATTTTTTAATCCTAGGGATTCAAAATTGAAACTTCGTATTATCCTTATATCTACAAGAAAACTGGTCTGTCCAACACTATCGCAATGTCAATATCATGCCATCTTTCTTTATGTCATGAACATATTTCCTGAATTGGTACCTCATTGGTAAAATGTAATTTGACATTTTTGATATCGATTGACATATGAACAGAGTATTGGAAATGCTGACTTGCTGGTTGCAGTGGCTGAGGACTAATTAGGATACAAATGAAATACACATAACTTTACACAAAGAACTATTGTTTTAATTTAATGCTCGGAGATACACGTTATATATAAACAGTGACAAGTTGACAACAAACTAAATTATTGACAGATAGGCACTTCCTCTATTCAAGTGATACATCCAGCCTCAACTACCATTTCAAGGATATGATATAGGTTACCTTAATATTGTAATCACAATCACAACACAGAGATGAGTCTATTTAAGATGTAGAGATTATTTTTTATGACGGCAGTAATGATGACGTATCATTGTGATAGCGTTGGAGATACTTTGGCTTGATAATGACCAGAGATACTCTACCGGTGGAAACGTCATAAGTATTAAAAAAAAGGGAATGCAAGTCGAAAAATTATAAGTCGTTGAGCATTTAAATGTAATAAATAATTGACTACCAACAGTGCCGACAATAGTCTGTTATTGGTTAAAACGATTCTTTCAAAAGCATGAAAGTTAATTCCTTTATCTTTATTAGAAAACGGATTTTGTTACACATATAATATAATTACCAATTACCTTACAATAAAGTAATTTATCAGATAAATAATATTATTCAGTTTTTAAAATTTTAATGAATGAATTGTTTACTCTTTTTGCTGCAAAGATATTCTACAGTGGTGGAAAATATATATTCTGGTTTTGTTTAAGCGTTCTTAGGATGTATATCATTTTATAAATGGGCGTTCAAGATTAGTTAAATAAGTACCTACAGTGAAAATACGAACAGTTTGTCTTTTGAAGTTTTGAACAATATACGCACATGTCGTAAAAAAAACATTTACATATTATATTATGCATCTAATTATATTTGGATTCCCCTACAATTTATACAAGATGCATTTAGCCTAATTAAGATAACATTCAGTACATTCAAACGTCACACCCAGTATGATTTATAAATCCCAAGAACATACAAAATAGAACTGAAAAAACATTAGGAACAATAAGCCATGGCGGTACCTTGGGCGTAAAAAAACAACGGTTTTCTATGAAAGTTGACCACTGGAATCTAATCAGCATAAATAGTTTGGCTTTAAAAACAATCCCTATCATTCACCTCAAGAGTCGTAGGTACCTACCCATAAAATTGGTTGATCCCTAGGTCGGGTAAGAATTATCGTCCACATGTAGTATTTATTAAAGCCTATCCACTGACAAAGTGACCGATAAATGTTTAGATCAACAACATACCCCATCTCATTTTACAACTTGAGCCTTTAGACTAAAAAATCTCAAAACCGCTAACATCGTTAGCCGATTTCGGTCTGAGCGATCAATATTTGAAGTGATTCAGTGGACACCAGGCCTAAAGCTTCCGGTTTCCAATAGAATGAACAAGAGAAACGAGCCAATTTGGTAGATAAGATATCCATTTAATGTTATTTTTTTAACAATTAAGTATCTACATAAAGGGTACTACCTAGTATTTCTTATTGTTATTATAAAATCTCAATTAAAATTTTCCATTGTAATTAAATATGTTGAGAAACTTGTAGTTAAATTCAACGTATATACCTACCAGTGACCATATATCAATTTAATTAGTGGTGTGGAAACAAAACAGTAGAAAAATCCAATTCTTAATGGGAATGACCACTGAGAGACGAAACATAAAAACAGAATTCGTTCTTTGACCTCTTCCTAGATGTTCGACGAACTTTTATTTTCTGGTAATTGTTGTTCAGAAGAATAGTGTTTTAATTATTAAGCTGTAATATGTATAAGTATTTTTATTCCAAAATTATACCAGTTACATTCAATTAGCTGCTCAGCGTGTTCCCGCGAACAGTTTCTGTTCAAGGCTTTATATATTATTGTTAATTAACACATTAGCTTAGTAGCTTAGTGAGTTGGCAATTTGATGCTATGAAAGAAAATTGGATAATGCAAATAGAGGTTACATACATTTTGATTGCAAATTGCAAAATATGTAAGTCGTTTCTCCCCTGGAAAATGAAAACATTTGTACATTAGGAAATTAAATGAAACGTACCTATACATTTTAAGCCATGCACTACGGTCCACATCCATTTGGGTTTCCTGAAGGAAATGGTTTTTGTTGAGAATCACTAGCCATTTTGTTAACGATTTTTTGGAGTTAAATTTTCAGTTTCTAAATTTCCACCCGGTTTAATTAAAGTAGAGAGAAATGTTCCTGTTTTTCTTCTGCTCTATAGGAGCATGACACTTTCTACTGCTGGTTGAGCTATGTATTTAGAAGACGTTTAGAAATTTTGGAGTTGATGCCATTGTTTCTTGGCTATATGTAAGGATCGGCAGAGTATACAGTGATCTTTGAACTTTTCGTTCGAAGGACTGCTTATTTAGTTCATCGAAGTTCATTTGTATTCCGATTTGATGGAGTTCCTCTAAAATTGTTTTTAGTCCTTCTGATGAAGTGCTTATCATAATCATCTGCATATATCAAGTCTTATGTTGCCAGTTCACTTTTATAAAGATATCTGTCAAGACCAACGATACAGGACTGTTCGAGTTTCAACGGAGTGAAATGCCTTCTGTTTATCGACGAAACCCAAATACATATAAAGCTATAATGTGTTCCGTCGTTTTAATAACAATTAGCATACAAGGCATGCTGCAAATGGTCAAGAGTGTTGAAACTATTCTGAAATCCTTCCTGGTCAGGGGATTGTCTGCACTGATAAAAAAGATCATTTGACTCAAATAAAATTGGAGTGAACTCAAATAAATATTTGTTCTATATGGTCTGAACAAATATTTATTTGAATATGTCAGCTCACTTGTTTACCAGTTTATAAGATGGTTTGTTTGATGGAAAAATTATTTATTCAGGCTAAATAATCAATTTGTTCAAGCGGAATTCAGATTTATTTAGGAGGATTTCTCAGTTTATTCACACTGAATATCGCTGTATTTGGTTGAAATATGTTGCGCATTTGAGATGACCATTCACTTATTTCTCATGAATATATTATATGTTTGAAATTAATATTCCTCTATGTACTTCAGGGACTGAAAGTATACTTTTAGTCCCTATTTTCAGGGACTGAAGTGGCACTTCAAATCCCTAGGGATTTAAAATGATTTTAATCCCTAGAGATCTGAATATTGCGGATCTTTAGGAATTAAAATAATTTTAAATACCTAGGAATTTGAAGTGTCATTTTAGTCCCTGAAAATAGGTACTAAAAGTATACTTTCAGTTCCTGAAGTACATAAAATAGTATATAAACCTTAAGACTAAATAAGTGTCTTTTTATTCCTAGACGAATTGTACATACAAACTTTGGGATAAGAGGATTTGGCTTGCAAATAAAAAACGCTTCTTGAAAAAATAATAAGTTTATTTTAAATTTGAAAGATTCAATACAAAAAGGATGTATTCGAGAACGGCTCAACTAAATATAAGTACCTAAGATAAACTCAAAAATATAATGGAAAACTAAAATATAAACTCTCATGGTAACAAAAATCAAACTCTAATAACTATGCAGTAACTATGTAGTTATATAACATTTTTCCCACCCATCCTAACACCTATCCTATAATAATTATTCTTCCCTAACCTTCTTCAACTGTTCGAGTTTTTGGCGCCGTCTCATCTTATCGCCCAATACATCTCCAGTGAGCAAACATATCTCCTCACTGCCCAAATGATGCAGAATGGTGATATCAATTTTGTTCGCTAAAAAATTAAAAAAATATAAATAAAAAACTATATATTGTTCCTTATGGGAGCAAATCCAGAGAGATTGATAATAAGAAATAAATGGGTATTTATTGGAAACAAACATTAGTTAGGATGTTCTACAAATGTATCTAATATTATTAACATGGCGTCGTTAAGAGTTGTTTATAAAGTAGGCTATATTTCAAAAAAATAATGGCCGTGCGTGCGTTATTAAAACACTCGGTATTTATTTAGAATAATATGATATTTGGACTTTTGTATTAAAAACTCGGTTTTTTAAATTGGCTATGGTTAATAATAGGTATGTCGCAGTAAGGCGATTTTCAACCACGAAACTGGTAAATATAGTTATTCGGTTCATAATACAATTCAAAGAAGTGCGGATGGAGCTGATTGTATGAAAAGTTCATCTGAAAAAAAAAAAAAACAAAAACATAGGTACTTGTTAATAGGCCATAATTGTTCTGTTCGTTTAAAGCAAACTTGCATTTGGCCCCAGACATTGTTTTTAGATGTTTTTAATTTTTTACAGAATATTATTCTTTCCATTTAAATAGGTATTATACGCTTTATCATTACTCAATAATGTTTTTTTTTTCGAAAAATGGTTTGAACACTTAGCTCTTCTCTCCGTTCGAATATCTACCACATTATGCTTTCCATGTTTATTAAATTTTTATCTGCTAACCAAAGCGATTGTGATATTAAGCCGATAAGAATGGATATTATATATTGATCTGTGTCAAAGGTCCAGAAGAGGATTTATTCAATATTTATAAAATCCAATTTATATAGTTATTTGCGCCAACATTTTTGATCATAAAACAATATTTTGGGATCAAACTAAACTATCTATAAAGAAGAAGCATGATATTTTTTTGAAGCACCTTTACTAAATTAGTACTTAAAGGTGATTATTTGGAATTAGTCCTTTAATTTTATGGTGAAAAAAAAAAATTATTTAATAAATAGTTATGCGCCAACATTTTTCATCATAAAATAGTATTTTGGGATCAAACTAAACTGTCTATAAAGAAGAAACATGATATTTGTGTGAAGCTCCTTTACTAAATCTTTACTAAACCTTTTTTGGACCTATAAGTTACCAAATCGTTTTTTTTTTTTTAAATCTAAACATGCTTCATCCACCGATTTTTATTTTTTTATGCGTTCTATATGAGTTTGTCTTTCTCTCAAAAAAGAAAAAAATCGAAAAATCGGACATACTCATACTTTTCCAGACGCTTTAAATTAGTAATTAAGAAAACATAAGGATATAGCAAAGTAAGCAATAACAGGTTTCTATTTATGAAAAAATTAATAATTTAAAACTTACCTTCAAATAAAAGCCATTAATGGCCAAGATCCCGCTGCACCAGCAGTCCTTTGACATTTGACATCCATTCCAGTCTAGGTGATAATAGTGGCCTGTTTATACTTAATACCTTTTTCACCAAGTTTTTCACCACACAGGGCCCGTGCGACCTAAAATTTAGTACTTCACGCCTAACAGCTCTTGCACAAAATGGACAACTATGGCAACTGCCGTTTGCTCACCTGATGCCTGGATGCCCCAGGTGGGGAGCTCCTCCGAATAATTTTGTCAAGTAAAAAAATTGTTTGTTCCAAATAACTGGGTATTTGGGGTCCGAACTTCCATTTTAGTATTATTAGAGAACAAATATTTGTTTCGCCTAACATATTATAAAACAAATAAATCACCTATGGAGAACAAACAATTAAAAAATGAAGAAATGTTCTTTTTCAAACAAATTTTGTTTAACGCGAATAAAAATTATTCCGTAGGAATAAAACTTTGCCAAATACACCATTTATTTGAATATACCTAAATTAATTTTATCAGTGTGGTCTCCTCAGCCTAATTTTCACTATTTTTGCTAGACGCTTTATCACCATATGATGAAGATACAGTGTGGTGAAACATGTCACTTTTATAATAAGATATATTCAAAATAAGGTAAAAACTAGTTTTACTTTTTTCCAACCATGCATTTCATTTTCTGAAAAAGGAGTTCAGTATAAATCTTTGCCCTTACAACGCAAGTATTTGCCCCCTATCATTTCTATTTAAAAATCGAAATCAAAATATATTTTTCAATGTTAACATATAGGAAAGCACTAACATATGTCAAATATATAGAAATAAAATAGCATTATGTAATTAATAATAAAGCGATTACACAATGACATGACTGCTATACTTACTCTTAAACAAAATCACAATTTAAAAACTCGTCAAACGAATAAAATGCCCCACGAAGCAAAAATTGTTTAATTGTTGCCTTGTACTGGATTTCTGGTAACACCCTTATGTTATTCAATTTTTTTTCAATTCAATTTATTTCAACAGCAAATGAACAACAATTAATTACAAACTAGATTACAATATTACAAATTACCTACATGCCTACAATAGCAGGAGAGGAAAAAGGCCATAATTATTATCTATTACATCATTATCGTTTAGTTCATTAATTTGTGTAGAAAAAGAAAAAGGACACCTAGATACATATGTATCTGTATGTGTCTTATGGGTTTTAAAATTATAGGACACAAGTTATTACTAATTGTCTCAACAATGTTCCCAGAAAAAGGAAGAATTGCCCATACTTAGGTATATTAAAAGCTTAAAGACCCAAACTAATTTACAGAACTAATACTAAATCCAATTATAATTATAATTATAACACTGTCATTGTCAGTGAGAGCATGAGACACCACTATTACAAAAACTTCTTTGGATACGAATCTAATCGGTAAAAATTGTATTAAAACAATTATAAAAGTGAACTTCGTTGACCAGTCAGGAACAACTACTCCGAGGGCAAATACCCCTACCGGCGTTGAACTACACTGATTGGTCTGAGCTTTCGTTGGCAATAGAAATTGTTAGAAAGATTTTTACAGGTAATGACCAACGTGAATACAGGGACACTTCGGTCCCTGTTTGGGAATCGGCCCACTGAGCAGTGGACTCAGGCTTCCCGTGCCAATCCTTGACGCGTTTCGTCCTTGTTAGGACTCATCAGAAGGACATAGGCTGAAGCTCCCTGTCCAAGCAAAATTGAACTTCGTTGACCAGTCAGAAACAACTACTCCGAGGGCAAATACCCCTACCGGCGTTGAACTACACTGATTGGTTTCTGACTGGTCAACGAAGTTCAATTTTGCTTGGACAGGGAGCTTCAGCCTATGTCCTTCTGATGAGTCCTAACAAGGACGAAACGCGTCAAGGATTGGCACGGGAAGCCTGAGTCCACTGCTCAGTGGGCCGATTCCCAAACAGGGACCGAAGTGTCCCTGTATTCACGTTGGTCATTACCTGTAAAAATCTTTCTAACAATTTCTATTGCCAACGAAAGCTCAGACCAATCAGTGTAGTTCAACGCCGGTAGGGGTATTTGCCCTCGGAGTAGTTGTTTCTGACTGGTCAACGAAGTTCAATTTTGCTTGGACAGGGAGCTTCAGCCTATGTCCTTCTGATGAGTCCTAACAAGGACGAAACGCGTCAAGGATTGGCACGGGAAGCCTGAGTCCACTGCTCAGTGGGCCGATTCCCAAACAGGGACCGAAGTGTCCCTGTATTCACGTTGGTCATTACCTGTAAAAATCTTTCTAACAATTATAAAAGTTTTCATAAACAATTTGCAGGGTTTACTAAACTTCTTCCTGCCTAGGTTTTTTATAGTGGTAGGTAGTATATTATAAAATTTAGGACCAAGAAAGTTACAGCAGTTTTTAAAGAACTCGCTGTTAGGTTTGGGAACTTTGATGGTCCCATTTAAGATTGCTCTTGTTTGATAGTGGTGATCTATTGTAATTCCATTAATTTCATCATGGTTTCTTATATAACAGCAAACTGTATGTATATATAAACATCTAATGTTTACAATTTTCGGGTTATATAGCAATAAGGATGGGTACCGTGGTTTTTTCTTAAATATTACTTTTAAGATTTTTTTTTGTATGATATTTAAAGGACTTAAGGACTTATAAGGCAAACAATTAAAAAACTTCATGCCCCAGTATCTAGAGCAAGTCTGACACCTTTTCAGTCGGCAATATCCCGCCACCAAATTACTCGCCCTCCTGGTATTATGGCTATGAACCTCACTGTGCACTTCGTAGCCTTCAATATTCTTTTTAATGTGCATCAGGCTGTCCAGGATTTATTGGGACGGAAGAGCCAGGACTGACAGGCTCACGAAGGTCTGCCTATACAGTCATCCCTAAACCCCAGCCCCACCACAACCCGTAAAGCCTTCCGCTGCATTCTTTACTTCTGAAGAACTTTTTCTCCTTTATAAAGCTCAAATCAGACCATGTATGGAATATTGTTTCCACATCTGGAGCGATGCTCCCAGGCATTCATTGGCTCTATCAGATGCGGTACTCTTACCGATTCATTGAAATCTCTCGAACATAGACGCAAGGTGGCTGACTTGTCGTTATTCTATCGCTACTACCATGGAAGATGTTCTGACGATCTGGCTAGCCTCATTCCAGCTAGGAAAATTTGGTGGCGTACTGCCCACCTCTGGAACCCCCTGTTAACTGCTTCCGCTTATAGTACCGGCTTTGTCTTTTGTGAGCGGACCGATATATAAAGAAAAAATATTCAGTGATAATAATTGGGATTAAAAAAATCACAAACAAAGGTGTCCTACTTGAAATAGACAAACAAGAAAATCTGGTTGCCTAATTTTTCCAAATATTTTGTCAATCAATGATAATATGAATACAATACCAATAGGTATGTACGAGTTTATCAGTATTTTCGGTAGGGTAGATAAGAATCGCAATGTTTTTATGAGCTTGAGTATTTCCCATTGATTTTTCTGCTAAATAGGAAATTCGTGACGAAATCAAAACTGAAGGGACAATTTGAGTTAAAGCACTGGCGTGTGCCACATCTGCCTCTCCGCGATATCGCCAAAAATTGTGACCAATAATTTTATCGGATATGCCATCTATTTACTTCGAAGTCTGATATATTACTTTTGGTATATAATCAGTAACTACTCTGTTTTATTTCAACTATAGATCAAATTTTAATATAATGCGCCCTGAGAAATTAGGAAAATAATTTTCTGTAAACGCGAATGGGAATGATTTACGCTTTTTATGAGATTGACTATGTTGAGTATAACTACGTAATCCAGTACAAACGGATGTAGTGTGAATAAATTTACTCGATTTCTCGCTATATATGGGCGACTCCTAAAGAGAGCTCATATCCTCTTAATCATTTAACATTTAAGTACCGATATTACATTAATTCGGAATCTTCATTTGTAGCCTATATGATAGGAAAACGGCGCGGTTGGTTTATGGTTGTATTTTTACTTTCTTCGGTTATGGAAATGAAACATATAATTATACTGGATAAGTGAAGTAGTTCCCGGGTTTCGAGAAAACTTCAAATAAAATTCAGCATGCAAGTAATGTTACCAGTGTGAATTCTAAATCGTGTAATAACTGCGAAATTATCGAAATTCACTTATTTAGTAGACATAGCTTTGAAAAGTCGCGAAAACCACCATACCCTTTATTGAAAATAATAAATTTGCAAATAAGGATTTATTTGTCGATTTGATAAATTTCAACACAATCATAAAACACGAAAAGCAATATGAAACACAATTTCAGCAGAAAGGGCAATTTTAAATGAAACTATTTCATTCACTCGCCATAAATTTGGATTTTATTCGTGCAGGTCTGGATTTTGATATATTAGAACAAATATACTTACCTAGTTCTACTATATTGAAAAAATCATATTTTGAATAACTTTTTCTCACGAACTCCACTTTTTTGTGAACCCTGTTTCGATTACGAGTTTCAAATTGAAATTCCAAAATTATAGGACTTGGTAGGCTAAAACCCACCAAAGGACCTCGCACACCTCTTATGGGTATTTGGTTTTCTGTCAAACTCAATGAAATTTTGATATGTGTTAGACCTTGACTTCCTGATAAAAAGTTCTCATGGGCTCGAACCAATCCTGGGGTCAGAGAGTAGAGCTCCCCGAGAGAACAAATTTTTTGTCTTTATCATTCTCGTTTACTTTTCAATTACGTTGACAAGGACAAAACATTTGTTCTATCGGAGAGCTCTACTGTCTTAGACGAGAATCCGGCCCCCTATGACTAGTTTCTGAGATACAGGTAGTTTAATGTCCAAGAAATGTACAGTAAGAATCATTGCAATTGGCACACATTATATAAACATCCCCCGTAATGTGTCAAAATTTCACTTCATTGACACACAGGTAAGGTCAATATCGTGTCAGATTGATAAATCAGTGGTCAACATGATAGTTTTCATCTGGTTTTAGCAAACTTTTGAAGGAAAAAATATTTGTACACCGCTGCACTGAATAGATTTATTGGTTAGAATTTTGACCTAATACAAGGGATGTTAAAATAGTATAGTATGTACCAATTGCAATGATTCCCACTGTACTCATTTTATATTGCAGATTGCGGGAGAGTCGTTTCAACTTTTCAGCCGCTCAGCACTGCTACCTTTGCAGATTTTTGTACATGACTCTACATCTCAAATTGTCTCCAGGAAGCGTAGACTTCTGCCGAAGGAAGCTATTTTCCTGGGTGTTTGTTGGCCCACTTCTTCTGGTGACAGTGTTGCCCCCTCGAGGAATTTGAGCCTCTTGCAGAATTGAGCTGGACATTCGCAGAGCAGGTGCTCTGCGGTCTCTATTGCGTCTGAGCAGAATCTGCAGAGATCGTCTTCCGCTCTGCCCATCAACCTTAAATGGTATTTTACTGGGCAGTGTCCTGTGAGCAGTCCCACCACCAATCTGATGTCTGGTCTGCTCATGCTTAGGAGCTGTTCAGCTCTTTTTGCTGAAAGGGTAATAAACCTTTTAGACTGTCTGAGTCCCGGTGTGTGCCTCCAGTATGATGACAGTTGGTCTTTCTCCCATTTATTGAGTTCTTCCAACTCATTTTATATGCATTTACATCTACCTGTCACCTGAGCGTGAGGATACCTGTCCATTCTGGTATATTATTAGGTTGTATTAACGGTAAGGTAAATGCATATAAAATGTTTACATTTCTTGAACATTGAAGTGAAGTACCTGTATCTCAAAAACTAATCATAGGATTGGTTCGGCCCCATGAGAACTTTTTATCAAGAAGTCAAGGTCTAACACACATCAAAATTTCATTGATTTTGACAGAAAATCAAATACCCATAAGGGGTGTGCGGGGTCCTTATGGCTGTCTAGGCACTTCGTCAGGTTAACCGTCCTGTGGGCACCGTGAAGATTGAATCCTATTTTTTGAAGAATTTCATTTTTAGACAAAAACGTTAATTATTCATCTCTATAGAGCTATATGAAAATCAGCTCCTAGACGATAAACGGGAATAGACTCACGATTTCCGGAATCTAGCCAGTAAATGATGATGGAAATATATCCACAGAAGACAGCTTCTTCGAGGAAATCAATGGAGAGATATCATCAGTCACCGCTTCTGGACATATATTGTTCTGAGGATACATTAATAATACAGCGGGTCGAAATCTGAATAGTCTCATTGTCGGAAGAAATGGGTAAGTCGTTATCAACGATAATGAAAACAGACTCAATACACACACGCGAACAGACCTGCCATAATGGTTTCTCCCAACTGCGAAAAAGCTATAAGCAATGAAAAAGTGTGGAAGTTTATTTTGGCCCACAGTATACAGTTACGCAGAAAAATAAAGGTGCCGTATTGACAGGGACACTTTATCCGTTAGGACAATTAGGTCATGTCCTACGGGCCACTAGAGGATGGAAGGCCAACTGCTGGCGTTTAATTTTTTTTGATTTCTGCAGAAACAGACCTAATATAAAATATAAAAGTCCACTATATTGAAAACATCGACTTGTTTAGTAGCAGGACTAGTATATGTTTCAATACTCTTTAATTCCTATAATTCACACTGCACAAGCACATTTGGTTTGGCCAGAGTGAACTGCCTGACGTCACGATGCTCTGGCATCGCTCCGCTCGCTTCATTGAGCATCAATCCATAACACACCCTTAAGTCACCGAGTTGCGCCGAACACGGGCACGTGGAAACTGGCAACGATTCCAGCAGGAACCTGTTAGTGTTTGCGCTGCTTTACCAAATTGTAAGTTTCTTTGTGCTTCTTCTGGAGCACCTAGGGACTTTAGCAGTGTCTTAAGGGTCCAGTGTACCACGAAGTCGTGCCTTGTTGTTGTTGAGCTTATAGGACATGCACAGGCAACGTGGTACGAATTTTCCTCAGAGTTACAACCCTTTATGCATCTCTTCTTCGCTAATGGATTTGATCCCAAGCCATGCAGCTGTTCTTCCGAAGCACCCATCAGTACACTTTTAGTCTTCAGCATCCACATGTGGTGATTGGTAGGCTGGGAACTCAATGCCATAATTTTCTTTAATCTACGTCGGTGTCATTATGACACATTTAGCATTGTCATTTGAATGTCATTAGGTCCTTCATAATAGCACTAGTGCGTTTAAGAATTCATAATAACACCCAAATTTTGAAATGAAAAATATACAAAAAGAAAGTTAGTTGCCAGAAGAACCTTTTCAATAATGCTGTCTCTATATTCGAAGAGACACTTTCGAACTCAGAATCACCAATAATAATATTATTTTCCACTATAAAATTGAATTTATGGCACAAAAATGGACTCCAATATTGAAGCTGCCAAAGTCAAAATTCTAAAAACCAACAAGCAGGTTCTCGACTAGTACGGGCACCTGCTAAATTTCAAATTTTGATTTGAAAAGTTTTTGCTATTTCAAGGCAAATCAAATCTATTTGGACCATTGTAGATTAAATTTTGAATGATACACGTTCGATATGAACTTTATTAATGAAACTTGTGTAACTAAACCACTCGGCTAACGCCTCGTGGTTTAACGTTACACGCGTTTCATTATGGCGTTCATATCGAACTTGTATCATTAATAACTATTAGGACGTTCCTACCATATAGCATGTTTATTTGTGACCATTCTTGTTCCATCATTTGGTAGTACCTTTCTTTGATTTTACTGGATACTACTTAGCAACATTTTTTGTCTTTATATTCTGGTTAGTAGTTTGAAATCGTCTGAATCATTTTATTTAACCCCATAAAAAACAACAATCACTCATGAAAAGCCATACCAAATAATTGACCTACGGGCCAGAGAAAGGTTAAAGCGTCACTGCGTATTGATGGACAAACACAGCTGCAGTGAGCCCCCCCCTCTTCCAACAATCGCATAATACGTACATGTCCGGATGCGTAATATCTCCAGTTACTTGCTCTAAGGCGCAATCATAATCATTACGGATCACCCAATAATATTTGTCTTGAAAACATACTTTTGTCCTGCATGAAATCACTTCACCTTGTCGAGGGTCACCTGCCATCAGGAGTGGAAATCCAGTACAGACTTCATGAGCCCTGACCCAATAGTGGACTCAGTCATTAACGTTGAGGCAATGGTTTGGCTTAGCTCTAATTTCATCGCTCTCGCAGCAGTCGTTCAAAATATCTTCTATATACATCCGCCATCAGATGTCCGAAATATCAAGGCTCAGCTGAAAACGGATAGCTATTCCAACGATTTATGGATTCCGCTTTACTACCGCCTCATAGACAATGATCGTACACGCACTTTCCAGACAGTACTTCCAGAATCGCGGAATAGATTATACCAGTATAAATTGCGAGTGGAATTCCTGTTAGATTATTTTTATAAACTATCATTTGACACCAACTCTGAATTTAATCGGAGATTAAATTTAATTGGAATTTTTAATCATGGATGGTGTCAAATGATAGTTTATAAAAATTTAAGACAGGAATGTGAAATCGGTTTTCCTCTAAAATTAACCGTTCAGGTTTTACAGCCTGTCAAAGTTGCAAAAAGTCAATTTTCAACTGTCAATATTTCCAAAACAGTTGAACTTAGGTATAGGGTGTATCACATGAAATCTGCTCAGAATTTTACGTAGAATCCAAATATGCAATCACATACAGGGTGTTTCATTTAAAATAGCGATGTTGCCACTGGTTGAGAGTAGAAGCGGTAACACCGCAAAAACAAAAATATTTTTAAAGTGTAGATTATGGTCGTTTATCCCGGTTGCCAAATTTTCGAAATGATCTGCTTTTTAGTTCTCCATAAACGTCTGATACGCCATCCACCGTGGGGCACCCTGTATACAGGGTGTCAAACTTTGTGAAAAAAATCAATTTTTACATTAATTCTCAGAAGTGCGAGCGTTTTAGAAAAAAAGTTTTTTGTTTATTTTTAAGCAACAAATAGCCTGGTAAAATTTCAGGTAATTCTGTGGCAATTTATTTTTTATTTATGGGGGTCAGTGCCGTTCGTGGTTAGCCTAAAATAGTTTTAAATTTTATCTCGAAAACTAAGCAGCATACGGAAAAAAATAAGGAGATAAAAATGTTGCATCTTTAAATGTTGTATTGAAAAAACATATCTTAATTGAAAATAAATCTACTGGACGATGTTTTTCGTGCAAAAAAACCATCCCACAAAACCTGTGGCACGTCCCTTGAATTACTGGGTCAACTCTGAGCAGTCCAAAAGATACCTCATAAAGGTGTCAACAAACTATGAAAATTTCATTTAATTCGTACAACGCATTTCTAAGAATTAATAAAAAAATTGGCTTTTTTTACAAAGTTTAACATCCTGTATCTGGAAAGCGAAGCATTTCCGGACACATGTTTATTAGGAAAAAAGCTTTATTTTTACGAGATCTACCATCCCTAGAAGTTTGTAACAAACCTTTCGTGACACCCTGTATATTATTATTCTCAGGAAATGTTAATTGGAAAAGGGCTATAAATAAGAAAGCAATTCACAAAACTAATTTTCAATCCTTTGTTCACCAACTGATGCAATTACAGTTTTTAATAAGTGTGACCAAGTACCAATTTCATGGAACGCGTCTGGGTAAACTAGAATTACAATTTCAATTAAAAATCATAACACAACTAAAATTTATTCAATAGAATTTATATAGATTTTAAATTGGCAGAAAATTAAAAGCACTTGAATTTCACTGCTGTTTATGCTCTAGCTACGGATGGCTGAAGAAAAATAAATAAATAAATACATGCGTCCCCGGTTACGCGATATTCATTAATTTTCCGCACTGCTTTTGCTAAGACTTGGATTTCACTGCTGCTTATGGTCCAGCTACAGATGAAGAAAACTAAAAAAATAAAATAAATAAATGCGTCCCTGGTCACGCGATATACTACATTGCTTTTGCTAAGACTTTTTTACGAAGGTACCTACTCAATGAATGAGATAGGTACAATAGGTTACGAACTAGAAATACTATTTAAAAAAACATAACGTGTCACACAAAGCCTATCTGATTCCGGCGCTGTTCTTGTCCATAGTTTCCTATTCAAAATGATGGCATTTAGGAAATACGAAATGTCCATGAACATGATAAAATTTCGATGAGCTTTATTCCCTAGGGCGCAAGTTGAAAATTCCAGATTAGAGCACCGATATCAATTCGAGCTGCCAAAACAGATAAAAGATTTCATTTAGAGATTCTCATCTGCGTTACCAGCTGGTTTCATGGAATAAAAATAATTGATTTGATCCACACAATGGAGTTTTCGATAATAAAATATTATTCATTTAATTTGGCTTCTCTGATTTATAAAGAAGTTTTTGAAAAGGTTATTCGATAAACCAAAAAAAAACAGAAAATCTGGATCACACTTAAACGATTTTCAATAGCTCTCAGGACAAAATTGCAAAAATTGTGCGCGAATAATTATAAATGCTATTCAAAATTTGCAACCCCCTTTGGAAGGTGAATGGTTTATTAAGTAATATAGCAATAATTTTACATAACACAGTTAATGGTAACATAAATTAATACATATTCTACTTTGCATGGTAGGATTAGATAAAAATAGTGTAATTATTGATAGGTTTTGACATTTTTGCAATTTTACATTTTTCACTAAACTGAAAGAATGAATGAAAATCGTCTCAATAATTGGCGACCAAATACCTCCTCTTTTTCGAAACTGATTTCCTTACTATTAAATTTATCTGAATAGGTTATCTTAATAAAACACACATGTGTGGGTTTTATTTTACTCGATTGATATTCCGCCGATTCCCTAAAAATACATCACATCAAAGAAATTCTGTAGAAATTGGAAGCAATAGGCATTTTACGCTAAATGCTTCTCTGTTGATGGGTGAAACCATTTTGGCGTCGCTTAACATCTTCAGATATACTTATAATTTAAATAAAAACCAGATGATATTTATTACAGAGAAGTTTTTTTTTTTTGGTTAACGTGAAGGAAAATTAATAATATTGTCCGTCTTATTATCCACGGAATTCACACTTTGCACTTTGCGGTGTTGTGGACTTGGCTGGTCTAATACACAACAATTCTAATATGTGATTTCATTTCACAGAGCTATTATAAAACAAATTAATACATGAGCTAACAACGTTACAATTTTATTTTTAATGGCCGAAGGCCCGGAAAGTTCCAGTATGAACTATCTGAACGCCGCTTCTCGAGCGTGATAGGACATTTCCTTGCGAGTGCGCATATCCGTAAAAAAAAAAAAAAAAATTAGTATTCCTTTGGTCCAAGTCTAAAATGGTGTTGCCATTTTTTTAAATAATTTAGTGTTTTAGGTGTGGATGTTAGGATTTTAGAGGTTAATTTGTCCCGCGATTTTCTTTTTGCAGCTTCTGGTTTTACTGTTTTTTTTTTAATTGGGGCAAAGCTAAAGAAAGAATTCTGCTCCATTGAAACCACTTCATTTTCAGGGTCTTGGCGGGATGTCGAAGGTTGGGGTTCAGGTTGTGGTTCTGTAAGTTTTTCAGGTGTTAAATGCTGAGGTTCTTTGCATGAAGTAGATGATGGTCGATGAGCAAGATCAACGGTGGCATTTTCAGTATTCTGCTGAGTAGCGTCAGGAACAGCTTCAGCCACTAAAGGTCTCATTGCATTGGCAGCTGCAAAATCATCCTCTGTGAATTTATCGGGATTCAAAGGATATATTCCAGAAGTCCTAAACCCAGATATAGCTTTCTCCATGGTAGCCACTTTCAAAAATGCCCTATTTAAAAGCTCAGCTACATCGTATTCGGTGATTCTTTCATGTGCTGTGTTGGTAAGATGAAGATCATATTCCATATAGAGTTTAGTTTTGAGTGGGCCAAAGAAAGTTAGGTCGAGAGGCTGGAGACGATCGGAAGTGTGCGGTGGAAGGGATACCATATGAATAAAATTGCTTCTACAAAAATTGTAGGCTTGCAAAGGTGGGTAGAATGGTTATCTAAAACCAGAAGAATCGGATCTGTTTCAGTTGGTTTAAAAGTTTTTTTGAAATGTCCCAACCATTCAACGAATAAATCTGAGTTTATCCATCCATTGTTTGAGCACGCATAAACGGCTCCAATTGGTCCATTGTTTTGCAACGCTGGGGCCATTCGTTTTCGTTGATAAATTAGCATTGGTGGGCAATAATTACCTGCAGCACTAACGGAAAATACAGCTGTTATTGTTCGTCCACGCTCTGCTGAAGTAACAGCTCCCACTTTTTTAGTGCCTTTAAGTCCATAAACTTTTGGGCACTTTTTTTGGACTACGGTAATCCCGGTCTCATCCATGTTAAAAATCCTGTTTGCGGGAAAGTTATATTTGTCCATTAGGGACTTGAGATTTGTGAAAAATATTTTCGTCGATTCGGAGTTGAAGGAAGCAATTCTATTTATGCTGGTAAGGATTTCGTTTCAAAAAGCCGTATAACCAGTCTTTACCGGCTGCTTGTTTTTGAAGTGAAAAACCATGCTCGATTCCATGTTCCTCAGCATATTTAAATGCTAGGCGTCCAAGTTCCATGGTTGTTAAACCATAAAACAGCTTAGCAAGTTGTGCCTCAATTTCGGTCGAAAATACTGCCTTACGACCAAGCCTCATTGCTACAGGAGCTTCTGCCTTTCTTTGTTTTTTTATCGTTGATTCTGGTATTTCAAATGCACGAGCAACTTCTCTTATTTTTCTCCCCTTTTCTATTTCCTTCAAGGCAATTTTCATTTTTTCCGTGTCCCAAGAATTTTTTTGTGTCTTGCGCTGGTATTTGCGAGGCATCTTTCTGTAAGAATGTGAAAAAAAGCATTAATTTGGGTGTTGAGTCCTATTCGTATATAACTCTTTGGTGGATAATTGTACGCAGATGGTGGGTAATTGTGCGCAAGGTGCGCATAATTTCCCAACTCAGTCCTCAACCAAAAATTTAGTCGTAAAAGAAAAACAATTAGGTTTACAATACATTATACTACACCAAAAGTTGTGGAAAAATATACTAAATATGATCATGCATGCCGAATTTTTTTAAGAAGTCAATAGCTACTTACCAATCTTATTTTATGATACGCCAAAATTATAACCAAACAGCTATTTTCGATCATGTGCACTTTGTTTTCCAAATAACTTAACTAAAGCCTATGTCATCATCCTACCTTGTTTATTATAACATCCGCTAGATGGTAGCAGCTATCAGGCACTTTATTCATGCCCAATAAACCGAAAACGCTATGCGCACAATTGCCCGCTGCGCACAATTCCCCCACTCTCCATATCGATTCAAAAATGAATCAGTTGCTCCTGTATTCAATAATGCCTGATGAACTGATTCTTCACGAAAACTTTGTTTCGGGGTAACTGTGTTGGAGAATGACTTTTGCAGATTTTGCGAATAAGCAACAGAAACAGCAGAGCATCTGCTTTGGGAATGCTCTTCCCATATTTGCAAGAGGTTGAAATACATTGAAGAGGCACGGCTAAAGCCAGGTTGCAGGGTCCAAGTGCAGGATGAGGGATTGGACCAAGTTAGTTGGCAGCCAGCTTTACTTACTTGGATGTTAGGACCGTTTGCGCGCGCAACGTCGAAGAGTACTTGATCCAAGTACACTTGGACCGTCTCAACCTGGCTTAACATCCCAAGAAATAAGTACCATACAACCCAAGAAACCGGGAAGATAGGCTTGAAAACTCCAGGATAGTATAAAAGTAACATATTTTTTCCAAAAACGATACGTGTTATGTAGGTAATTAGTTCAAGGAAATTGAAAAAAAAAAAAAAACTATTTTGAAGAATATCATGTCTTTTAGTTTATCTATCCCTATATCCGTTACTGAGCACAATAACAAAACAACTCACCCTTATCGAATACGATAAGTAAAGAAAGAAACAGTTAAGGGGAGATTGAAATAGGGTCGTCAAACTATTCGCCTTAGGTTAATTCACTAGACTGTATGCTAACGAAATTGGTTAACTGATGAAGCCAACTCTCAAAGTTTTCTCTCATTATCATCCAAGTTTGTCACCTTTCAGTATAGTATGTTTTTTTTGAATAAATGGATATTGTTATTTATGTATTCATGTATCAATAATTAGTTAGTTAATACTACTTTTCGTTTTTTCGAGTACGTAAAATATATAAATTCAATATATTAAGTAACAAAACATGTCTGCTCAATTTAGTATATTTAATAACCACCTACTTACTGTCTATAAAGTTATTTCGCTAATTTATTCCAAACCAATAATGGAAATCATTAACGGTAATAATTGCTATTCACCGACAGACAATTCGATAGCGAACATTTACCCCTAATGCCGATATATGCAAACTGCAAGATACATAGGTAACTGGCTAAAAAGAGATGCAAGTTTATTGAAAAATTTACGATTTCTTTCTAGCCTTAAAGAAAATAAATTTGATTTGACTTGTGACCCGAACATAGTAAGTAGGTGCAGAGACGAATTTCTGCATCTTCTTCTATAATAAAGGTCATTGACTTCTGGTCTCATATTCAGTCTTTCTCCTAACGTTATTTCCAATTTGCAAAACGAAGCTTTTTCTAAGTATATCGTTTTTAGGTAAATGATATAGTATAAACTGTTAGTAAATTGCACTTGTGCTGTCTCAAGTATGACGATTATTAGACTTATTATATGCGTTATAAACAGTGACGGATTGAAATACATAACGTTGTTTTGCTACAGAAAAAAAAAATCATGTGCAGCGCCGTACACGTGGTAGAAGTGAAACTTCTTGAAAACTGTTGGATCCCCATACAACTTCTAGACTTAGCGTATATGAGTCGGGGTAAAGACGAAGGAAAACGCGCATCTGTAGTGACGTCACAAGAGTATTGGCCCTTGACAATAATAGGCAACCCTCTTTGCGCTTATAATCCTTGATTTGTGGCAATCAATGGCTGTTTTTCTCCGTTTCTAATATCATTTTTGATAATATTTTTAATAATTTTTATATCCTTACATAATGACGGTTCACGGATATAATCATCGAGCTTTAAACTGCTAGAGGGATCAACAAGCATATTTGTTTGGTTCCATAATGAGGTAGCGGGGTCAGAGGGGTGATTCATCCGATAAACAAAACGAAAAAAGGCCCTGTTGCCGAATTTTTTCCTGTTCGAATAATAATCTCGATAATAATGAATATCGTCATCTATCGAAAAGTATCTATTTCAAATTTGTCTGCTTATAATAATATTAAAAATATACATGCGACTTTTTAATTCTATACTCAAAATAATTCTAAAACAACAATACCTTTTATCACGACTCAATTTGGTTTTAAATGGAACTACGTACCTACTTTTAAAGAAAGATTTTACAGTCTGGCAATGACGTAGTAATTGTTTTGTGTTCTCTCCTTTCTTGTGACAAATCAGCTGACTGCGTTCGAGAACCTGGTGTGTCGTATAAAAATCACACAGCTGCGTTCGGAAAGGCGAAGTGTGGATAAAAATCATATGGTTTTCGGCGTTCGGAAGGGTGTTTGACACGTATTGATGTGCGCACCGAATACTCTAGAGTGAAATTTAAGCTCACATTTTGAAGATGCACTCCCTGAAATAATTTCCACACCAACAACCAGGTTTTCGAACGCAGCTCTCTGATACCCAAAACATAAACAGACTGGTTTATAAACATTCTATTTTCATAGGTGCGAGAAAGAGGGCCTGGTCTCATTCTGGAACCAAACAAATTCTATAGCACATTATTATCGTTATTAGTCTAGAGAGAGAGAGAGTGTTCAATGGTCGAAGGATATAATCAAAAAAATTACAGCACACAAATGTATAAATAACGAAAATAATCACAAAACACAATGATAATAGTATACAGGGTTAGTAAAAAGTACTGCAACACTTACATATCTTCAAAACTGCTTAAGCCGCGTTCACACAATTCGGAATCTGACAGTTTTTGGACATGCGGAATTCCACAGTGCTATTGGCCATGTTGCCAGATTTCCCAGTTTTGCGCTACACGTAGTCTTTTTCTTATCTTAAATAGAATGCCCCATGTTTTTTTATTGCAATGAATTGGGCGTGCCAAATTTGATACGATTCCAAATTTTCAGAATTTTATCGCTACTAGTTGCTGAAATATGACAACACCGTATTTTCGGTGAAAAGTATAGCAACGCTTGAATATCTTCAAACGCCGCTTAAGCACGTTCACGAAATTTGGTATCTGGCTGTTTTTAGGCAAGCGAAATTCAACCGTGATATTGGCATTGTTGCCAGACTTCCCAGTTTTGCGCTAAATGTAGTCTTTTTGTTATCTTGAATAGAATGCCCCATTTATTTTTATTGCAATAAATTGGACGTGCCAAATTTAATAAGCTTCCTAATTTTCAGAATTCTGTCTCTACTAGTTGCTGAAATATGCCAACACCGCATTTTCAGTGAACGGTATTGCACCGCTTGAATATCTTTAAAACCCGCTCAAGCTCGTCCACTAAATTCGGGGATTTATGGGCAAGCGAAATTCAACTGTGATATCGGCATTGTTGCCAAGTTTCCCAGTTTCGCGCTACACGTAGTCTTTTAGTTATCCTAAATAAATGCCCCATTTATTTTTATTGCAATGAATTGGTCCAAATTTTAATGAGATTCCAAATTTTCAACATGCTTCTTCTACTGTTAGATACTACTATAGTAAGAATCATTCTGGGATAGTGAGGTACCTAGCTTCCCACCTATCTCAGGAGGAACCGTACGTGTAGCACAAAACTGGGAAACCGGACAACAATGCCGATATCACGGTTAAATTTCGCTTGCTCAAAAACCCCTAGATACCAAATTTCGTGAACATGCTTAAGTGGCATTTGAAGATATTCAAGCGCTGCGACACTTTTCACCGAAAATACGGTGTTATCATATTTCAACAACTAGTAGTGATAGAATTCTGAAAATTTGTAGTCTTATCAAATTTAGCACGCCCAATTCATTGCAATAAAAATAAATTGGGCATTCTATTTAAGATAACAAAAAGACTACGTGTAGCGCAAAACTGGGAAATCTGGCAACATTGCCAATAGCACTGTTGAATTCCGCATATCTAAAAACTGTCAGATTCCGAATTGTGTGAACGCGGCTTAAGCAGTTTTGAAGATATTTAAGTGTTGCAGTACTTTTTACTAACCCTGTATAACAAAAGGCAGACCCGCATCTGTAATGACGTCACAAGTGTATTGGCGCTTGTGAATAATAGGCAATCCTCTTTGCGCTTATAATCCTTGGTTTGTGTCAATCAATAGCTGTCTTTCTCCGTCTCTTTACGTTATATCTTTCTTCTCTCTCGAGTAACGAAATTTGCCGCACAGAAAAAAATGATCGAAAATGATTCTACTAAATATTTGTTTGCTTGTTATGTAGTTCATTTGAACAAAATTTATTTCGAACATAAACTACTTCAATTGGAACAAGGCTATTTGTTTGAAAATTTTTGGATATTTAGGTGCCCTTGTTTTGGTTGCATTAAACAAATATTTCTGTGAAGTAAGTAAATTAATGTCGCAAATTATATTGATTTAAAACAGCTACATAGGTTTTCGAAGCAACTAAATAAAACACCATCGAACTGCATGGATTCCCCACCATGCGATTTGGTAGAAGATTGTGATTATACCATACCAGTCAACCCCGAATCCCCAGAGCACCCGAAGCAAAAGCGTCTTTTCGTGTTTCTTGTTCTTTTTTATGATTCATCTCTGGAGTGAGTGTGCGGTTAAATAAATTATTTTATTGGTTCTTTATGGAATAATACCCCAAACAATGGAGGGTCGAGTAGTTGTGGCCAGTTTTAAAGGTAAGTCGGTAAAAAAAATAATAAGAGAGAACATATTTTCTGTATTTTTCCCTTGAACATGAGAAGCAACTCCGATGTGGACATGAAGAAAACAGAACTTTTATACCCGCTAAATGAGTTTTTAAGTCATGTCTCCATGAAGATTATTTTGTTGTAGGATAATCATAATCTAGCTTTAAATTATACATATATGTAAGTAGGTAAAATTTGAAATTGCGGCCAGTACGAGGGCCAGTATTGCCAGCATTATAGAGTCCTGGCTTGTATCTGCTTTCTCATTGTAATTGTGTCTTGAATAAATTGTCGTTGTTTCAACTAAATATTTTGTTAAGAAAACAAATGATACCTTGAAATGTCGTATTCTTCATTTCTTTTAACTAAGGAAAATTTAGATGAACTAAAAAGCAACGGACACAAAAAAAGTGTTGTCAATTCAACTAACTTTATTCTACCTCCCATATAGACCATATAGGAGGGTTCTAGAACAGAAATTAAATTCGAGGCATTTTATTTAGGTAATAATTTCCATTTTTTTCCAAAACTTTGCCTATTCTGGAACCCTAGTTGGCTCTTGGTACTCGTAAGTCTTATTCTTTATTGTAACTGTAAAGATCATTCAAGCAAAAGTACAAATACCGAATGACCATCAGAGGAGTAATTTTAATGTTTGTAATTTCGAGTGCATCACTTGTACAGTTTGTCCTACCCTATGTTAAACTCATAGTAAACATTTGACATTTGTTTTTTCTTTTCATTTCAGATTTCTTATGATTTTTAACTAAAACCGTTTTGCTGCCTACTTTGCTGCCTCCAAAAGGAAGAACAAAAGTTCCAAATAGCAAAAAAACTTTTGAAGCCCTCAATGACAATAACATCTGAATCATGATATTGTTGACGTCAAAAACCCTAGGTGATGTAGAAAAAGCGAAAAGCGCGAAAGTGAAAAATTTTCATTACTAAGTTTATTACCTACCTATTTATTTTGTTATTTCAATACTTAGATATTCTTTGATTCAAATGTTTGTGAAAATTAAATAAAGATTTTTAAGCAAATATGTTTTCTAACTATCCAACAATCCCAAAATTACTCGGAAAAAACAAATATTGATTTGAATCAAACATTTCCTAGTTCACTATTAACTACAGCATTTATTCATATCAACCAATTAGAAAAGAAAATGTTACTAATTCATTGTTAAAACAACAATATGATTAGTTGTAAAAATGCATTACTTACTCGCATCAACTATAATATTTATTTGAGTGAACTAAGTGCGGTTCTAAATTACTAAATGAAGGTGTAATTTTGACCAAATATTTGTTTGATTCAAATATTTTTTTTAAAACAAGTCAAATAAGTAACCTTTTTTTTTTCAAACAAATATTTGTGTTTCCATTATCAAACAAATATTTATTCGGATAAAATATATATTTTTTTAAACCAATGTTATTTTTTTTTCTGTGCGGTGACGCGTTTTTGAAATCACTCTCCATTGTCAACCAAATATCAGACCGCCGCCTAAGAAGTTTCACTTCAAAAATACTTGCTTCAATCTTCTATAATAATAAAAATTATTATCAAAAAACGACATCTTAATTTTAAATACTGTAAGGAAATTGTATCGGGCGGAGAGGCCAGCCAGATTGTTTACGTTTACCACTGGGCGCCTGGTATGTAAGTTAAAGGGGGTGTGCGCCAAAAAAACAACTTCATCTCAAAAAAAAGATAAAAAAAATCTAAGAATAAGAGTGAAATTCGCACCCCTCTATGACAAATAATACCGCAGATATGGCTCTATAAAGATACCGCATCTCACCCTATGACGCCACGAAAGCTCAAGCGACGCACGAGAAAGTGGATTTAATTAAATTTACATAATGTTTTTCCTGTGTTACCTGCAATAATCTAAACAAAAACCACTCACGCGTGCCGGGAACAATCAAATTAACAATGCAGAGCGCCGCTGGACGAAGTTTTCGTGACGTCACGAGAGCGTCGTCTACACTTTAAAGCGGTATATCTCAGCGATGGTTTATCGTAGAATAACGAGGTTTGAACAGTTATTCTTAGATTTTTTTACACTAAAACTTTAATTTTTGGCGCACACCCCCTTTAAAAAATCAGTATAGATAAGAGAATTATCTCTCGTCAACTCGGGTAAAAGCGAGTATTTAGTGAAATTTGTGTAAAGTCAATTAGTTCATTGTGATTGCTATAAAAGTGAGTTTTTACTGGACCCGGGCAATCCATGACAATATTGTGTCTGAAGTTGTATAATTAGGAATAATGCAAACTAAATACATAGTGGCAAGATAACTAGTAGGTTAGTTTCAGCTAATTAGTAGGATAGTTAGCCAAGACAATCGGTGCATTAATTATAGAAAAATTTTAAAATAATTGGCGAGATAATTAGTAGACTTATTGGAGCTAATAAGTGAACTTTCGGTGAACTGAAATATAGTGACTTTATAACAGGTTCTGGCATCGAAAAACTAGTTCACAGAGTTCCTTCAACAATTCCATTGTGTTTTTGAAAATAATATATATGACGGTATGAGGATTTTATCTTCACCACCAGACTTTATATGCCGTAAAATCAAGTTGCAAAGGCTATAAAGGATATTCTATGTTAAATACACGCCGACGAACAGCTGATATGGAACAAGTTAATGTCATATTCCTCCATAATATCATGACATTGTACCTTTTACGACCCTCGAATACTTTCCCAAATAATGTCTCGCCGTCGCCGAAAGCAATATTATTATATGACCCAGACTTTCTGTTAAAGAACCCAAAGATATTGTATGTAAATAAATTAAACATTTGTCCACCATAAACCCCAAAATTCCCAAATAATGTCTCGCCGTCGCCGAAAGCAATATTATTATATGACCCAGACTTTCTGTTAAAGAACCCAAAGATATTGTATGTAAATAAATTAAACATTTGTCCACCATAAACCCCAAAATTCCCAAATATCCCTAATGGTCATTCTTTGGGCGAACAGACTGTCATTTATTGCCAATATTTATTTAGGGTTTTCCAGTTGTAATTATGTAGGTTTTAGAAACGTTTTAGAAGGGATGTAAAGGTCGATTTGTAAGAGATCTAGTGAAGCAAGAAGACAGTCTTAAGACAGCTTCAGTCGTAGTAACACATTTTGTTAACACTCTCTCTAAAATAAGTCTTACTTTTGCTGTAGTTCAATTTCATTCTATATTCCATATATAAACCAAAAACAAAAGTAGTTTTAACCAAGGCAAAACACTGAAGGATCACAACAGATTTTGGCGCGGTCGGTACGATTCAGAAGTATCTAGCAAGATCCAGCAGGATTTGGATACAAAGATTCAAGACATACCATAGTCAGCCAAAGCTATCATCAGCGTTGACCAGTATTGGATTGAATCACAGTTGTTGTGTAACCACTAGCTTTCAAGTTTTTTGGTAAGTGATTTTTGTCTCTTAATGAGGTTACTTTTGTTTGTCTAACTCCTTTATTAATACTTATATGCCACTATGACTCCTCCTGCCGTAAACCCAGACCTACAAACAATATTATTAGAAACTTTTCAAAACATTTTTAATCAACTTCCTGCGTCAAATTCCAACCCAAATAATGGTAGGTTTTCCGTAGATTTTTTATGCAAACTAATACCTAATAGTTTTGATGGCAATCGTCTTGAATTAGGGCAATTTTTAGCGAATTGTAATAATGCCAATGTATTAGCACAGGACGATCAGAAAAATCCTCTTTTATATTTTATTTTATCTCGAATCGGTGGCAAAGCTAAAGAACAGTTAGCTACCCAAAACTTTGATAATTGGGATACCTTAAAAGACGCTTTAAAAACTTTATATCAAGACAAAAAACATTACGTTCAATTAATGGAAGAGCTAAATAATTGCAAACAAAGTCCTAACGAATCAGTGAAAGACTTTTTTCAACGTTTGGAAACAATTAACTCGCGATTGATATCTACTACTCAACAAAATTGCACAGAACCGGAAGAGATTCCTGGAAAACTGAAAATGTTGAACGAAATTGCTTTAAATAGATTTATTTATCATTCGAAACCCGAAATTTCGCGAATGTTGAGATGGAAAGATTTTGATTCGATTAATTCTGCGTATAGTGCAGCTATTTCTGAAGAACGCGCTGTGGCTATGTCGCGCAGTTCAACTCAGTTTTGCAAAAATTGCAAAAACAACTCGCATTCTACAAATAATTGTTTCAAAACAAGAAATCATGATGCAAACGTAAGAACTTTGTTTACGAATAATCAGATATTTTGTCGTTACTGCAAAAAACAAGGGCATGTTATTGAAGAATGTAGAAAAAGACAATATAATAATAATGCAGGAAGATCTAATAATTCGATGAATTTCCATGTTAATCGACAGCATACTAACCAATCTCATCAAAACTCTAATTCCCAAAACTCAAACTATCAATGTAATAATAGAAATCCAAACTCTAACTTCCAAAACTCAAACTATCAACATAATAACAGGAATCAAAACTCTAATTCTCAAAACTTAAACCAAAACTCGAGCAATCAAATTAATAGAAGACCTTATCGAAATTCGACAAATCATAATCCAGTTTTTCGCGACTCACCTCATACGAATTCAAGGCAGAACGCGAACGTTAATTCAATTCAATACAATTCTAATGTACCAAATTATCAACCAAGTCATTCAAATTCTTTAAACTCCAACGCTCCTCCACTCACTGGAGGATCATCTCAAAACTTTAGCGGTGTTCGAGAACGACGAGAACTAACAATATTTCTTGCTGAAAATAGCTCAAGTTTCATTGAACTAGAAAGTAAATATTCAAAAAATCAAAACAAAAAACTCCGATTTTTACTTGATACTGGTGCAAGCTGCTCATTGATAAAAGCCAACAAACTCAATCCTGAGATAACTAAATTTGTTCCTTCAGAAAAAATATCTCTTCATGGACTCTGTCCTAATTCTCCAATTCAAACAGTTGGAACTACCACTATTCCTTTTAACATTAACAATCAGATTTTGAACATAAAATTCCACATACTAAATCAGGCTACAAACGTCCCTTATGACTAGGGCATCCAATACCGGGATACCGAAAATTCGGTATCCCAGGATCCCGGAGTTTTTAGCCCGGTATTCCGATCCCGGTATTCTCTTTTCAATACCGGAATTTTCGGTATTTTCGGGATCAATGTTTGAATTTAATAATACCGGTATTATCAATATTTTCGGTATTATTGATATTTTCGGGATTTTCGGGGTTGTTTCGTCTGCTTCGCAGACACGGAGAGCAGCGAGTCGCAGTGGCGTTCGCCAGCCGGAGTGCGCATGGCGCCACTCGCCAGGCATGTGGCGACAAGTTGATTTGAAAAACAATTATTATAAGGGTTTTAGGATAGTGTACATTTACCTATTGTTTCGTATGCGTATTACATTTACCTATTATTTCGTATGCAGTCAGTGTGGAATTTGAAAACTAAAAGTATCTAAGGTAGGTTCTATTTCTTAATGTGACGTTAGCTTAGCTGCATGATGTGTTGAACTTATAGAAAAAACAACATGGAAAAAGACGCGGACAAGACTGACAACAGCACATTTCGTGATTTTCGTGTAAACGGAAAAAAGGCCCATTGTTCGAAGTCAGTGTGGAACTATTTCTTAAAACAAACAAACGCTGAAGCGGCTCTATGCAAAGAGTGTAAAGCTATTTTAAAAACCAAAGGTGGATCTACCAGAGGTTTGCATGTCCACTTGGCTAGTAAGCATCAGATTAGACTTCAAGATATCAATAAACCATCAACTTCAACTCAACAAGGAAAACGGGCTTTGGAACGAACTGATGAATCAATCGCAAGTCCTACTCCTAATAAACAACAAAAGTTGACAGATTTTTTTCTTTCAAAAAAAGATGCATCGCTTGAAGCTGTGCTGGCCCGAATGACGGCAAAAGATGGTATTCCGTTTCGAGTTTTTGTAACATCTGAAGATTTGCGGGATGCTCTGAAGGCAAAAGGCTTAACTGTGCCTACCTCGGCGACTACCATACGCAATAAGGTTTTTCAATACTGCGAAAAAGTGAAGAATTTTATTCGTTCACAAATAGCAACAGCTAAAACTGAGGGTAGGCGTTTTTCTCTTACATTTGATGAGTGGACCTCGAACTCTAACAAACGCTATATGAACATAAATCTTCACAGTCAGAAGGGCATATTCTGGAATTTGGGACTGCCACGTATTTTTGGATCAATGCCTGCCGATGCCTGCGTCAAACTGGTCGAGGCTCGCTTGAAGCTGTATGATTTGTCCTTACAAAATGACATTGTTTGCATAACTACAGATGGGGCTAGCGTAATGACAAAAGTTGGCAAACTGATCAGTCCATTTCAACAATTATGCTTTGCGCATGGTATTCAGCTAGCTGTAATAGATGTTTTATATAAGAAGAAGCTTGAACAACCTGAAATGGAAGAGCAAAGTGAAGTTGACGTTGACATCTCGGATGATGACGATTGCGGGGATGGTGACGGTGACTTGATCTTTGAAGATGCAAATGAAGAAACTGAATGTGATTTGACGGAAAATTATAACCTTGGTGATTATATCAAAGAGGTTCGAAGACTGGTTAAATTATTTAGACTATCACCAACAAAAAACAGTATTCTTCAAAAATATGTCAAAGAAATGTATGGCAAAGAACTCATGCTCATCTTAGATTGTCGGACTAGATGGAGCAGTTTATATAATATGCTTAAGCGTTTCATTTATATGAAAGACTGTGTGAAAAAGTCTTTGATAGATCTAAACTGCACCACAACACTCTCGGACAGTTCCTACAATTTTATCGATGACGTCGTCAGAGTTTTGGAACCGGTGAAATTGGCAGTGGATGCTCTCTGTCAGAGAGATGCCAATCTTATTACAGCAGATGTCACAATAATGTTCACTTTGAAGCAACTTTCTCATGTTGAAACAGATTTAAGCAAAGAGATCCAAATTGCATTGAAACAGCGCATTCAGCAACGTCGGACTATTTTGTCTGGTGTTCTGTCCTATCTCCACAATCCCCAAGATCAGCATGATTATCCAGATTTTTTTTCTTTGCCTGGTAGAGATGCAGTCAAAAACACTATTAAAAAGCTGATTGAGAGACTTAGTGGTTCTATTTCTATCACTATTGTGGAGGATGAGGATGAAGACCACATACCGCTTGCACAACTGCAAGAGAAAAACATCACCGGTACTGATGTACATGTAAGTACTCCGGCACAGGAATCAGAGTCGCCCCTTGCAGTAGCTCTTCAAAAAACTATCGCCGAAAAGATGAGTGCGTTTCGACCTAAAGTTCAAGAGGATCCATCAGATTTAGAAACAACCCTAGATGAGGAAGTTCAGTTATTTGAGAAACAAGATATCCGAGGACAAAATCTACAGCTCTCTTATGAGTATTTACTATCTATTCCCCCAACAAGTGTGGAGTCCGAGCGTGCATTTTCTGCTACCGGTATATTATTCTCGAAGATTCGGTCAAGCCTTAATGATAGGTCTATTGACGGACTTTTATTTCTAAGGTCATATTTTATCACAAATGAAAAATAAAACATTGTCCCTGTATACTCATATTTTCACTACAAACGTATTTGTATTAATGTAATAATAAATATAATGTAAGGAATAATTTAATAAAAGATTAAATTTGTTAATTCTCGTATAAATCCCGGTATTGAATACCGGAAATTCCGGTATTGAATACCGAAAATCGTGGTATTGAATATCGGAAATCCCGGTATTGAATACCGGGATACCGATTTTTTTTTTTTCGGTACTGGAATCCCGGGATTGGAATTTTAATTCGGTATTGGATGCCCTACTTATGACGGTCTAATTGGATTGGATTTTATTCAAGATCAAAACGCAAAAATCGATTTTAAAAAACGAACCCTATCTCTAAACTCATTGCCATTTCAAATCCCTATCGGATTAAACGCTAATCCTAACACTGGTTCTTATTTTGTTCTCAAATCTCGTACGGAAACAATAATAGAAATCAACGTTCTAAACCCGGAAATAAAAGAAGGGATCATACCAGATATGGAAATATCTAAGGGAATCTATTTATCCCGAGCATTGACTAAAGTAAATTCAAATAATAAAGCTTTTGCAACAATCTTAAACTCAAAAGTAATTGATTTTCAATTAAAACCTATTTCAATCTATTTAGAACAGATTCCTAAAGAAAGCTACTGTTATTTTGCTTCGGAACAAAGTACTGAAAATAATTTTATTAAAAATAGGAGCCAACTATTGAAACAAAATCTTAGATTAGACCATTTAAACCAAGAAGAAAAGAGCTTCATAACTAATCTTTGTGAAAATTATGAAGATATTTTCTTTCTACCTGGAGATACCCTTGGTTGTACTAACACTATTAAACATGAAATAAACATCTCTGATTCTAAGCCCATTCATACAAAAACGTAGAGCCGATCACCTCGCCAAAGAAGCAGTTCACAATGGGGACATCGTCCATATCCAGCCCTGCGTATCGGAGGGTAGCAGAATGATCAAAAATAGTATAATCAACAAAAGAAAACGTAATTGGGAAACATTTGTTAGTAACAGTCAAACCAATTATGCTCTAATCCAACCAACTCTACTACCAAAACCTTGGTATGATGAGATGAATGTAGCTAGAAAATATATTACAACCATCAATAGACTTCGTTTTGGGCATGCGTGCTTTCCTGCACACCTTTTTAAAATTAAAATAAGCAATTCGGACCTATGTGACTTCTGTTATGTTCGTTCCGACTTAAATCATTTGTTTTTTCAATGCTTAAAATACACACAACAAAGAGAAAACTTTTTTCAAAACCTTTTCCAAGTTAAGAACATACAAAGCCCTTTTAACATTCTCAACTTGTTAGCTCAATCTGATACGCGTATTAATAATATCATTATGACCTTTGTACACGAGTCTAATCTACAGCTGTAAAATTTAAAATTATAAATCGATAGATAGATTTTTAATAGTTAGTTTAGCTTCCCTTATGTGTCCTTTCCGTGGCCTATTTGTTTGTCAATACAAGTCGCCTTGACAGGTCCCTGGGCGTGAAGTGAGTGTCCCTGTCCTTATGTGTGGTTAGATTAGTTTAGTATTTATTTTTAATAATATATATCTCTTTAGTAACTGGCTGAATGACTGCTTAGTCAAAGTCAAAAAAAAAAAAAAAATACAAAAACGTACAGATACCCAGAAATTCATAAAACCGAAGTTAATAAACAAATCAATAAAATGTTACAACAGGGAATAATTCAACCGTCTGCATCGCCTTGGTCTGCCCCTCTATGGGTAGTACCAAAAAAAATGGACGCTTCGGGGGAACAAAAATGGCGCGTAGTGGTTGATTTTAGAAAATTGAATGAAGTTACAGTTGGTGATGCATATCCAATGCCAAATATCGAAGAAATTTTAGATCAATTAGGCCATAGTAAATATTTCACCACACTCGATTTGGCTTCTGGTTTCCATCAGATTCCAATGAGAGAAGAAGATAAACCAAAAACCGCTTTCACTACACCTTTAGGTCACTGGGAATTTAATCGAATGCCTTTTGGATTAAAAAATGCACCCGCTTGTTTTCAAAGACTAATGAATGCAGTTTTTACTGGTTTACAAGGGTTACAGTGTTTCGTTTATCTAGACGACATAGTTATTTATGGATCAGATCTAAATCAACATGTCTCACGTCTTGAAACGGTTTTCGACAGACTCAGAAATAATAATTTAAAGTTACAACCCGACAAATGTGAATTCCTCCGTAAAGAAATCTCTTATCTCGGTCATATCATTTCTGAATCAGGAGTAAAACCAAAACCAGAAAAAACTATAGCAATAAAAAACTTTCCCATTCCTAAAAATCAAAAAACAGTAAAAAGTTTCCTAGGTTTAATTGAATATTATCGTAAATTTATCAACAATTTTGCAAAAATTGCTAAACCATTGACTAATCTTCTAAAGAAAAATGTTGCTTTTATTTGGTCTCAAGAATGTCAAGAATCTTTCGACACCTTTAAAGAAATTCTAATAAATGAACCTTTACTTCAATATCCAGATTTTTCAAGAGAATTTATTTTGACGACCGACGCTTCAGACTATGCGATTGGTGCGGTCTTAAGTCAAGGTGAGATCGGGCAGGACCTACCTATTGCATACGCAAGTCGTACGTTAAATTCTGCCGAACAAAATTATACAACTATGGAAAAAGAATTATTAGCAGTAATTTGGAGCATTAAACATTTTAGATGCTACCTATATGGTAGAAAGTTTAAAATTGTAACCGATAATAAACCAATCACTTGGCTTTTAAACTGTAAAAATCCCGGAAGTAGACTGATTAGATGGGGATTATTACTTAATGAATACGAATTTGAGATTATTCATAAACCAGGAAAGTTTAATACTAACGCAGATGCCTTATCTCGATGTCTAAATATCAACATTATTTCTAAAAATGATACCTTTGAAAATTTTATAGAATATCATTACAAAACTTTAGATATCAATCCGCAACTTGAAATAAAAAATGGAAATCTATTCGATTTTTTTTCAAACGCAGTTTATTTCTCTACTGATTTGGACGAAAGTAATCAGTTTTCAGAGTCCATAAAAAACAAATTCGATTTCAACGATAGCATAAAATCAAACTTTGAATTATATTCAACTTATAAGTTACAAAATAATAATAAAAAATCCTATTTAATGTTCGTGAAGACTTTTCATTTTGAAAATATTTCTTATAAAGACGTTTTTTATTCACTCCGGAACTTACGTACTGAACTAATCAGAGATAATATAAAATACTTCTATTTACCTGACATAACGAAAAATTCTCCAAATTTAAAACAATCAATGTATTTTGAAATGATACACTATCTTTTCAAGGACACGACTATAAAAATATGTGTTATTAGTTCAGAAAAAATTATTATTAGTTCAAAAGAGGAAATTTCCGCAATTCTAAAAGAAAATCACGATTCAAAACTAGCAGGACATTCAGGTTTTACAAGAACATATAAAAGGATAACAGAACGTTATAAATGGCAGAACATAAAAACTGACATAAAAAATTATATAAAAAAATGTCCTTCTTGTCAAATAAACAAAACAAATTTCAAACCCAGTAAAGCTCCTATGATGATAACAACAACTAGCGAAAAGCCTTTCGAAAAACTTGCTATTGATATAGTTGGACCTCTTCCAATTACGGAAAACGGATCTAGATTTCTCCTTACGATGCAAGACGATTTAACGAAATATTCGTATGCCATTCCTATACCGAATCATGAAGCAATAACAGTATCAAATGAATTATGCAAATTTATAACTTTATTCGGTATTCCTAAAACTATTTTATCTGATCAAGGTACTGATTTTATGTCCAATTTAATAAAAGAACTCGTAAAATTATTTAAAACTAAGCATGTCACAAGCACACCCTACCACCCTGAATCTAATGGCGCTTTGGAGCGTTCACACCTTACTTTGAAAGATTATTTAAAACACTACATTAACGACAAACAAAACAACTGGGACGAATTTATACCTTTTGCAATGTTCGCTTACAATACACATACTCACTCTTCTACTAACTATACACCATATGAACTATTATTTGGATCCAAACCATTTTTGCCAAGCTCTATAACTAGCAGACCCGAATTTAAATATTCATATGACGATTACATAGGCAACCTAAAACTCAAACTTAACATAACTCAAGAACAGGCACGTAACAACATCTTGAAATCAAAAGAAAAATCGAAAAATCGACTTATTACGATAACAAAATAAAAAAAAATCATTATAAAATAGGAGATATGGTTTACATTGTAAATAAACATATTTCCCCTGGTCTAAATAAAAAACTGAGTCCTAACTTTAAAGGCCCATATAAAGTCACTAAAGTTTTCAATAACAATAATATTCAACTACAAATAGGAAAAAAAATTATTACGTATCATACTAATATGATAAAACCTTTTGTTTCAGATCAAAGCAACAATGATTAATAACGCTAATCTACTGTTCCTACTTGTACTAACTTCCATTTCCGTTTGTGTTAGAGGCGATAATTATCACATTACTAATCTCCACGATCATGCCGGTCTTTATTATAATAATCTTGGCCAAGTTAAACTTTCAAATTCTAAATTTGTCCTATTTATTTCGAGATATGGCATCCACTGAGCGACAACTCTTGGCTTTTCGTACTATCGACGCCCTTACAGCTTACTCTGGCTTGTGATAATTTTCCAATCGAAGATATAAAAATTGCATCAACAGGGCTGTTAAGTTTGGAACCCAAATGCAGAGGCTATACTCAAAATATTATCTTGGAAAGCTCAGGAATCATTACACGGAATATTTCAAAACAAATTTCAGATATCAATATTGCACTTGACGATTGCTGCTATGCCAAAGAAGCCAGATTCAACAACACACCAAACACACTACAACCAATAAGACTTTCCAATATCAAATTGGACGATTTACAGTTTACGAATCACAAACTTGGACAACTGGACCAATTGCTGGATGAAGAATTGAAGAAGCCATTTATTATTCAACACTCTCATTGGTTCATTATCATTATTTCTTTTATCGCGTCAGTTGTTCTTTTGGTAATAGTGTACAATTTTCTTAAGTGGTGCGGATTAATATCATGCATTAAAAGTATGTTTTGTTGTACTAAAAGCCCAAAGCACATATCGGATTCCTGCTGTATTAAGCTTTTCAATACAAATATAAATACCACTCCAGGGACAAGTCAAAACATATCAAGAATTCTAGAAGAAGAAGCCAGAACAAAAATGGGCGAAGGGATTGAACTAAATAACCTTCTAAGTTCCAATGAAGCAACCACATCCACTACGAATTCCATGTCCATGCGAAGATCAGTCACCCCAAGACCGTCCATAAAAATGTCTTAGTAAAAGATATGTTTGTATATTCTTAGGTATAAGTTAGTTTACATTTTTTTTTTTTCTCTTTCCTTTTTATTCCTACCTTTATATTAAGTTGAGCTTCATATTATTTTACGTTAGTTTTTTATAATTGTATTTCTTAAAGGATTTGTTTTGAAGAAATTTCTTTATGAAAATTTCTTTTTTTTTTTTTTCAAGGGGGGAAGTGTCATATTCCTCCATAATATCATGACATTGTACCTTTTACGACCCTCGAATACTTTCCCAAATAATGTCTCGCCGTCGCCTCAAATGTTAATAAACTCCATGGAATATATTGAAGACAAGAGACAAGGAGATGAAGACTGGAAGAGGAGGTCCGGAGGGCAGAAAACTTCGGTGACCGAAAAAAGAAAACCGAGAACATGAAGGTTGATGAGATAGGACTGCTGATCCAGGTCAACACCATCCTCCAAACAGATGCTCTACAGATTCCTATGGTAAGCAGGAGTACTAAGAGAGGGCAACGACTATCTGCGCAGGCGCATATCAGTCAATGAAGAACAGGTGGCCATTCCATTCTATAGACCTGGATGGACAAGAAGGCATTCTAGAAAGCCTAGAAGGTATTTAATTGACAGGCACAGGAATGTTAAGCATGTGGATAGATAGAGGGAGATGGAGAATAATAGATATAGGATCATTATGGATCCGTGTGAATGTATAGACATAGAAGATGGCGCATCTTGATAGGGAAAAGGTTTATCACGAGAATAAATAGTGAGATCGGAATGATCTGTTTTGAGGGAAAGGCAGCGAAAGGCAAACGAGTGATTCTAGAGAATTCTCGAAGTGAATTTCCACATGAGGTATGTAGTATGTAAGTCAAAGTCAGTGTAAGTAAGGTAATTATTACCTAATAAAGGAGTGGTCAGTGAATTTTGTCCAGTAAAGTGGCAATAATTGGCGTAATACCGCCCAGGATATCCCGTGATACGATAAGGGAAAAAAGCGATTACTGAAATTTTCGGCAATAGCAATGTTTGGGCATTGGCTGAAAAAGAAGAGATGTTTTCGTAACCAAATTATGAGGATCTATTCTGATATTGGAAAATTATGAGCAAAATCTTCAATTTATAGCAAGAAAACAATTCTAAAAGCAACCTATAAATAGGTAGGTAATTATTTCTTGATTGTACCGGACAACTGTGCATTCTTTACATTCTTTCGCCCGTTGATCTAATCCCCCCCCTTCCTTGGACGGATAATAACCTTCATATTTCTCTCCATAATGAAAAAAAAAATCTCCAGTGCCATATGTTGGCACCTGATTTTTTCGAAAATCAACTCTCTAGGCGATATATTCAGCTTTCAAAATTTATTTAAAAATATGCAATATTGTATACCTATATAGAAGTATAGAATTTGTTTATTCAGATATTTATCTATCTGTCCATGTACAAATGACGGAGTTAATCAAAGTAGCGGACAAATATAATAACAAGAAAAAGCAGCACGTACTATGAAACAATACCATTCATGGCTTGCGACAAATTAGAGTACAATACAAACTGCTTATAAATACAATGCTCGTCGATAATCAGTAACGAAACCGAAAAAATACTTGACCGTCTCGATTCAACCATCAATTCCCGACACAAATAAAAAATCAAATGCGTAATTAGGGAAATTGTATAAAGTACCTACTTAAGTCATACACGCTATTGTCCCCAAAATGTCACGTATCCTTGAAAATAAATCTTGTGAGGCCCACCCAATTGTTCAGGTGTTTATTCCTCATTGTTTCAACGGATGGCTTTGACCACCTAGTTGGGAAGAAGCTTGTACCTGTAGGGCTATTTCAATTTTTCTGTACGCTGTCGGCAACACACTTCTTGGGTTTCATTGTATATTTTAAACAATTAACCATTGATGTGTCTTAGCTCTGCATACTAATAATAATTCCGCTTCTTGATCGTGCCTTCTGTTTCACGTTTACATCAAAGGAAATAGGAGTTTTGAGGGTTTTGTAGGTCCATATAGAAAAATAAATCTTTCCTATGAAATTAGAGCTTATTTTATTCTCTTTCTCGCTCTCAACGCTATCAAAAATTTAGAATACCTCTTTTCCATCAACATCGCATACTACGGTATAGCGGATATTTTCGACGAATTTCATAGTTAATTGAAAGGTCAAATTCACTTAAAATTTGAATAACTGGTGTGTGGACATGCTGAAACTTTTAGCAAGTAAATTTCTGGAATTCATATATTAATGTTTCATTGAATTCCAGTAAAAACGTTTCCTATTCTTCTACTTTCTAAGTAAAAGTATAGGGTGTACCAATAGCAACGATAGAACTTCTGACGGAGATTGCCGCCATCTTGGAAATGTCACTGTCAAGTGTCAATGTTGTTCTTATTCAGTAAGGCTTGCCATTTCATCATGGAAAGACTAACGCCAAGAAAAAGTTTTCAAATTGTTGTTTTTACTACCGTGCTTTACGTGCAGTGTTTGGTATAGGCACCATCGCCCAAGTGAATTAATAATCCGTCGTATTCTTCAACATTATTTCTTCCACTTTACATACACAAAGGCCACCGACTCGTAGAAGAAATAGACTTGCGCGTTCTGCAGAAAATATCGCAGCTGTATACGAGCCAGTGCGGCTGAATCTTCTACAACATGGATGAGTCCGCGCGCCATAGTTGGGCCTATCCACAATGTAAACGTGGATTTAGACGTGGCTGCAATGTGGTTCTAGCAAGATGGTGCCATTTGCCACACAGCGGCTAAACAATCAATTAATTAAGGACGAGGTTTGGTCATCACATTACCTCTCGCCATACCCAACGCAGTTGACCACCGCATTCGTGTGACTTGATGCTCCTGGGATTCTTCCTTTGGGGTTATTCAAATTTGCTCGCGTTTGCCAATAACCCCACAACAATCGAGCAGCTGAAGAAAAACATAACCCGCGAAATTCTAGCAATACAGTCGAATATGTTGGCACGAGTCATGAGTAATTGGACCCATCGTATACGCGTTTGTAGGTCATCAAGACGAAGACTTTGAAATGATGTTTTCTGCAAAACACAAATGGCACAAAAATTTCTTCAATAAATATACAATTTATTTTTCTAACCTAGAAAGTTTTTTTTTTAATTCAGAATTAAAGTTCTATCACTGCTATTGGTACACTCTATAGATACATCTTTGAAGATGTTTAGTTTATATACATTAATATACACAGCAAACGATCTACGGTTTTCCGACGACATCGTTCCTATTTCCAACACTTTTGAAGAGCTCCAGTTGATGACATACTCAGCAAGACCTCGGAAGAAATGACCCCGAAGATGAAAATAGAGCAAAATGACGCCTAAGAAGTAGAAGAGTCACCATTTATTTAGAAAACGTCAAAAAAAACATCTACTTGGAACATATATGGATACTTGATAGAAGCAACCTAGCAACGGAAAATGCACGAAGAACAACGCTAGCATGGGAAGGTTTTGGCAGGATTTCATGGATCCAAGAGCCAAAAGATTCACATGACATTTTACATGAGAAGTAGAGTTTTTAACAAATGTGTCTTGCCCATAATGATATATGGTTGTCAGACTGGACATTTCAAAGAACATTGTCGACAAACTACCGAAAAGTCCAAATAACATATAGGACTATCCTACAAAAAAATAAACACTTGGATAGGAGCGAGAACTGAGTTGGAAGATGTGGCATCACAAGTTAGACTTCCAAAATGGAGTTTAGCAGAGCACCTTGCAAGACATAAAAATCACTGATGGAACCCAGAACTCAGATCACATAGGATGGATCGACGACCTGAAACTAACAGCAGAATTACACTGAAGAAAACTGGCTCGAAATTGAGATCCCTGGCAAGAATTGGGAGGGGCCTATACCAGAAGATTGATGATAACAATGATAACAGGCTGAGGGAAAAAAAAAACGTAATGATAATAGTCGGCAGGTAACATACAAAGTCGTACTTTCTGTCCAGGCAAACTTTGTCTAGGTATCGGTCATGAAAATCAAGTCAAGCAAGAGACAGGGCCTATTTTTTTCCTCGATAAGTCGATAGATCCCGCTATCAAACACAATTTTTTTTTCGCAAAAACGTAGGTACCTTAAGTATTTGTTTTGTAATTCTCGCTTTTTCTTATTAGGTTTTTTTGATTTTCGTGAATTCATAGCATTTTTTTTTGTTGATATTTAGGTGATAGGAAATTTAATTTTCTATCCAAACTCATTCACTTTCTCTTATTCTGCACAGTTTTTTAGCAAATTTATTAAAAGGGCCTCAGCAAATTTAATAGTTTTTAGGTAGAATTATTACATGGAAGTCATGGAAGAATACAAGTCCATCAGATTATTACATAATTTATTCTCAAGATAATGCTATAAGCCTATTATGTGGGATAATAATCACTGGTGTGTTTCAAATTAGGTACAGTACTATCATTTGCTCTTCATTCTTCTTCAGTTCTAATTTTTTTCCACCTGATTGTATTGAGAAGTATAGATTTGAATTGGGCCTATTGATCCTACGAGGTGTGTGTGAAATATATGATTTATGACTTTTGTTGTGACATTCCTTTTTTAAAAAATTTAACAAGATATTTTATTATGTGTACCTATAATTATTTAAGTGAACGACCATAAACGTAAACAATATTATGGCCACGGAGCCTGTTTATAAGCAAGCTGAACTTTCCCCGACCATTTAAAGATTAAAATTCGACATTCCATTTTTTAAGGACAAATAAATTAATAATCTTCTTACGAAAACAATGTTTTCGGTCCAAAGACAGTGTGACGAGCAATAGCCACAGGACATTGATTTTTTAAGAGGACAGGTGTTGAAGCCGCGTTACACCTGGTAATATGCCGGCTGGAACGACTTGTTCGCCCAGTGGCGTTTCATGGCTTTCACAGTGCAGAGGGCCCGCATTTTACTTATTGCGTGTGACAGTTTTAATTCAAAAAACACTATGCCAGGCTTAAAACACCCAGTGTTTCGCTGCCAACGGATGTTAAGACTAATTTTTTGAGGAAAAAAGACCCTTAAATTAAAAAAAATCTTAAATTTAAATTCTGTCCAGTTTATGAAGGGAATAAACATCAAAAAAACAAAAAAATTTAGGTCGGATATGGAAAATACATATCGTCCAAAGTATCAAACGGAGCTTCAGCGAATACCCAAATCATTCTCTGAAATACAGCAAAAACGAAGAAAATCCTGAAATCCACAAAAAGGAAACAAAATAACACCGAAAAAAATCAAAACATCTAATTGGTATACCTGAAGAAAAAAAAGCACTAGTGAAAATTTACGAATGCTTGGAAGTAAAATTATAAAAAGATGAAGCAGAATAGAAGCATGGAAAATGAAAGTATGCGAACGGTTTCAAAATTATTATTTTAGAGAAGATCGTGTGTGGGAGTACAGTTGATAATGAATGTTTTTCTATTTATATCTCCAAAACGCCTTGGCCGATTCTTATAGAATAGAATTTTAACAGTTAGTTTGTTTAATTAAATATATGGCATCTTTTGCACCCTTTGATCCATAGGTCCAGGGGCGTCCTCCTAGTTTTTCGCATAGCAAAATAATAATAAGTAAACTTTCGTGTCTGTATCTCCCTTTGTTTACGAGATAACAATAATTGAAATTTGTTTCTCTACACGTCCGTGGAGGATTCATCAAAAAATTACATTTCCACAAATTTATCATCGTACATATCACGTTTCGGGTCTAGAACACATTAGGTCCCTAAAAACGGAGAATTTTTCTATGTTCAAATTTGCATTGGAGCAATTATTAGGACATAATGAAGAAAAAAAAATATGGATGAGTTCATTTTTTTGATAAACAATATTATTTAAATATACAGGGTGTCCTAAAAAGATACCGACAAACTTTAAAGGGTAGTAAGGGACATCAAAACAAAAAACAAGCATTTTTGTTTATATAAACATATGTCCGCAAATGAGCCATTTGGGCTGTAGAGCGAAAAAATTGTTTGGTACTTTTATTCTTCGCAATAATTGAATCACTGTTTACTTATTAATTTTGCTTATTTATTAACAAATAAATTATGGTTTACAATAATTGTTCAAAATGTTGACCATTTACTTCAATGCAAAGATTGCACCGTCAGGTCATTAATAGACAACTACTAAGTTAATTAAGGAAACTAATCACAAATTAGGTAGGAATTTTCAAAATGTCAGTAAAAAACCAGTAAAAAAATTAATAAAATCAGTAAAAAACCTCAAAAAAACCCTTTCCATAAACATCAAATATTGTAAATATTTACCAAGGTGGTATGCTGATTTTGCCATAAAATCGAAATCTATTAAAGTAAACAAAATAAATGAACGAAATAATAATAATTGTAAAAAATCACTAGTCACTAATGCCTTATATCCTCTCGCTTCTCAACCTTTGACACAGATCAATGAATAGTATCTATTCTTATCAGCTTAATATCGCTATACCTATCAAAGATGCAGAATCAACAGGGAAAAAAATTAAATTAAAAAAATCATAACTTGATAAATATTCAAGGATCCATATTTTTTTTCTCGCTAACCATCTTGAAATTGCTTTGTTTATCAGTAATAATCAAAATCATATTAAAAATCAAAGGGACCTAAAGTGATCTATCACCCACGTTTCTTCTTTTCAAAAAAAAAATACATTCATAAATTTGGTATTTATTGAAGCAGTTGCGCTTTTTTACTACTAATCGTAAAAAAAATTAACACTTTGTAATAATTAACTCGTTTGTGTACAGAACCAGCTGACCTTTATTATGACAAAGTTTGCGAGGGAATGATGTAGCCGTCTACTTTCCAAGTCGAGCCAACCCAGATATTGTATAATGCTGTTTTTTTTTTGCGATGTTTGTTTATGATTATTATTATTATTATTATTATTATCAATAGATGTGTTTTTAAGTATATAATTTTTAAAACACTGGATATCTTGCTGTGTTATGCGAGTACCATAGTTATCAAACCTTAACCTATCATCGAAAACTATTCCCAGATTTGATGATTCATCTGCCAGCGCCAGGCGTTTGCCATCAAGGCTAACATCAATTTAGGGAGGGTATTATAAAACTGCTTTGACAGTTAACTTGAAGTTAACTTTTTGAATTATATGTAATTCCAGAAGTTAACTTTAAGTTAACTCTCAAAGTAGTTTTATAATACCCGCCCTTAGACTCTTTCAAGAGCATGATGAGCGTGGCAGTTCTGCCAAACAGCGTCCATTCGAATTCATTTGGATTTATTCTTAATGGGTATTTATTATAAATTTTTTATACTAATGCGTTCAGATCATCGTTAATAAGTAAATAGGAATTATTGACCTAAGAGATTGAATGCTAGATAGATTTGAGAATTATCAGCATAGTAGTGCGATGTACAATACTGAAATAATTGCAACTGTATAACCAACGAGGCGAAGGAGTTATACAGGGTGTTCATTTTAAAACTTACTACCCCATATTATCTCGGAGTTGAAACATTTTTGAAAAAATTCCTGAAACACGTCAACTATATGAGTTTTTATATAAAAATTCCCCTCCCCCTTCAACCCCCTCAGCCGCCAGAGCCACCTCATGAACATGGATTAAATTCAAAGTTGCTGTCAAATGATAGTTTATAAAAATCTGTTTTCCTCTAAAATTAACCGTTTAGGTTTTACAGCCTGTCAAAGTAGCAAAAAAGTCAATTTTCAACTGTCGATTTTTCCAAACAGTTGAACTTAAGGATTAAAATTTAGTACCAAAATGTATGGAATCAAAAACTCTTCGAAATGGTGTATCACTTGACCACCCTCCTCATTTAAGATTTTCTAGGGGGTGGCTCTGGGGGCTAGGGGGTTGACAGAGGGAAGGTGAATTTTCCATAAAAACTCATTCCCCTTCAAACGAGGGGGATTTCATTGTGGTAATTTAGTGTACACAATAGTGGTAATTAGTGGAAATTTTATGGGAAATGAGTGGTAATGACTGGAAATTAGGGGAAATATAGTGGTATTGAGTGGAAATATATGGTAATTAGTGGAAATATAGTGGTAATTCGGGGAAATTTTTGGTAATTTAAGGCAATTTAAGGAAATTTTTGGGGTAATTTAAGGAAATTTTGTGGTAATAACTCGAAGTTCTGTAGTGTTAAAATTATGATATGCCTTTGAATTTGCTTTAATTTAGGAGTAACAGAGCTTCAACTAAACTATTCAACTAAGCTTTAAGTAAAATATTCTTCTGAGTCCCTATTGGTCAGTTAGAAACATCAACTTTTATTTTCTAAAGAATGTTTCATTTGAGGTTTCATTACATGAGAAGTGGCAACCTTGCAATAGTTCAACACTTGGTTCGACATCATCTATGAGCATCGTTTTTACTACTCATTTTGAAACTTTCAAGGCCTCGTTTCATTTGAGGTCCACTTTTGTGCTTCAGTGTTTCTAAATCTGAAAGAAAAAGTAGAGAGAATGCATTCTTGTTATATTAGGCCTCCATCACACCTTCAGCAAATAGCTACAAAATATTTGGCTGTTTATGTGTTCTCGTCTCTCTGTTTCTCTAGTTTCAATTTTCTAGATTTTCACCTATCCGAGATGGATGTCAAATACCGAGCCAAATACGCAAATATTCGTGAAGAGCTTTACAGACTTTTGAGGTGTATGTATTAATTTTGACTGCAAAGGCGTGTAAAATTTCGTATTTTTTTCATATTTTCGTCTTCTAGATGGAATCCGAAATAAAGTCCAAATGTTCTGAAGTCGCTGTTGAACTTGATTCCGAACTCGGTTCCAATCGTTTACGTTTTTTGGTAGATTTACATTTCCAAGGATATTCTCTTTGAGATTTGGCGAGCGGAGCGAGCAATCGAAGACCAAAGAATAATTTAAATTTCAAGATCCCATAACTTGGAGTTTGTACTCGTGTTCTTACTAACAACGTTGAAAGTTATTGGTCGTTTTTCAAGCAATAATAGGTACTTAAGGAGGTTAGGAGTAATGCAGCCTCCCTTTCTTGTGGATTATATCAACCAATTTATTTGGTCTCAAATTGGTAGGGAATTTTCGTAGTTGATTTTGAAAGGTGTTCAATTTTGATTGAAATTTTCTGATGGAAAATATGCATTTTGCGCATCAATAGCTTAAACGTTTCTGTTTGATGGAATTTTTCCCAAAAAAAAAAAAATATACATATATACAGGGTGTGCCACGAGGTTTGTCCCAAATGATAACTTCGGAACGCATCATCATATCTTCCATTGTATAATTTTTTATCATTTTCTTTAACAAAGCCTTAACAAATATGACATTGCCGATTTTGTAATTTAATTTTCTAACGAAAAAGGCCATAATATACCATAAGTTACATTTAAAATTCGAAAGCTGACGTCACTTGATCGAAATCGAAATTGAAGCGAAACTGGTGAAATTGGACGAAAATGGTAGAAGCGGCACAAAAAGTTACCCAGATCCTCAAATTTTCAATTATATTGGATGACGCGTTCCGAAGTTATTACCTGGCAGAAACGTCGTGGGACACCCTGTATAAAAGCCGTTTTTATTTGGACGGCACTATAGACCCGAAAATCGTTAACTGTGATTTTAAACCACCAAAATTGGGGGTTTATTTTAACAGCAGCTTAGAGGTACCTACTTAAACAAGGATTAACTTGCGGTGCAAGTCAGTTACGAAAAAAAAACCTTTGTTAAAATTTAAACCTCTGTTTAACTCATGCTGCAAGTGAGATAAACTATTGTCAAAACTGGAAAGTGATGTTGAATTTTTTTTTTTTAATATCCCTTAAATTTCATATTCCCAAGTCTAGTCGAGATAATGTTATGAAATAATTTACTTACTTATTAATTTTTTTTATTGCACAACAGTTTTTTCATGGATTTGATTTCAATATAAGAATGAAAAAGTGTTTTTTTAGAGAAAGTAATGATGACTAAAGTTTTTTTTTTTATGCACTTATTCTAATTTTTTTTCGAACTCTGATATAATTTTTTTTATCTACAAGCGTTTGGCTATGACGTTTTTACAAAACTATTTTTCCAGTATTTGCGTTATGTCATGAGGCTCATAACACAACTAGTTGTGTTATGGACTAGGTTATGAATTCATAACACAACTAGTGGTGTTATGGACAAGGTTATGAATTCATAACACAACTATTTTTGGTGATTTGACAAATGTCAAAATTAAACCTGTAGAGGTAAAATGAAGGTATACAACGACTAATAAAGGATAATGGTTGAAAAAAAAATTCTTATTTTTCCCTTTGTAGATAAAAAGTTGTACATCACACGTGCGTTTAAACATGACTACAAAACTCGTGTGATTAGAATCTTTCACACTCGTTATTGTAATTATGTTCATAAACGCACTTGTAATGTAAATAACTATTTTTTTTTACTACTAACCTGAGAAATTGTCATTATTCAATCTATTTTTCTAGGAAAAAATTGAATTTCTCTCCCTAGGTGAATAATGAAAATAATGAAAAAATACCTAGGTTAATAATGAAAATGACGTCATGACGCAAGGATATTGTCATGTTTCTATTGGTTCAATTTCATTTCCATACGTCAATTTGAAAAAAAATACAGGTTTCTGTAGGTACATAGGAAGTTATCATAAGCTGTTGATAGAGGGCAGCACTTTCAAGAGGGCGTTCAAAAAAAATAATTGGAGCACAGATTTTAAACAAATTTTTCATTTTCTACTAGCAGTAGTAAAAAAAATTCTATATATTCCTCAGTAGAGAAAGTCATTATGTACCTCACTCATTATAAACCTCGGCGCGAGCGCCTCGGTTTATAAAAGCGCTCGGTATATAAGGACCAACTTCTCTACCTAGGTATATAATATACTATTTTCTTGTCGCCACTTTGTTATAGGTATCGAAATATAAGGTAATAAATAGGATATTTAGGAAGTTTTCTCCACTACCCAATTATTACATATTATTTTAGAAGCAAGGTCGCTAAAATAATACCTCCAATAATACCTACGCAGCTTAAAGGGGGTGTGACCCAAAAATGAAAGTTTTAGTACAAAAAAATCTAAGAATAAGTATTCAAACCGCATTTTGCTACGATGGTCCGTTTTCGAGTTATGACGGTTTAAAGTTACAAATAGGTGTTTGTGATGTCACACTGGATTATCAGGGACAGTATTAGCACGTATAAAACTTTCCCAAAACAAAAGAAATTATCTCCTAGGGCGAATTGAAACCACTCAAAGTATAGGTACGGTTCACTGACGACTGAACGAACAGAAGACTCCGATTTCGGCGGTTGTGACATCACAAGTTCCTGGATCTTCATAAGGAATTTTCTCGGAGACTATTTCGAATATAGGACTGCGGTTTTCACGAGAGATCTTAGAATTTTTTTCTTGATTTAGGTAGCTTAAGTCGTTTTTTAGGGTCACACCCCCTCTTTAATGTAGGTACACAATTATATTTTTCAATACCCTAAAGACGTATAAAAAATTACATAGTGTTATTATTATCATGTAGCTACTTAGCAACATGTTATTGAGTTCTAAATATCAGGTATATTTGAAAATTAAAATAGATTTGTGGTATTTAGTGGTAATTTCAGTGGCAGTTAGTGGTAATGAGAGTGGTAATGAGAGTGGTAATTAGTGGTATTTAAAGGAAATTAGTGGTAATAAGTGGTAATTTGAGTGGCATTGAGTGGTAATTCCTGAGGCAATGAAAGGTAATAGAGAAAAAAAGTGGTAATTTGGAGGAAATTATTGGTAATTTGTGGTAATTTCTATCAGAAGTGGTAATTTAGTGTACACAGTTCCACTACTGAAATCCCCCTCGCCTTCAAATTATAATTGACGTGTACCCTGTACAACCAACAAGTACGTATTCGACTTTCGGACTGCCCGAGCGGATCAAGATCCTTTTGGTCCTTTGCGAAGACAATAGGAAAAAATTTCACACTTCCTCCTTTCCACCTTTAGTTAAGGACAATAATTGCATTATATTATTGTCACTATAGACAGTGGCAGAGCGCCATAACTGCGGCATTGGTTCTTACATGGGAACGTTGTAATCAGAACTAAAACTTTTAGGAAAATTCATCTGCAACTTGACAATGGGAAATCTTGTGGTCCTGAAGGCATTCCACCAATTGTCCTCAAAACTAGCGCTTCAGTTCTTTGCAAACTGTTTTCACTTTCTTTTCGCAGTCGAGGCGTTTTCCCGTCTATCTGGAAATGTGCCAGAGTGCAGCCCATCCCGAAAAAGCGCAAGAAAACTCTTGCTAGCAATTATCGTCACATCTCGCTTATATCCGTACTTTCGAAAGTAATGGAAAGGACAGTCAAACTGGTTGAATACCTCGAAACGAATAAGCTCATCTCTGACAAACAGTATACGGGTTTCGTTCTAAAAAATCGACAGAGGATCTGCTGACGTACGCCAGTCATATTTGGAACTCGACTCTCGAAAAACATGGCAAATTCAGAATTGTAGCATTAGAAATCTCCAAGGCTTTTGATCAGGTGTGACCCCAAGTTCTCCTCAGCAAACTATATAATCGTATGGTCTTCTGAATAAATTTTGCCATTGGCTGGGAAGCTATTTGGAAGGCTGCACTGCATGGTATAGTTGATGCTGTGCCTTCTGATACACTGCCTATAAATGCCGGCGTTCCCGAAGGCTCAATTTTGTTAAATGTGAGAAGAAACCGCACATAGAGCTTTGCGGACGATAGTAGCTTAATTGCATCTTTCTCTTCTGACAACCCGCTTACTGCAGCCACTAGTCACCTAGTCAAATTCGATGCTTCCAAAACTCAAGTAACAGTATTCTCAAATAAGAAATCTTCCGCCGATGATGACCCACTTTTAAGGATGTCGGAACAAAACCTTTCTATCAGTCCCTCAGTATCTCTTCTTGGGGTGACCGCATCAACCAACTTGTCTTGGCATGACCATGTATCTTCAATCGCCAAAACCACTTCTCAAAAATTAGGTTTTCTGCTTCGTGCAAGAAGCTGCTTTTGTTCAGAAGCAAAGAAGCTTTTTGCACGAAACAGAAAACCTAATTTTTGAGAAGCAGTTTTTTTTCTCCTTTATAAGGCTTGAACATAGGTGCAAGGTGGCCGACTTGACGTTATTATATCGCCATTACCATGGAAGATGTTCTGACAATCTGGCCAGTCTCATTCCAGCTAAGAGAAGTTATTTGAGAACCACAAGAACCTCACAGGCATCCCAACCGTATGTGGTAAGGTTGACTACCCTGAGAACATGTAGATATAGTGCTTTTTTTTGGTGGCGTACTTCCCACCTTTGGAGCTCCCTGCCTCTTACTTCATTTCCTGAACGATTTAACCTTAACGTGTTCAAACGGAGGGTTAATCGTCACATAATTTCTTCTGCTCAGGTAGTACTGCTTAGGTAGTATAGACTTTGTCTTTTGTGAGCGAACCGATATAAAAAAAAATCTGGTACCTAAGTCAGAGCATTATCAAAGCTCTGACCTCTAAGAAAACCACTGATGCACAGGTAATAGGTGTGTACTCTCAACAAACATTCTAATCTGTTCATCCATTATATTTTCCAAGACCTTGGAAAGTATACACAATATACTTATTTAGCGCAGATACTGATCAAGCTCTTTGAGGTTGTTGTTTGTGAGAAGAAAGCACGCAGGATTTTTTTCACCTTCCGGGGTATTTATTGATTTTTTTTCAATAATTACCAGTCTATAACGTTCTACGTCTTCCTGTTTCCGATTTCCATCAATCTCTATTAATTCAGACATCCGCTTCCAAGCACCTGTCTCCCATTTCCTCCTCTACTCCAATTCTCCAGCTTCTTCTCGGTCTACCCCGTCGTCTTCTTGGGTATTCTTCTCTTAGTCTGAACCAAATCCTTGAAAATGATGCTAGGGCTGAATATAAATGTTAATATTGGCAGTCTGGCCAGATTGCATTGCAATAACATTACAATGCCTATTCCCTAATATCTTTAGATTTATTAGACAGGCTTGGGCTTTGGTGGATTTTATAGCAAAAACTTTGAAGCATAGCACAAAAGAAGATTGTTAGATTTTTCTAATTCTAGACGTCGTAGATTAGACATTACATGCTTAAAATTTTAACAAAAATCCCGAAACATATCTGAAATATATCAATTGACTGAAACCGTATTTCAAGTAGTATCTGAATTTGAGGATGCGACACTTCACACAGTATAATATAGGTATGTATATAATATGCTGATATTTCTTGTGGTCGTTTTCGTGAACATTTATTTTCAATAGACCAAAACTTTCATATTGTATGTTCTTCATCACCGCGTTTGTTGAGAACTGATAGAATAAAACTGGCCGCTTTGGCGTCGGCAGACGGCTTGGTCAAGTTGGCTTCCCATATTCGGTTTTGTTCTGTTTCTCAATTATTGTAGTCAATTGTACTCAATTGTGTCGTTGTTAATGCGAATCGTGCTCTTTTCCATACACCCAAAAAATTGAAACAAACCCGGGGGCCAGCTTGGCCGCTAGCCCCCCATTGCCCCCATTTTTTTTATTGTTTTTGCAATATTTTTGGCTTATTCAATGGTATTCGTATATTGCTCAATAATGCCGGTGTGAGCTTTTCCATGCACCAAAAAAAATTGTAATAAACCCTGGGGTCAGCTTGACCCCCATATTTTTATATTTTCTATACTTTTTTTTTTGGCTTTAGACTGATCAGTCATGCAGCCAGTCACAAATAACTTAATTTCAAAATAGCTATCTCGATAAAAAGCATGTAGACAGGGACACACTCTTCACGCCACTGGGGTCTATCCAGCAGGGCGGCTTTTCAAATTAGGCAAACCTAAAAGACCACAAGAAGTAAAGGAAAAAACATTAGGATAATTTTTCAAATCAAATTTATAAATGGGTTGGCAAGCGGAAAAGACAATATTTCTTTATAAATATCAGGATTTCCAGTGATCTAAATTAAAAAGAGCGGTTACTTTGATTTTATTTGCTAGAGCGTCATATAATGGCTGGATTTGATCTGGGTATTTGGCACATTGAAAGAAAATGTGATCAAGGTCTTTTCTTAATCTCTTACTTGGCACACGTCACACTGATCAGAGGGTAAAACACCTATTTTCTTTTATTTTCTATGTATTGCAAAAAGTTCAAAAAATAGGGGGCTGACGGTAAAGCGGGCCCTCGGATTTCTTTCAATAGTTTTTGATATAATATGGAGCAAAGCACAGTTCGCAATTACACCGGCACTATTGACCACAAAACTAGCACAATTGAATGAGCCAAAAATATTGCAAAAAAAGTTAAAAAAATAAGGTGCTGACGGTCAAGCTGGCCCCTAATGGATTTTTTTTTTGATGATATACTGGAAGTAAAAGAAGAAAATAATAGTGACGAAATAGAAACGAAGTAGTTACAAACAAATGAACATTTCTGAATAATATTTTTGAAGATCAAACAGATGCAGAAAATAGGTAGAAGTACATAATTCATTTGAACGAAAATGACATATTCCACAAAAATGCAGTGGAAACAGTGGACAGTGAATTTTCAAGAATTGTCATAATTTTTAAAGAAAATCCTGTTCCTTCGTCCACCACTACTATAGAGCGTTTCGCTTCAACTCCTAAAAATATCCAAACACCCACACAGGCATTAAGCTTCATTATTCAAAAGGCGACATCAAAAAATACAAAAGCATTATAGTTCAACATTCAACCTACTTCTACTTCAAGAAGGAAAAACAGAGGTTTGCCGAAAGGTTGTAAACGAATTCAAGCAGGGCGTCCATCTAACTTCAAAAATAATTTAAATGAGGGACAAAAAGTAGAAAAAAACAAAAGCATTATAACTATTTTATTTGTAGACTACTTCAACAAATAATAATCTTTAATCAATAGCTAGGTGAGTTGGTAAATCCTCCGGGAGCCAAAATATGACACTGATGACTGATGTCCACATGATCTTTCATCGGAAGTTATAGAGCCGATCACGTAGGCTTGCCATCTTTTTGCTCACGGCGTGTTTCTTTTTGCATTACACTTGTGTTCGTAGTAACACAGGTCTCTTGGAGTTCTATAAAACACAGTGCGTCGCAGACTAGTATATTTCTTGTAATGTTCTGTAGTGCTTGTAGATTTGGAGTAGTGCATTTGCATTCTACGAAGCAGAGTTGAGTACAGAATATTGAACGTTTTGCAGCGCTCAATCAGAATACGGCGATGCAGCGTATCAGAAACTACGTCACTCTTCATGCAATCCGACGGATAATAATTAGAAGACTGAATGTCACGAAAGCCATTGTCTCACACAGTTCCTAATCAAATGATTGAAGAGATGCTAAGGAAAGCCGTAATGGCTCTCACCAACATAACCATAGTGAGATTAGACTACTTCCAGCAGGGCTTGGCGCATGCGAAAGTTATCATACTAAGAAACGCACACGGAAAAAACACTCCACTATATTTAAGAATAGTAGCGTTTGCCCAAGAATATATTCGTTTCACTATTCCACAAGAAAATATAATATTTAATTCTAGTATTTCCCTATTCTTAAGAATTGAAAATAAGTTCAACTTATATCCAGAATACGGTAGTGTCGAATTCGAGAATAGCCTAGTAATTGTTTCAAGAATAAAGTAGATTTATTGATCAAGTATTGTTATTCTTATTCGAAAAATTACTTATAGTTATCAAAAAAACTACAATTTATTTCCAAATATTACTTATTCTTACTTCAAAAATAACCTCTTATTGTTTTAACTACTCCTGTACTTACCATTAATATTGAAACACAGTTTACTCTGAAGTATATTTTATTCTTCAAATTCTTGTTTCAAAAATTTATATAATATATAAAGGTATAAACTGATGGAATAATAACAAAAAAGTTAATTGTGATAAGTACAATAACAATCATAGATAGGTACATTTATTTATTAATTATTTACATACCACTGGAAGGTTGGGAAAATCCGTTATAGATGCTGCATTTTCTTCACTTTTAACGCCATTTCTGTACCGATTCATTTTCTTGGACAATTTTAATCTAACCTCCATTTTGGGAATTCGCTCTTCACTTTGTTCATCATTTATGTTCAACCATTGTCCAAGTCCTAAAATTAAAAATAATGTTTTTATAGACACTTTGTCAACAACTTATCCTAAAGCAAAAGGCAAATAGATTGGATAAGGTACTTCTACATGATGAAAGATAACACGCGGTTTAAGTTTTTACCTAAATGATGGCCTCCCACGCCAACAATGCCTAATAATTTTTTGATTGTTTTTTCCCGGAAATTGAGCAGGAAAAGTGAAACTTACCTTCAAATATTGGAATTAAACTTTCCAAATCCCATTTCTTCAACAAAAAATCAATTTTATCACGGAAAACACTGTAAAAACACAGGTAGCGTCGCGTGGCGTCCTTCGGCGTCCCTTCGACCAAACTTCAACTTCATGTTCAATGGAATGAATGGGAGAGAACGCAACGCGAAGCAAAGCACAAAGGCGACTAGAAGGCAGGTTGAAACAAACATGCATTTCATTTAGGAATAATATACTCTCTTTAAACTATAGGCATTTCAAACGAGAAATTATTTCAACATTACATTAAGAACAAACCTATATTTGATAAAATATATTTTTTATTCTTGATTTAAATGAAAAATAATTGAGATGAATATTTAAAGAGTTTCAAAATAACATTAAGCAAATATTTCAATGTATAATAGAGTATTGTTTTACTAAGTAAATTATTACTGGATCAAATATAAAATTATAAGTATATTACTACTCTTGGATATAGAATTGCATTTTTTTCCGTGCAGGAAAGGATCCCACAGAACTATCGACCCATCAGTATTTTTCCCCTTTTGAGAAAGGTATCAAAGAAAGCTATCAATTTCAGGATCAAACTGAAGACCTGGAATTGATTCCAGAGCAGGGCAGGACAGAACAGTCGGAAATTCCACCAATGGATTAAACTGGAAAAAGACAACTTGAGCCACCTTGCAAGATGATGGAGCCGATTATCTAGCAAAGACTTAATCATCTGACAGGTATAACCTTCGCCGTGAAGATTGGCAAATATCGCTCAAGAAATAGAGAACTGCAAGCGACTGTTCCACAAGAGCCGATGCACGCACCACACTTGTACGACATCTAGGTACTCACGTCATTCCGAAGAAACTAGGACACGAAAATTGCATCGTACAAAAAAGAAGCTGAAAAAAGAGAAGCTTCAGGAAGAAATGGACTCGACTTCGAGATCGTGCATCAATATCAACCCAACACACCACACAAAAAAAACGCAATATCGTTTGTTGATTTCAATTTCAAAATTAATTTTTATTAATTTTTTTATGAACAAATTGTTAATTAATAAATATTATCTTGCACCAGCATTAGGCATGCGGGTGTAAAAAAAAATAGTGTACCGGACTTCGAGGGATGATACCACATATGAAAACTAAAAAAAAGTTCCTATGAACATGTGCCCTAAAATGCTTTTTCGTTTTGTAAGGAACTAGGTACCCCTAGCCTGATGGAAACTAGGGGTACCTGCCTGATGGAAACTACCGTTTCAGAACTGTTGCGGCTTTTTTTACCATCACCACTCACTTTGGCATCGAAATTTATGCGAGAATACCAAATTTCAAGAAAAATAGTTTGCCACTGTTTTTAAAAATAAATAAACTCTATTATTTTCATCTACCGTTTGAAGGGCTGTAACTTCTTCGGGAAGCATCTCAGGGCATATGTTCATAGAAACTTTTTCTTTTATTTTCACATGTAGTATCACCCCTCGAAGTCTAGTACACTATTTTTTCACACACCCTATATAATTTTTAAGGTATTGTAATACTATAAAAAAATTCTCAAAAAGATCTAATGGTTATTAATGTCAGTGGTGGGTCTTTTTTGTGCTGAGCTCGACGTATATAATATAGGAATTTGTTTTATTTTTAATTGTTTATTAACTAAATGTCAAAATGATAGAATGTCACTGCTATAACTCACTGCTAATAGAGGGCGCCACGGCCCTGATGTTCGGAGCACTTCTTTTCTAAATAATAATAACATAACTACTTGAAATACGGACACAACCAAAATAAATATGGAAATTTGTCATTTGTGAATTAATCTAACCTCTACGTTAAAATAAAAATTGATAGTTCGAAAATCGTCCCAACTACTCCCGACCAAAAATTATAAACCGATGGGATCAACATTGGATACTTCTTGAACACTTGAACTGTCAAACATCCGAAACAGATTTAACCGGAACACCCGTTTTTAGTTCAAAAACACAGTCCCTAATTTAGTCCCACTTTTATTTTTGCAATAATATAATTTATAATATTGAACAAAAAATTCTAAACAAACAAATTATGAATAAATTATGCTCCCGAGTTTTATTACACAAGAACATAATAGCGCTGATTGACGCTGCTGCCTCTAGCGAGAAAAAATCGAACAAATTACCCCATACATAAAGATTGTTATGGTCCTAAGAACATAATGGATCACTTCTGTGTCGAGTGTTGACGACAATGAAGTTCAAATTATAGACCGCTTTAAGACAAAATAAGTTAAGTTTGGCACCAAGTGTGACGCATAAAAAATACCTAATTAAATAATCAAAATATTGTCAAAAATTGAAAATGGCAAGTCCGTCAATAAACATTTATAAACATTTATTTATTTATTTATTTATTTAAAATTGCGCGTCTTTTCTAGAACTATGTAGAAGAAAAAGATAAAACACTTTTTTGCAAATAAAAATTGCTATAAAACAGAGCACTAGCCTTACTTAATGAAATGTCGCTGTTCGAATGCAACAACTTCAAATTGATTCTCGATTGCATTATAGTTGGACAATGATCGAATGCGAGCATTGGGGCCATTGGAGGCAATTTTTTTTGGAGACAAGCGATGTTGTCAAATTCCTTTATTAACTTTAAATTTAGTTCCCTTACTGGACTCAAATCCTGGAATTTGATGTACTTATCGAATATTTCATAGCTATATTTTTCAGCGTAATAAAATCTTGGTGTTATTTATTCAATAATAGTGTTGCATAAAAAAATTTACATTTTGTAAATTGGTCTATCTATTGGAGGAAGTATGTTTATTCAGTGTCTGGAAGTCTACACTGCTCATTTGGATCTGCGGGGGCTAAATCCAGAGTTAGGGGTGAATATCTCCAAGCCCATACTCAGGCTATGGTCCGAATATAAACAAACATTAACCAAAGTAACCGAATCTTTTGACAAGTGGTTACTGAAAATTCCGGTTACTTAGGGAACGCGAGTTTCGGTCGCCGTTTGAAAAAATAGCCTATAATATTTTTCTGCATGAATAAAAAATAATTGACAGAAACGACAGATAAAACCAATCGAACCATCCGATGGTCGGTAACTATTTTGACATTTGGTTAACCGGATTTCAGGAAACCGAGGTCCAAAAGTAACCACTTTTCCAGGAACCAGAGAATTTGATTACTTTTGGACCGCCAAGCCATAACCCTGGTTATATTCGGACCATAGCCTTAGAACCATCTACAGATTGTTCTAAAAAATACATTGAAATGACCACACAACAGTTGAAAAGCCGGCTGTAAAAAAGAGTTCTCAACTGCATTAGATTTCAAAAGTTTTGGGGCAATAGACTGGAAATGCTCGAAAACACAAATAATATGAAGCCAAGGAACACTAAAACTATAAATCTTAATGTAAAATAAATACATTATGTGACTTTTTCCGATCATCCTGTTAATATAATAGGAACAGGTACCGTTTTATAGTGTAAATATAACTTGCGCCAAATTATATTAAAATAGTTTCCTGAGCCCGTTACCTAGTCACTCCAATCAGGTCAAGTTCAAAACAGCCTATTAAATAGCACGAAAAACTGACCGTTAGCATTTATATTTTTTTATCATTATTAAGTAGGACTATTTCTTGAAATTGAAATATAATTTAATGCCAAAAATGTATTGGAAAAAAGCATCATTTCGTTATCAGCGTCATATGATGGGTGTGGATATACAATACATGCTTTTTAGATTCTGCTTATTAGTAACATATCCCCGAACGTGATGTAGATGCAAAAAAAAATAGGTTTGTAATTATTTTTTCATCGCATAGTTTTCGATATTATTTGAAAAATTATTTTGCCGATGCCAATGTTTATTTAGTTTCCATGGATCATAACTAAATCTTTCGATGTAGGTGGGTATATGAAGGTGTCACTTGCATTAGTATTCTTATTGACTTTGCAATGGTGTCGGATAGGGAAGACTATTTAATATGTTCTCAACTTTAGGTACACTCGACATACTTTGGCGATTTTTAGCCTATAGGTTTCTGGCAGTTTATCAAGTGTATGTCAAGTTAAAATATTTCATCTTACACTAAATAAGTATTTATTTTTTGCCTATATTTATAATATTGATTCTAAATTTTATAAACTCTCGTCATAGACTGAAATGATGTATTTTCTTTTTAAATGAAAAAAACGTATATTGGCCAATGATCCGCCAAAACTTCTTGTCGAATTCCAGAACATCCGTCTGGAATTCAGGCACCGAAATTGGGCGTGAATTATTTCACAAAAAAATCGTACAGAATATAAAGTGATGTTTCACCATTTTTTTCTCTTGGCATTTACGACTATTAAAAACATCGACAAAATAAATGAGGATATAAAACACACAAGGCAATAAAGCATGAAACAGCTCAGCTCTGATTGGCCTGACAATCCAGTTTAAATTTAAACATACCAAAATAATGATAATTTCAAGGTTGAGACCGTCGCCTCTGGTTCTATGCAGATATAGAGGATGCTCATTTCAGTATAAACTTTAAACTTTACAGCTAACACTGTTTTAGGCACTAGGTTAACGGAGTCACGAGTCGAAATCGTACACTGACACTGACACTGACACCAACAATCGAACTCCTCCGCACAAAAATGGGAAACATTCGGACAACAAAATACGTCTTTTTTTTATCACGAAGCCTCGCTAATGGAAAATCGAAAAGCAATTTTCACTCGTACGGTTTCCCTTGTAACTAACATTTAATGTTTACAGAAGAGAGAGAGTTTTGAGCGTTTTATATTTAGCGAATTAGAAGCACGCATCTCCGTTTCGACCTCTTCTAAGTAAGATATAAATATACCATCCCGCCTCTCAAATGAATTATTTATTTAGTTACATTCAAATTCAGTTTGTTCAGAGCTTTGGCCAGGTTTGTGATGTTGAACCCGGAAAATCACCATATTTTATTTGACGGTAAAAAACAACAATATACCTACATGTTTAGGATGAGATTTGATGGCATTGCTGCAAAAAGGCGTAAGCAGCTCTCACTAAAGTTTATAGAAGATGGAAGATGGAAGGCGTAAACGTAAAGAAATTATATTTCTTGACCAATATACATAGTTATAAATACATAATTAAAAACATACCTAGGTACATCTTTTTTGAATGATTACTCTTCTAACTCTTCCTCCAATTTTAGTCGCAAAATTTATCGAAAATAGGTCGTAAAGATATATTCGAAAACAAGCTATAAGGTAGTGGACAAGGTATAATTTCAATGAAATCGATGATCTACCTATTCTTCATCTATGAAGTAAATAAAAAATATTCGTATTAAAAGAAATTTCAGATAAAATTGCTAACTTTGTTTATCCGACACAAACTTACTCATTAGTGCAAAAAAGAGAGATATATCAGCGTCTGTCGGGTATCATTACATCTAGGCGCACCCTCAACTTAACGCCACTTTTTGAAAGATTTTCATTTGTCAATCAATGCGTACTAGTTTATCCGCATCTTTTCCTAAAAGCATGTAAAATATAAGGACGCACAGACCGCGCTCTCGCCACTCTTATTAATGTCGGAATGCCTTGACGCTACTGGACATAACAGTTATGACATAATTTTCGGGCGGTAAATTATAGCGTTTAAAATAAGTACAAATTTATATATTTTTTTGAGGCATATTTTTGTTTTCTAAAATCAAAGGATCATCAACTACCTACTATTTATTTTGTTATGGAGATTAATAAAAAAAATATTTCAAAAAATTGTCCACTACCCTATTGTAACGAGACTACGTTTTTAAAATTGAATTATGTGTTTTCAAGAGAAAAAGATAAAAATTACGAAAAAACTAGGACTATAACAACACTTCGTTTAACTTCAATATGACTAAACTACCTACTTACAAAACTAAATCACAACTCACTGTCTTACTATCGACTCGCGTTCCACTAATAATTATTCAATTAATAACCGATTCGCTTCCAACAAATTGACGTTTAATTTATCTCTTTGCGCGGTAGAATTACATTCGCGAATGTTCTACTTATCAGGCAGTGTTGCTAAATTGTGCATAATTTTCTCAACTTGAGATATTTATAACAATACTAAACTTATGCTTACCCATGATATTTCTCTAGCTCTTGTTTCCTTTTGGTCTCTCAAGGCAACAATTTTGATGCATAATCTCTGATATGCCTAGTTCGTCTCCGATTGTCGGTCCTGTTTTGAGGCTTTTATTTCAATTTTTCAACCAGTTTACAGTTTTTGCGAGTAACGGGGAGTTGGCGCGATGTCCTCAATCCCCTGCGAAACAAACAAGTTAATCGTCCAGGTTGCCTTCCTTTGGTCTTTGATGTCCCAACATCCAGCTACAAGGCAGCAGCTTAAATGATTAGTTAAGTTCAGGGCCGTAGCCAAGGGGGGGGGGCATTGGGGAGCAATGCCCTATCTTTCAAATGATCATGCCCTACCTTTAAAACACAACATGCGTTAAGGTTTCTCTAGGAAATTTAGGAATGGAGTAGATGATGAATAGGTCGGAAATCGAGTGCGAGGATAAGTGCTTCCGAGCCTAAATGTAATGCAACAATGTTTTGACGTTTGACATTTACATAGAGGAAGTTTTTCGTTTCGAAAAAGTGCGAATGCAAGGATAATAAACACTAGGTACTACATGGGATTGCTTATCGGCCTCATTTGTGGAAGTCGCGGCCATATGGTGTAGCACCATTGACTACATCATTAACTACGTGGTCAGCTGTTTGCGCCAGCGGTCGTGGTTTAGAATATTCATTTATGATGAAAAATGTTATTTAATTTTAATAGTCAAAGGCGGCGCGCGGCGCCGGCGCGAGAATCTGCGCCATTTTGTTTACTTACCAGAGATATTAGGTATTTTTTCTCGGTTAAATTGGTTAAACCAAGTTGAACCTAATTCAAAACATTACATTTTCGTTGAACTAATGACGTCATAACGAAACTGTTTGAAAAGTAATAACGTTATTTTTAAACGGGTTCAAAACAGATTTCAAAATTATTTCGAACTGCTGGGCTCGAGAAAAAACACTTATTATTTATTGAAAAATTTGCCTTACCCTCATTTTGTTTACCCATAAAAAATTTAAGGTGGGGGGCAAGTAGTGTATGCCCTATGTCAAATTTGTCATACCCTATCACAAATTTGACTCGAGCTACGGCCCTGGTTAAGTTTCAGGGATATTCCTACAAAGTGATTTTTTGAATGTGTTTCTGGGTAATTTCAAGATAAAATGGTTCCTAGTTCCTATAGACTGACGTTGGGGATAAGCTGTTTGGACATAATAACCACGTTATCTATGCATGCTTGGATATACTTTAATAAACATGATTTACATGTGAGGTAAGAATCTTAAAAATTCTTGGACAACTGACGTTTGATTCAGATTTACGCATGTCTCAATAAATAGTGGAATAATAGACCTATCTATTTTTACCTGGTATGCGCGCGCAACACGAAGCAATGCCTTTTTATTGGCAAACTAGTAGGTACAAGTGTGAGGTGTTCGTTTTGCACGCTGGGCATCTGCTTGTCCTTGTTAATTGCCTGTGGTGTGGCAAGAATAAGAGTACGGTTGCTATTCAACTTGACATAGCTTGACAAGCGACATTCAAAAGTTGTTTGAAATTTTCATTGACAAATACCTACGTTGCACAACACGCAGTCTTTCTCCTTCCCTTTTTATCCTGTGCAAATAAGAAGGACGGATTGCTATACGTATAAGTCTAACATAATTTGATACTGTCGCGGCTTTGGATCGCCGGACAGAAATCTTGGGTTCGTTTCGTTTATTCCAAAAATCAAAGTCCAATTAACACAGCAATAATTTATTCCACTTAACAAAACACTCTGACACTAATTACTTTATTAACAAACTCAACAATTAAACTCTTTACAATCACTATTTAAATCGTATCACAGTCGAACTGAAACTAAACTTACAAACCAATGCTGGCCTTCTTATATATCCCTAAATCTCTTCCTGTAAAATCTAGAATACACACGATAATCTAATTTTACAGATAAAAGTAGAATAATTCGCTAGATTCTAGTATTTTCACCATCGATTCTTGACAGCCTGGCGGACGATATCGTGACACTGCCCTCCTCTTAAGGTTGATCGTCCCGATCAACTTCACGCCCATGATATTTCGCCAACCTGTCCAGATGTACAACTTTCATCTTACTCCTGGTGTTGCGCTGGACTCGATAAACCAAATCATTGATCCTCTTGATTACTCTATAGGGTCCTTCCCATGCTGAAGACAATTTCGGTGATACTCATTTCTTCCTTACTGGGTTATACAACCACACTAAATCACCTTCTTGAAATCCGACCGAATTGGCTTTCAAGTCGTATCTGGTCTTCATTCGGTCACTGGCTAGTTGAATATGCTCCCGAGCAAAATCATGGATACCGAGAAGTCGTGCCCTTACTTCGTCGGCATAATCTCGGATTTCTCTTCGTTCTTCTTCGGGTACTTCAAACATCAGATCGCAAGGTAACCTGAGTTCCCTTCCAAAAACAATTCTAGCCGGACTTTCACCTGTTGAATCGTGAACAGCCGCTCTGTAAGCCATTAAAAATTGAGGCAAATGCTTGTCCCAATCTCGTTGGTTCTTTGCGACCACTTTTGTCAGGTGTTCCTCTATGGTCCTATTGAATCGTTCCACGATGCCATCAGACTGAGGGTGTAAAGGTGTTGTCCTTGTCTTACGAATGCCCATGATCTCACAAACTTTCTTAAAGATGGCAGATTCGAAGTTTCGTCCCTGGTCTGAATGTAACTCTAGTGGCACACCATGACGACTAAAAACTTCGTCCACTAGCACCTGGGCAACAGTGATGGCTTCTTGATTGGGAATAGCAAAAACTTGTGGCCATTTACTGAAGTAATCCATGATAACTAAGATGTATTTGTTACCACGCTCTGACTCTAGGAAGGGTCCTGCTACATCTATCGCTATTCTCTCAAATGGAAGACCGACGTTGTACTGTTTCATGGGCCCCCGAGATCTTAGTTTAGGGCCTTTACTGGTAGCACAGATGTCGCATTTTCGGCACCAGCTTTTAACGTCTTCATGGTAGTGAACCCAGTAAAAACGTTCCCGAATTTTGTCCAAAGTCTTGTTAACTCCGAAATGTGCCCCTGAGGTTCCGTCGTGTATTTGTTTTAATACATCTTCCACTCGGTCTTTTGGGATAACCAGTTGGCTCTTAGTGGATTTCCCATCGGCACTTTCCCAAACTCTTTTGATCAAACCATTTTCTACGGCCAGAGAGTCCACTGGGCCCACAACGCCTTGTAAATCAAACTTTTGTTTGACACTTCCCCCCATTCTGGCCTACATTCATCATTTTCTTTAAGATGTAGAATTTGCCCGATGTCCTGGTCTGCCTCCTGATCTTCTCTCATTTGCTTGGTAGTCCATTTGTCATCGACGATCAGGCCCGTTCTCCTTACAGCTGGAGTAGTGTTTTTCTCATGTATCTCGATTCTGGCCGTCTAGACAGAGCGTCAGCATTTTTATGCAGGTTTCCAAGTCGATGTTTAATTTGGAAATCGTATTGCTGCAATTTCTCAATCCATCTAGCAAGCTGTCCTTCAGGAGTTTTCATTTCTAAAAGCCATTTTAGAGCTGCGTGATCTGTTCGAATTAGAAACTTGCGTCCGTAGATATACTTATGAAAATGGTCGACTGCTTTTACTATGGCAAGCAACTCTCTTCTGGTGACGCAATAATTTCGTTCCGGCTTTGATAATGTTCTGCTGTAGTACTCCACGACATGTTCTTGTGAATTTTGGATTTGTGAAAGGACAGCTCCAACACTGGTGTTACTTGCATCTGTGTCCAAAATCAACATGCCTTTGTGATCAGGATAGGACAACACGGGGCTCGTACATAATGCTCCTTTCAATTTTCTAAATGCGGAATCGCATTCTTAAGTCCAATTAAATGTTGATTTTTCTTCTGTTAATCGATGAAGTGGAGCAGCTATATTGGCGAATCCTTCCACAAATCTTCGATAATAAGAACATAATCCTAGAAAACTCCTTAGTTCATGTTTGTCGCGTGGTTTTGGCCAGTCCCTGACAGCATCTATTTTTCCTTCCATAACTTGTATGCCCTCTTCAGATACCACGTGACCTAAGAATTCCACTTTCTTTTGAAATAGGAAACACTTATTTGGATTGAGTTTCAAGTTGGCATTCCGGAAGCGGTCAAAAACTTCTTTCAGGTTATTGAGATGTTCTTGGAACGAATTTCCCATAATCATGACATCATCCAAATATACCAGGCAAGTTCTCCATGTAAGGCCTCGCAAAACAAGATGCATCAGTCGCTCAAACGTAGCTGGAGCATTACACAATCTCTACATTAAACTGGTATAGCCCGCTTCCGGTACTGAAGGCAGTTTTCTCTTTGTCATCGTCATGTATTGCCACTTGCCAGTATCCACTTTTGAGGTCCAAGGTGGAAAACCATTTGGAGCCCGATAGAGTTGTTAGTGTATCGTCTATTCTTGGGAGAGGGAAGCTGTCCTTCTTGGTGACGTCATTAAGCTTTCGGTAGTCCACACAAAATCTAAGACTCCCATCTTTCTTCGTAACCAGTACTACTGGCGCGGACCATGGGCTATTTGACTCTTCAATGATTCCCTCTTGAAGCATTTTATCAATTTGGTTTTCCACTTCCTGTTGCTTAGCTACTGGCATACGTCGTGGTGGTTGTCTAATTGGGTGTGCCAATCCAGTATCAATTTTGTGTTGAATTAAGCTGGTTCGTCCGGTTTGATTGTCCGTCACAAATACGTCCGCTTCTTTCAAGATGAAATCTGTGGCTTCTTGCAGTCTATCTGGATCGAGATGTTTCCATGATTTCGCCAAAGTCTGCATCAAGGTGTCTGTATCCAGTTTGGATTTCACAAAACGTCGCTTATCTGGTAGGTCACAGTTCGATATTTGCTTCACTGGTTCGAGAGCTCCAATAATGTCTCCTTCTTTTATTCTTACTGTTTCGGAAGAAACATTGGCAATTCTTATCATAATGTCTCCATTTGTTCTTACTAGAGTCTTTCCAACAAGAAATCTTTCTGGTTTTTCTCCAATGAAATTACGTGTTAGTCCAACGCAGCACCCAGGGTTTGTTTCTAATCTTCCGCAAATGATCTTCTCAGTACTTCCAGGAATCCTCACTGGGGTTGTGGCCAAGATTTTAACAGCATCGGATTCTTCTTGTGTTGTTAGGACAATTTCTTCATTACCAAATTTAAGGATGTTCATGGAAGGATCAAAAGAGAAACCATGTTGACCTATCAAATCCATTCCCAAAATGAAATAATCTTCTATATCGGCGACTAATGTTTTGTGCCTGAAGGTGGTAGATCCAAAAGTAAGCTCAATCATAGCTTCTCCTTGAATTGGTGCAGATTCGCCGGTGACTGTTCGTAGTGACAGGTTTCTAGTGAGCGATTGGATTGCCCGAGACTTGACTAATGTTCTTCTAATTATGGAAACTTCAGCACCCGTATCAAAAGTAATGGTTTTCAATTCTCCATTAATTTGTCCCTCGAATTTTAATCCTCTATAATGACTGCCCAATGATTTTATGTAAACAACTCTAGGGGCTTCGTCATTACTAGCCAGCATCCTCCCTTCCGTACTAGTTAGTTCCTGTTTGTTCTTAGGGCTGGCGTCTCTAGACCTTGAAAAGCGTTGAGAATGATCCCCAGATGGAAAGGACATCCTTAGTCTACAATCCCATTGCATGTGTCCAAGTTTTTGGCACCGGTAGCATTTTACTCGGTTTCTCGGGGTTGGTGTTTGTCTGGAATCGTTCCCCATTTTTCTATCTTCTAGTAACAGTTTCTTTATTCTCTCCATGAAATTACTCATTTTGGCTTCGAAGCTACCATCCTCTTTTGACAATTGTTTTTCCTTTGGGTCCTCAATGGACACTGCTCGCGTATTCCGGGTCGTGAGGCACCAAAGATTGCTTCCAGTTCTAATGCTCGGACAAGGGCTTCGCTACTTTGTCTGAACTTGGACATTCTTAGGTTTTCCTGGATCTTCGAATCTCTGAGACCATCAATAAACGTAGATACTGCCATCCATTCCTGCATGTCTTCCCCAGCTGCAGGAAACGCCAAACTCACTAGCCTTTTAACTTCCGATTCGAATTTTTGTAGATTCTCGCCGGGTTTTTGAACTCTTGATTTAACTTGAGTTCTGAATACTTCTTGTCTGTAATGGTCTCCGAAGCGCAATTCTAAAGTTTGACTAAGATGCTGGTAATTCTGTTGGTAGATTGAAGGAATTGACTGAAGGAGATCTAAGGCTGGTCCTCGTAGCGCCACTATTAGTGCTGTAGCTTTTTCTTGATCGTTCCATCCGTTGGTATTTGCAGCAGCTTCAAATTGTCGAATATACATGGTCCAGGACGTAGAACCGTCGGCTGAACATCGGCTTTGACCTCAGCTTTTACTCCCTGAACGTCGTGTTTAACTTCTCTTACATCGTCTTTAACTTCTCTTACATCGTCTTTAACTTCTTGAACGTCGATTTTGACTTCAGTTTTTACTTCCTGGACGTCGTGTTTAACTTCTTGCACATCATCTTTAACATTTTCAATCTTCTGGTCTAGGTTAGCGACAGTTCCTTGTATGGTTTGGAATATCTTCTGCAGTTTTGCAAGGTCTTCTTGCCGTTCTTGTTGTCGCCTAGCTTCTTCTTGTTGTCGTCTAGCTTCTTCTTCTTGTTTTTCTTTTTGTCGCCTGAGTTCTTCGTCTTGTTTTTCTTGTTGTCTTCTAGCCTCTTCTTGTTGTCGTCTGGCTTCTTCGTCTTGTTTTTCTTGTTGTCGTCTGGCTTCTTCGTCTTGTTTTTCTTGTTGTCTTCTAGCCTCTTCTTGTTGTCGTCTAGCTTCTTCGTCTTGTTTTTCTTGTTGTCGTTTGGTCTCTTGAAGTTCCAACATTTTGCGCAGGAGTTCTTCAACTTTTTGTTCGTCCATTTTGGCTTGTTGTCTTGTGATAGGCATATACAGAATGTTCTAGAATTTCCCACGAACTTTCTTCAAATATCTTTTCTGGTCTTTGCTCGAAGTTCCAAACACGCCGGTGAAGTCACAAATTGGATAACTTGCTTTATTCTAGAATAGAATGTTCTGGAATTTTCTTGAAACTTTTTTTCTAGATGTCGATTGATACAGCAAACACGTCGGTGAAGTCACAATTTCGATATCTCCCTTGGTTTCCAAATAGAATGTTGTAGAATTTTCCCGAAACTCCTCGAAAAACCTCTTCTGAATGACGATTGATGTTCCGAATACGTCGGCGAAGTCACAAATTCGATATCTCCCTTAGTTTCCAAATAGAATTTTCTAGAACTCACTCGAAGATTCACTATCAAAGTCTAAATCGGGTATAGAGTCACTTCCGGGGTAATTCACACGATCGGTTGAGTCCCTTTTTGTGATTGTCACTATTTGCACTGCACTAACTGTCCCAGTGTTCACTTAGTGTTCAGTTTTTATACCACACTAGTGTCCCCGCACTTCCGTAATTGGATTTCACTCTGCAGTCCTTTATATCCCACTCCTGACACCAGTGTCGCGACTTTGGATCGCCGGACAGAAATCTTGGGCTCGTTTCGTTTATTCCAAAAATCAAAGTCCAATTAACACAGCAATAATTTATTCCACTTAACAAAACACTCTGACACTAATTACTTTATTAACAAACTCAACAATTAAACTCTTTACAATCACTATTTAAATCGTATCACAGTCGAACTGAAACTGAACTTACAAACCAATGCTGGCCTTCTTATATATCCCTAAATCTCTTCCTGTAAAATCTAGAATACACACGATGATCTAATTTTCCAGATAAAAGTAGAATAATTCGCTAGATTCTAGTATTTTCACCATCGATTCTTGACAGCCTGGCGGACGATATCGTGACAATACGTTTTGCCTCGTCTTGCGCAATGAGCGTTCCGTTTCTTTTTTATCTAATGAAGTGTTCGTATCATTACTTTTTTGTCTGGCAAAATGGATAGGTCTATTACTGCCTTCCACTACCCAATCACAAATAAGGATGATCATTGCCATAATTCTCTCATAAGTATACTATAAATAAGGACATATTATATACTCTTTAAAATTATTGAGACAAAATAGGGAAAGGTAACAGGACCTATTGTCCCGGTTCACGCGACTTTTGTATGGGAATCATTGAATAACATGATTTTCCAATATTTGTTTCTGAAGTCGTTGCTGTGGAGGTTACTAATGGCCGTTTCCACCAACCATTTTAGGGGAGCTCTAATGATAAGTATTCCCTAAAATGACATTTTTACATGGAGAAATGTCAGTTTAAGGCATACCTATCGTTAGGGCTTCCCTAAATTAGTTGGTGGAAATAGCCATAGCTACCTACGGCTTGAAAACGCCGAATTTATAAAAAATTCTTCGAATATGGAAAAAGAATGAAAGAAATGTTCATAAATGAACAATCTCACATATATTTTTCAATAATTCTGCAAATCTCACCAATAGCAGATAAAAATATTTCAATCGATTGATCCAAGAATGTTCCGGGCCTTTTAAAACAGGCGTAACATTGAAAACATTTTTAGAAAGTTTCGGGATTATTGAATATGCTGAGAATGTATTCTTCCGTTAACATCCCAAATAATCTTGCCGAAGAACAACTAATTTATAATTTGTGAAGCATTAAATTAATAGTTCAGATTTTTTTAGTCTTCAAAGGGCTGTCAGGCTGTTCTTGTTTGTTTTCATTACTTCAACAAATATACAGGGTGGAATTTTTAAATGAAATAAATTCAGTATCAGAAAGCATGTTTATTTTCTGGAAAAATTAAAAAAAACGGGTCCCTTTATTTTTAGTTTGGCACATTTTTTCGGCCTTTTCATGGAATTTACCCCTTTCTTAAGGGTAGAAACCACCCCCAACTTTTTTTTTTCAAATGTAAAGATATGTATTGTTTAAAAAAAGGAATATGACCCATTAGTTACTTTTTCACTACTTCGGTGATCTAGTTATGTAATTATTTTTGACATTAACACACTATTTTAGGGTTGAGAATCCGAGTATCAGGCATCAAATAGTGTTTTAACGTCAGAAATAATTACATAACGTTACAAATGGGGCTTGTTTGGCATTAGGGTTCTACCAAGTAGAAATGCTGAAGATATTCAACAATTTTAACTGTAAAAAAATTGTGTGGAAAAATAAGTACTAATTTTTTTCTCGCTTTCTAGATCACCGAAATTCAATAGTAAATAATGGTTCATATTCCTTTTTTATGCCCATTCCAACGAGCTATCACAATTTACATTTTACATTTGAAAAAAAAAAGTTGGGGGTGGTTTCTACCCTTAAGAGAGGGGTAAATTCCATGAAAAAGCCGAAAAAATGTGTCAAACTAAAAATAAAGGGACCTGTTTTTTTTTATTTTTCCAGAAAATAAACAGGCTTTCTGATACTGAATTTATTCCATTTAAAAACTCCACCCTGTATATCTGCTCATTATAAAGGCCAGTCTCGCTTTGAAGAATGAATGATGATGAGTCACAATTTCAAGTTGACAAGGCTTCAAAACACACTAGCTTAATAAGGTAATCCCTTCTAAAGCTCAAATAACTATAATAATGAAATGTTTTGCTCACGCTTGAACTTTCGCAAAATAAGACGTGAATTGATTTTTTCAATTCAATTTCGAAATGTTGAGCGTTTATTGCTTCTGGTGAGCCAACAAGTGAATAGTCCTTATTTTCAACACTGTGTAAAAACTATTTGTCCAGACTGAAAATCAAAACGGAAAAGCTAGAAATCGCAGTTGTCTGACGCCTCAAGTCTCGAGTGCTCCAGGCTATGAACTTTCAAGAGCCCTGTGGGGCTATTAATCGATATCCTATTTTAATGGTTTTGACAGGACCGTCTTATAATGGTCCAAAACAATATCAAGATTTGTCGCAAATATAGACAATATTCCATGAAAAGAGATCCAGCGAAATGCTAGTATCGATATTTTGTACCCTTGGGTAGCTCTAAGTTCTAACTCTTAACTCTGAGGTGCATTTATCTGCAATCAACAATTATTGGGTTTGATACAATCCTGTACATTGCCTGTGCTTTTATAAATGTTGTTTAAAAATAAGCTCCTTATAACCACTTTTTTATCGGGTCATTTAATAGTAGGTAACCGAGAAGGTAACTTAATAGGAATTTTTTTCAACTTTTTCCGCAGCTGGTTTACCCGAAAGTAGGGATTAAACCACGTGAGACGTCATTGGGAATATTCTCAACTGTAGCACAATAAATCCATTGAATATTATCGAAAGTTTTCACGAATGTGTGTTAAGTTGAGGAAAGCTGAATTTTCCAATCGACATTTTCTAAATTAATTTTGTATCGGTATAAGAAGTCCGTTGTCCATGTTCAATGGTCTAGTTGTTTGAAGGTGGTATCTCGACTTTGCATATGTTCCTGAACCAGTATCTTTGATTTAATTTGTAATTTTCAAAGTTTCAGGCACCAGGACCCAATTTTCTGGACGATCGTTTTGTCATTATTTGAATTTAAGTTTTAATCAAGCACTTTAATCTTGTATTCAAATAACCTTTCCTAAAAGATGACTACTTTGAAGACTATTAAAAAGGTCGGTCAAAACTTGACTCATGACATGGCTTCAGGCTTGATTCTAGCAATGTGTGGACATGCCTAAGACCTCAGAGATTCTTCGACCGGCTTCCCAACAAAACAATGGTGCACTCGTTGATGCATAAGAGCGTTGATATGGAAATTAACAACGACGGCAGCTTTACCAGGTTCAACTATAATTTGAAACCGATATCTGGTTAATTTGATCGACCTGGATGCAACAGCAGAAATTCGAGAAAAACTAGCAGCTGAAAATGTCATTAACGGAATTAGTGATATGGTTGTAAAGAGAATACTGTTCATAATCAAAGCATAAATTAGAAGCGGAGCTCTAATCAAAGCGCTAGAAATCGATGCGGCATGAGATATCCAAGCCAAAAAATAGAGCTGTATGAAAACAAGAAGAAAAAAGAACCCATACATTGAAAGATATTCTGGAAGATATCAGAAAGGTTGGGTACCATTCAATCGAGAGATCAGATACTTCCCGCCTTTCGGCTTAAGCTTAAAATGTCCGGATCGGTGTACGGACCCACTAGGTATCAAAACCACTGTCGAGGCAACACCTGTTCCAAGTTCCGGAACCCCTACACCCAACTCCGATCATGGAAAGTTAGCGGGGTGTGCTCTTCTCTTATCTATAAACCTTGTGGCGTGCAAGCCCTTAATCCTAATTTGTTTTCCTAAAACTAACCCTTGCTGGCGTGCAAGCCTTTAATCTATTGATTACATACTCCTAATTTGTTTGCCTAATCCTAAACTCAAAATTATCAACGATAAGCAATACGGATTTCGAAAATATAGGTCAACTGGCAATTTACTTACATACGTCACTCACTTATGGCAAAAAGCGATTGAGTTGCGGGGTGAAAAAAGAACAATTGCCTTAGATATATCTAAAGCATTCGACAAAGTTTGGCATGAAAATCTGCTCAACAAGCTCAAAGCAATGGGATTATCGCCGAAACTTTGCACTTGGTTTGAAAGTTACCTAAAGGACAGATCCATTTATGTTGCACTGGATGGCCAGAACTCCAACTCTTACCAAATAAATGCTGGTGTGCCACAGGGAGCAATCCTTTCGCCAACTCTTTTCCTGATTTACATAAATGACCTCATAGATAAAACAGTAAATCCACTTTATTGCTTTGCAGACGATGGCAATGTAGTCTGCTCACTCATACCACCCACAGGTCTTTCCGCACGTGAATTCCATCATCTTAGACTAACTCAAATATCGCAGATAAATAACGACCTGGAGATAATAGAGGACTGGGGTAACAAAAACCTTGTACAGTTCAACGCGCAGAAAACCCAAGCAGCTCTGTCTTCAAAAAAGACCAGCACCGGTGAGCCAAACATCATGCTATCTGGAAGTGCTGTCACATTACAGAGTCAGTTGAACATCTTGGGGGTTACTGCAGAGACCAACATGTCTTGGCACAGTCACGTGGCAGATATTGCTAAAAGGGCCTCCCAAAAGCTGGGGGTGCTATTTCGTACAAGACATCTGTACACACCAAGCCAATTGCTGACACTCTACAAAGCCCAGATTCGACCAACTATGGAGTACTGCTCACATATATGGAGTGCAGCACCCAAACATACCTTAATGCTTTTGAATACCGTGCAAAAACGAGCTATCAAGCTGATCAATGACCCCGCACTTACTCGTAACTTGGACGGTCTCGAACATCGCAGATTTGTGGGCGATTTATCTCTCTTCTACAGGTACTATCACGGAAAATGCTCTGAAGAGTTGGCACGTATGATTCCACCGAGAGTAGCGCCTACCAGGCGAACCCGTCAAACAGACGGTAACCATGAATTTACTGTCAAACTAGAGGCACCAAGAACCTCATTATATCAGAATTCATATCTCTGGAGAACAGCATCACTGTGGAATAAACTCCCTGCGACGGTTTTCCCTGCAGGTTACAACCTGAACCGTTTCAAGACCAACATACACCGACATTTCCGCGCACTTGCCGCTTCTCGAGCGTGATAGGACATTTCCTTGCGAGTGCGCATATCCGTAAAAAAAAAAAAAAAACTCAGTTGGTATGCAAGCCCTAAATCTATTGTTCCATTGTCTGCTTTTCTTTTTTTTTTTGCTAAAGTCTATGTACCTGTTTCTAAATTTACTTATGCTACATGTCCATGTCCGAGTTTTCAACTGCTCTATCGGCCCAGTTGTTAATTTACACCACACACTCGTTTTTATTTCTGTTTTATACTCGGAGATAGATAGTAAGATCTCCATATTCTTGTTCGATTTCATTTCGAATGGCCATTTTGTTGGTTTCCGCGCATGTCTCTCGCACATGTTGCGCGTCTTCCGGGGCATCCAGCCTACAGTCGCTTACTTCCTGCAATTTGAAACGGTGCAAGTAGTACTGGAAATTCCCGTGGCCCGTAGCCAGTTGGGTCATGTCCCTTCCTCCATCGGAATTCTACCGCTCTCCTCTCGTCCATCAGTTTTTCGGCTGTTTTTAGGGTGTGTGCCACAAGTTTGTCTTCCACCCTTCCCACGAGTCTGTCTATGAATTCTTTCCTGTCCGTCATGATTTTTATATTTGTCAGTTGTTGTCTTCCAGCTAGCCGCAGCTCTTTCAGGATTGGCCTCAGTTCTGCTATATCCGTTCTCAGGTGATCTTTAGAAGACTCCAATACCCGTTTTACCCTCCGGGCTCACACTGGCCTCCACATTGACCTCCGTGGTCTCTTGCCCTGCCCTCTCTATCTTTCTCCCCCTTGTCGTGGGGTGTGGTTTGTCGATTGTCTTAGTTTTTGCCAGCTGGATGTCTTTGTGGTACTTTACTTCAACCAGTCTCTCCTTCTTTCCTCGGCTTCAAGCCATAGGGTTGGGGATCCCGCCATGACTTGCAATGCACATTGGCTGTAGGTCATCAGAAGCAAGGGTCTTGCCGCCGCGTCTAGGTGTCTCCTGCCAAAAGTCGTGTTGGCTTTTCCGCCTCATATTTCGCTCGCGTAAAGCATCACTGGCTTGAATACCTTGTCCATGATCTCTTTTACCACTTGCCTGTTATGTCCCCATTTTCTATTGATTGTTCCCGTCAGGGTCATGGCCATTTTTGATACTTTTGTCCTGGTGGCTTTCATGTGTTGTACGTAGTTTCGCTGTTTGTCAATTAATAGTCTAAGGTACCTGATGTGCTCCTCCGAGTTCACTGTCTTTCCCTCTGTTTTTATCCTCGGTTCTCTCGTGTTTTTGCCCTTCCTTTAGTATGTAAAGTACAGAGACACTTTACCTGAAGACAGGGTCGTTGTATCTTACGTCGCTGATGCCGTCCTATTTTTTGCTGATGCCTTTCCATTCTTTGCTTAAAGTTGGATACCAGAAACAATCAAGAGAACTTGACAGGTACCACCAAATGTTACCGTTGCGGAAGATGCGGGCATTTTGAACGTTGCGGGCATTTTGAACGTGACTGTAAGGTAAGGCTGAGATCTTGCTCTCCTTCTGGTGACTCTTAGCCTTCAATGAAAAAGTTACAACAGTAGGATTTCCGAATCAAACTTCGTTCTGATAAACTGCATAACCACGCAGATGCTTCAGAATCGATCATGGTAAATTAGTGCCCGTTAGAAGGCTCAGATTTGAAACGGATCAAGAATGGGGTTCCGAACAGCTTTGTGATCAATCAGAAAAAAGTGACATCAAACGATTTCTGAACCTAAAGGAAACCGCCGAAAGACACACAAACTGAAAAAAATAAAAAATCGGGCGAGCCAAGAAAGAAAAACTGGAAACACGAAGATTGGTCGGATATGACTGCTGATCCAGATCAATATTGACCTTCATTCTAATAACAAAGGCTCTACGGGGAATACTACGAGGGTTACGACCAGAGATGGGCATCTACGTGTAAATAAAGATTATTGTCTACGTTCTGGTGTTAACAACGCGTAGACAATGTTAACTATGTAATCTATGTAAACAACGCGTAAAGTATAAAAATTTTGACAGTTGTCAGGCCTTTAAGGTTATGTGTCTGTTTTTACTCACTTTTGTTTTTTGCTTTGTAAAGTTAATTAAACTGCAGATACGTCTAATTCAATACAATATAAGTTAAATGCAATGCAAACCTCCAAAAAACTAACTCAAATTTCAAATTTTCCGTTGTCTACACTACAATCTACATTTAAAAAACATGTGGAGTGCATAGTATTGGAGTTCCCTTCGATACCCGCATATTTGGCGCCCAACGTGGGGCCTGGGGTTTTGTAGTGAACCACCACCCCAATGACTTTCTGGACTAATTTTGTCACTGTAGATCAATGAACTATAGAACGCGAGACATTATCAGTATGTAAATGTGCATTAATTGACTGAATTGTATAAGTTTTGCCACATTGAGATATTGTACCCACAATTTCTGGAATATTCCACACAAACCGACATTACAGTTTCCTGTGTGTTCAAGTTTGTCCTCCATTTTTGTGCTGACATTACAGTTTCCTGTGTGTCTGTCCAAGTTTATTCAAAGGGTTCCCACATTACAGTCGCCTGTTTGTCAGGATTTACTCGAGTTTGCTGTAGTATACCTAAGAAGATATACTATATCGATGATGATCCAAGCAATTCCTTGCCATTACAGGATGAAGTTATTGATTTCAACGCAATTTTGTCTGTTGTTGACGGGAATGATTTGTCGTTGCCGACTCTCTCCAATATTGAAGAAGGGACATTGAAATCGCTGTTGGAACATAAGGATTTGTTCGATGAAAATACAGGAGTTACCCCATATGCTGAGCATACCATCATCCTCACTGATGATATTCCCATAGCTGCAGCACCATATCGCTTATCTCCTGCGAAGAAAGAAGTTTTGCGTCAAGAGCTTGACAAACTTCTTGCCAGCGATATCATTGAAGAGAGCGAATCGCCGTACGCATTTCCAGTCCTTGTACCGAAGAAAGACGGAACTTCACGTCTTTGTGTTGACTATCGCCGACTCAATGCTATCACCAAGAAGGTTCGTTACCCGTTGCCTCGTATAGATGACCTTATCCATTCAACTGGAAAAGCTAACTACATAACCACCTTAGACCTGAAGAGTGGTTACCATCAAGTACCTGTCAGAGAAGAAGATCGTGATAAAACCGCCTTTGTCACGCCATTTGGACTTTATCGATATAAGACGATGCCTTTTGGTCTATCCACAGCTTCAGCAACGTTTCAAAAGCTAATAAACCGGTTTTGTTCGGGTTTGCCGCATATCCAGATGTTAGGATACCTTGATGACTTAATAATTTTATCCACGACTTTTGAACATCACATCAAAGACTTGAGTGATGTTTTCAATCGTCTACGCATTTACAAGTTGAAGGTGAACAAGAAGAAATGCAGTTTCTGTACTTCAGAAGTTAAATATGTTGGTCATCTTATTGGACGAGTTGGTATCAAAGCCGATCCGGAAAAGGTTGTCGCTATCACCCATCTTGCCGCACCCAAGAACGTGAAACAAGTTCTCAGTTTTCTTCAGACTTGTTCATGGTTCCGTAGATTCATTCCAAACTTTGCCAATGTCTCCAGACCGCTAAGTAACTTGACAATGAAGGTCGTGGGATTTGGGACAACAAGAATCGTTCGAGAAGCTCAAAGTTCTCCTGACTTCAGCACCTATTCTGCGTCAAGCCGATCCTTCTAAGCCATACATTATGCCAGTGCCTATGCTAGTGGTGCATGTTTGCTCCAGGGAGAAGGGCCCGACGAAAGACCGGAGTACGCAAGTCGTTTACTTACTGCGGCCGAGAAGAACTATAGCTGTACTGATCGGGAAGCCCTTGCACTTGTCTACGCAGTCAACAAGTTTCGCGGATACATAGAAGGTTTACCAGTTTATGTCAAAACTGATCATCAACCTCGCCGATGGCTTATGACATTGAAATCACCAACTGGTAGATTGGCCAGGTGGGCACTTCACCTGCAAGCTTTCGACCTCAAGATTGACTACATATCAGGACGTACGAATGTCGTCGCAGATACGTTATCAAGACCACCCATTGACTCGGATAATAATGACCAGTCACTTTTAGCTTCCGACACTATTATTATTTTGCTACCTAATAAGTCGGCTGCAGAGACCAGAACCCAGCAGTTAGATGATCCATACACTAGGAGTATTAGCGACTGTTTCGAGAATGCTGATTCTGATACTGTCGACTTTGCCAGATGGACCAATCGAGGCTACCTTATGGTTCGGGGGATTTTACACCGTTACGCCAGTGACTTGACGAAGCCCTATTAGTTGTTCCTCAAGATCGAGTAGGGTCTATACTCCCTGAGTTCCATGATTCTCCACTTGCAGGACACTACAGCGTCGACAAAACTTTGAAACGAATTTCACAAAGGTTTTACTGGCCGACGATGAGAAAATACATTACTGAACACATTCGAAAATGCATAGGATATCAGAGATACAAACCAACGAATCTTAAGTCTTCTGGTTTGACTCCTGTTCTGGCTCAGCGATTTGAAACCTTAGCTATGGATTTATTTGGACCACTGCCTGAAGTAGAAACAGGTGAAAGGTGGGTTTTCGCTATAGAAGACACTGCGACCAAATGGATAGAGCTATTCGCACTGGAAAATGCTACAGCTGAAGCTTGTGCGAAATGCCTTATCGATAAAGTTATTCTCAGATATGGAGCTCCCAGAAAGGTCGTCAGTGACAGTGGCACGCAGTTTGTTACAGGTGTCATGCAACAAGTTGCTCACTGCCTCGGTTTTACCCAAAATCTTATACCGTTGTATCACCCAGCTTCTAATCCTGAAGACAGAAGAAATAGAGATCTGAAGACCCAGTTAGCAATACTTATGGAAAGGGATCATACGAAATGGAAAGAAGCCTTGCCTTCTGTGAGATTTGCGATGAACTCTGCCAACAACCTATCTACTGGTTACAGCCCTGCCTATTTATGTTTTGCCCGTGAACTGAGAACCCCACATGATGTCGATCGTGATCTCCGAGCATGTGGAGTGCATAGTGTTGGAGTTCCCTTCGATACCCGCTAGAATATTAAATAAAATGCATTACATTAAAAATTGTAGGTTCTTTATAAAAAACAAAAAGAATACCTTTCTGTCTATTATTATAGACATTTCACAATGCAAGAAGATGTTGACGCCAGATAAATAATTAACTGCAAAGCCGCCTGATCCAGTTTGTCAATAAAATATAAAAAACCGGACGAATTCTACCATTCAAACGTAAACATTCAAGCTTATAATGTATCATTTTCTGTTATTTCAACAGCTATGTTGGTTTAACATCTATACCTACCAATATAACTATCCTCATTTTGACGTATGAAATTAACAGTGTCAGATAACTTACCACTTACCAGTAACTCAACGTTGCTGTTGAAATTACCTGAAATGAAACATTATAGGCCTGATTGCATAAGTGCTACACGTTGACCAGTTGTTATATGTATTCGAGTATGTATTAAAGGGATTGCACTAAAAAATTAAATGAGGTACTTACCAAATCAATTTTTAGCGTTCATCTAACTTGCTGGGGAAATTAATTTAGGACCTGAACATCAAAACAAGAAATGTATTTTTAGTGTTTATTATTCCTTCAGGTACGAATATTATTACAATAATTAATGACGAATACAAGCAATTTGAGATTTCAGCTAGGTTCAAGAACGAGCGTTTTGTGAAAGAGTAGTGAAACCCCTCGTTTTTATTCTAATCGGTAACTTCACCGATGAGTTAGCTATCTTTGTTTAGTGAATGGAAAATGGCAATGACCGACATAGAATTATGGATCCATCGGTAAAATTTGATGAGAATAAAAACGCAGGAAAAGCGAACAGCCAGGGTGCAGAGTTTTCTAACCTCACAATTGAACGGATCGACAATTATGAGATCCTTATAATTCCTATTAGATGTTGTTGCCTTATTCTCTCTGAATTTGATGTTTTTGTTCAAGCCATCACAAAAAAATCTCCTGATAGGCAATAACTTAATTTCTAATCAAACTTTTTTAATTTGGAAAAAACGAGCAGATTCTTTGAAGAACATGCAACAAGTAATGACAATAACTGAAAACCAGCTTATACGACTAGAACGCTTTCCATATTACAGGGTGACTCTCTCAGATACACATGGCATTACTCGAACGCATCAGGACTACCTACTTAGTGCACTTGACTTTCACAGAACTGTCGTCATGAACCCAGCTCATGTCAAATTATAAATATGACCACACAAATTATGGTGAAATTATTGGCAGAATATTTGCCAATAATTTCATCGATTTAGATAAAAACGTTGTCTTAAGCTTTACATTATTATAATAAGCATCTGTACAAGAATATACACTTGATGACAGTATTATCTGCAAATTCTCTCTTGAGGTTAAAGGTTTGTAGTAGACCGAAGGCGAAACCGCAAATCGTCGTTTTAAGGTTGCGGTATAATTTATTGAGACCTTTACTCTTTGATTAGAAATGTTATTTTACATAAGAAATCACTATTTACTATGGTCTTGTCATCATATGCCAAGAAACAAGAGGATTTGCTGAAAATGAAAGTACTATTGACAAATTTTTATAACAACCGTATTTCGATGAAAAGTTGTTACAAAAAAATTTGCAAAGGACAATAGGGAACTTGCATGAAAAATTGAATTGATTATTATTTCTTCCAAACTGTAGGAAATCGAAAAAAAATTGATACGTATTTTTTTATTTTGTCCAAATAGGATTATTTCGAAAGTTAAACAAATATTGGGTTTTGTATATATAGATATACTTAAGAGTCCGCGTCAAGAGTAAAGAGTACGGTGTCGTCATATGCGCACAAACCCAATTTTGAAGACTAACCGAACTATCGTATCGATCGGTGCTGCTGCCGAACGCCAAGCACGTGGTTCATTGTTGTACGGCCAGCAGGCAGTTTATTTTCTATCCAAGTTTTGTCAAAAAGATACCCCGCTGCGGGTTTCAGCTCACGGCCGAGGTCACGGCAGACACCGAGAGATAGACGAGGGAGAGAGGTCCGACCCGCTTCGCGCAGCTTTTTATGTCGTCACCGTAGTCTTTACTGCTGACGCGGACTCTACTGAGCATGTGTGACGTCATAAAGTTTTATGAATTATGACGTCATAGGCACATTTCATAGCGTTGTATCTCCGTCAATTTTTGACTAAGAAGAAAAAAAAACACGTGTTAACTTATTTTTTATAGACTAACGAAATCAGCGATAAAAAAAAATGATGCAAGTACCGTATTATGACATTTAAACTTTATACACAAAAATAGAAATAAATTCTATTCTACAAATGGATTGTTCATTTGCAATGAGGTGCACATTTATACTTAAACCTACCGTACCTGTAATTCAATCTTATTCTATTTCGTACCTACCTATTTCTATAAGAATAAAAATTAAAATTATTATTGATTGGCAATAAACTAGTTAATTAAAATTCACTGGTTTATAAAAAAATCGATAACAACAAGAAATACCAATAAAAAAACCTAGCAATTAAAATTCCAATAAATAGTCCTATCAATAAACAATTAAAAAATTAATACATTGAAATTTCAATCAATAAATTAACAACAAAAAATTGTCGAGGAATAGCAATAATTACAGTCGAACTTCCATAACAGATCCTTCTGACCTGATAGAAAATGCATTTTGTTCTCGTTATCTAAATGTTTCAATAAAACTGCTTTCGGCTCTCATACTTCAAAACTTTAATAAAAACACTACTTATAACTCGAAGTTTCGAAGTCGAATTTATTTTTTGGCAAATGCCACTTGGAGTTATGGAAGTTCGCATTTTAGAAGACTATGCCATCAGTTTTCCTCTATTTAGAGGCTTTATCGCTAATAATTGGAACAGTTCAAAATAAAATGCAAAAAAAAAAATACCGAATGCATAGTTATTTGTGAAAAGCTGATAGTTAAAATGAAATTCAAGGAAAAACTTTCTGGCATACAATGCAATGTTTAAAAAAATATTTGCAATATTTCAACGTGAAAAAATACTTAGCTCTATTGCGTTCATATTTCCATAAGAACAAAAATAATAAACCAGATAATAAGAATTTACTGGTTTATGAAAAAAATTATAACAACAACGATAATTATATAAATGTCAATTAAAATTAAAAAAAAATAAAAATTTTGGTACCTATCTATAAATTTCAATAAATAATTTGGACAAAACAGTTGCATTTAAATAGGAATTATTGGATATACATAAAAAAAATTAGTCCACTTTAATTCCCGCATTTACGCGATTCCACAAAATTAAACCTTATACTATATCGTAACTATTTCTATAAGAACAAAAATAAATGGCAATAAACCGGTTAATTAAAATTTACTATTTTATGGAAAAATTAGTACCAACAACGATAATAATAATTGTAAAAATATCAATTAAAAAAAAATAAACATAAAAAAAATTCCAATAAAAAATTATTGGATATATTTACATAGAAAAAAAAATCCTGGTGCATTCACGCGATCCAAGCTATTCCTAATAGGACAGATTTAATTCATTTAAGGAAGCTATGTCATACGTTTTCCTCTATTTAAAGATTTGGCTCTTAATTCGGTGTGGTTTATAAACTTGCCGTCACCGTTCGCCGTTTCCATTCTAACTTCGAATCAGTGAAAACATTTCAACTCCACCGTTCCACCATAGTAAGCTTTCAAATCCGCCCTTCCAGGGAATCAAATTAGATAATTTTGGTCATATGATTCAAAATTGAATTTTCAGGTCATGTGTTTTCACGGTTTTTCCATTTTTTCTTGGATGGAGAAGAAAAATGGCTAATCTATAATATACTGTAAGATAGGGGCTGTTAAGTGGAGTCATTTTTTTTTCTTGCATTTTGAGGGCTGAATGTGGCTCCTAAGCTGATGAGAATATGGGTGATTTTAATGCCGGCCTCCCGTTCAAAAATTTGCAGAAGAAAAAAATTGATTTACATGAAGAATTTTTTTTTAATGGTCTCAAATTTTCTGGTTTTCAAATAAAAGATTGACATTGATAAATAATTCACCCATGAAAAATATGAGATGCTTTTCAATAGCTGGAAAAATGGGGATGGGTGTCAACTTCCAAGAGAAAAAAAAAGAACCTTCCCCGTTTACTTTTTGTCTGGCAATCGACAGAATGAAAGGTTTTGTTGTGAAAATAACGCTGAAAAATCGCCAGACGGTAATCACAGTTCGAAGTCGAGTTTTCCGGCGAAACATTCTGTGGACATTTCGAACAGGAGGCAGGCATTAAAACCACTTATATTCTCATCAGCTAACTAGTCACATTCATCCCTCAAAATGCCAGACAAAAAAAAAATTACTCCACTAAACAGGCCCTATCTCAGGGTCTATAACTTCACAGCTCAAAAGGGAACCAAGAACAACAAAAATATTAAATTGATAGGCTCTGAAACTGAAATTTGGGAGAAATCTAAAATTTCTCAGCGCGAACGGCAATGTTTTAGGTTTCTAAAAGCTCACGATCAACAACAACGGCAAACTGGAACGGTGACAGAAAATTTATAAATCACCCGTTCCTTGACATGAAGGCAGTTGACCAATTGGATGTATACTTTATATATCAAATTATCCAGAGACACGTTACTAGAAACCAAATTTTACAAAATTCAAAAGGCCGTTTGTCGGCCAATATGGGCTGAACGGCTATCATTTACAAATTTTTACAGATTTTACTAATAGCCATTAGGCAAAGTAAAAAACGAATGTACAGTCGTCACTGATGTTTCCGGTGGTAGCGGAACCGGTAGCAGTTTTGCAGGCTTGCGCGAACGTGATCCACGGTATCCCGTGTGCGCAGGACCGATGGGCCGAATTCGAGGTCTTCCAGGACCCCGTCTTGCGTTTAGGAGATTTGGTGTAAAACCACCAACTACATCTATCTCACCTGGAGACGGATTGGTCGACGATAAACCTGAGTCAGGAATATTTTCTCCGAGAGAATTGTGGGATGCTGAAATATATTTATATTTTTTTATTCCCACTTAAATTAAAGTATTTTAGTTATACAAAGGGGTGTACCCATTATTATTTTCAAAAACATTTTGCAATCTGTACCCTAAGTTAATCCACAGCAGGTACGCAAGAGTAATTTACCATCTGTATTACCTGGATAGCACAAAAGCTGGCGGCTGGCATGACTAGCATATCATGCTATTTTTAGGGCGGGTATTATACACACAGCGTCAAAAAAATTGGACCCCCTGTATAAAACCTAAGACCTTTATCAAAATAATTTTTTGTTAGAAATATCTCATATAAAATGCTGTTTTTTATCAAAGATTAAAAATGCCAAAAAACCTTTATCTCGGTAGACTCATTTCCAGGCCTACAATTCGGCAAAGGGTGGCTGGTGCAAATTTGCGATCGAGAAGACCCGTAAGAGTGCTTAAGCTTACTAGAGGGCATAGAGCTGACCGCTTAGAATGGAGCCGTAATTACAGAAACTCGCTTTTACCCCAATGGAGAAATGTCCTTTTTCCTGACGAGTCCTGATTTGGACTGGCTAGTGACAGCCGCCGTGTAAGGGTATAGGAAGAACCAAGACGCGCAGCACGTTAGGCCTTTCCTCAAGAAGTGGTTCCCTATCAAGGAGGGACAGTAATGTTTTGGGGGGGCATTATGCATGGTTACCGCACTCCTCTTATTCACATACCAGGAGTGCTGACGGGAAACATCTACCTGGAAAATGTTATCAGGGCAATTGTTCTACCCCGGAGAAATGAATTTGGGCCAAATTTTATTTTTATGGATGATAACGCTCGCCCACATCGCACTAGAAGGATCCAAAACGTGTTAGCTGGATCCAATATTGAGAGAATGAACTGGCCGGCAAACTCGCCGGACATGAACCCAATTGAGCACGTGTGGGATACGCTTTCCGAAGCCATATTAAGAAGACCAAACCCACCGATAATCTTTCAAGAGCTGATTGTGGCAGCACAGAAGAAGTGGGACAATATTCGTCAAGAACAGATAGACAATCTGGTTCTCTCAATGCCAAGGCGAGTCAATGCGTGTTTCGAGAACAGAGGAGATCACACTGATTATTAATGTTATTTTTTATTCATAAGTTCTTTTTTTTTTTTTTTTAATTTTAAAAAATAGAGTTTTGGGACCTAATTTTTCTTATTTTTTTGTAGGACCTAAGACCTTTGCACCTAAGAACAATATGTGAATGAGTTGGTAACAGAATAGCGTTTTTTATGACATATGTACCTAATGAAAAACTTTTTTATTTTCTGAGAAATTTTGGGGGTCCAAGATTTTTGACGCTGTTAGTTAACTGAAGTTAACTTCTCGAATAACGTTACTTCCTATAGTAACTCCAGAAGTTAACTTTTTATTATCTGTCGAAAAAGTTTTATAATATCCGCCATCCTTATCAAGAACTTATTGGTGGATAAAACTTAGTATACCCAAGTGGTATAGTTTGATAGCAATATTGGTTGTGAGTGAATATACAGGGTGTCCCAGGGATAACAGTCCATCCCGATTTTGAAATGGAGGAAAAACTCAACGGTCGCGAAAATCTTTTGCGAAAGGAACCGCCGAATGGAGTAGGTTCGCACCAGCCCAAATCTGTCGTATCGATGGTACTGACTGTTCTACCTTTTTCGCTAGGTATTCCTAGGAGGTGCGCGATGCGCTTCTATCCTTCAGCGATATATAGAACGCAAAATGCATGCCTCTATTATACAGAGTCGAATTTGACTCACAAAAAAGTTAACGCGAAATCATTGCATCAACAGTATAGGAGTAAAAGCGGTACTTACCTCCCTTAATCAAAATACTTACAATTTACAATTCACGTGTACACCTAATTAATAATAATAATAAAAAACTTCAATTTCAAGTATTTTTATTAAAGGAGGTAAATATCGCCTTTACTCCCACTAAAACAATAGTCTATTTCCAAGATTTTGACAAGCTGCCATTTCGTTACGGACGAAAATAATAAGACGAAATTCTAGGGCCATAAAAAACTCGATGAGACCTTTAAACAGAGGTATGACACGTTCTTCCAGATTTTCATTCCAAATCCAATAAATCGCGGTGGACTGTTTTCCCTGGGACACTCATAGTGAATATTGCGATATTCCGGAATTCTTCCCATTGTGTGAGAGAATTTACGAGAATAGTGAATTCTAGGATTTCCTGATTTGACTGGTTATGTATATAAAGCGCGTATTTAGTTCAAATAAGAAAATTATCGAATAGAATTAAGTAAATGCGATAAGTGATTAGTGAATTTTGTTAAGTCAAATAATTCAACAAAAGTTGATGTTGTTACAAGAGTTTTAGTGGACCCGCGGAATTCGTGATAATATTATGACCGGGATGCATATTCATTTTCTGCCAACGTAATAGGACCTTCGGCTTCATTCGTGTTCGTCCGAGCACAGCGAAGGCAAATTATGATTGAAGTGGACTAACGTTGGCAGTTTAGAGCCTGCCTGACGTTCGGGAAAATATTCTCTAAAAAAATTCAGTTGGAAAATGGCAATTATTATTATTAGCTGTTTGTACGTTTTAATGCGAAATGCGACAACGAATGAAGAAATACCTTTATTAAAAGTTTAAAAATTAGTCGTTGTGTCTATTCAAAGGCCCCAGAACTTTTTCGGTAGATTTGAGTTAGTTTCGGTTGGTTTGCGTTAATATGGGTTATTTTTGGTTGGTTTGGGTTAATTTTGGTTAAAAAACCGCACTAGGCGCTGTTCCTTTCTATTTCCTTTTTTCAAGCAAAGACATGAAAAGTACCTAATCCAAATTAACCCAAACTGACTCGTGCTAGAAATGCGACCCCCCAATCTCTGTTTCTGAAGCTAATCAAATAGCGAAAAAAGAGCGCGTATAAAAAATAGAGCGCATGTATGTATTATTAAATTTTGAATAAATATTATGAGTCACTGAAGTTGGTTTTTCTGACGTTGTGCGACAGAAACACAGTTCAGCTGAACATTTATTTTACAACAACAAGAAGAGAAAAAAAGATCTTTTGTATTTTGAACTTTCAATATTTTCGATATTTTGCATTTTCGACATTTCTCAATTTTCACCTTTTGCATTTTCTTATTTCATTTTTTTTAGCTCACAGCTCTATAAAATAGTTAGTTTCCATCGGGTAGTTCCAAAGACATCAGTAGTTCTATCTACCACAATATTATGGCCATTCATTGTTTTAGCTGAAATTTTCATGTAAATCAAATTCTTATCTTTTATCTTCCCTTCCTTTGAATAAAAAACATTTATCGGACCTAATTATCAATAAAATGCTTGTAACATACAGTCACATGAAGTGCCAACGTCTGGTTGCGATGCTCATATTCTGCTAACGCTGCATAACGCAGGGCACGAATCTATCCGAATATCAGTTGCGTTGGCAAAAAATGAATATGCAGGCATTATATTTTTAAAAAAGGAACTTACACAGAAACAGTTTCTCTAAACGTCCGTCTACCATATCAATAGTAGGTAGTTAGCCAATAGATTTAATGCATTACACAGAGGAACATTTTGTTGCCGCAACCTGTTTATGGAAACAGAAACAACAACAAAAGTTCCGTGAACATTCTGTCCACAGCATGGTCACTCATTTTTGTGAATGTTTCGTTGCTTGGTGCAACAGTAAACGCTGTGTCTACACTAGTGCAGTGTGTGTTCCTAGTTCCGAAACAATGTGGTGCACCAGAGACACATCGGAAGTTTCGAGTTTTGGGAACAAGCAACAACGTGCCCACACTGATAAAAATAAAGTTGAGCAACAAAATTTTTTTATAAATGTTTCTATAGTTCTGTTCCAACCCAGCAGAGACCACACATTTCACCATCATGATTCTCAAGGACGTATATAAGGGAGGGGGTTTTGGGAGGTTCAAACCCCCCCCCCCCCCCCATTGAAAAATACTTATCATACTGCTGCGATATTAAGATCACATGTATTACTAATTATGGAATACGAAATTCAATAAACTGAATTTCAAAGCACTTATAGAAGTACACTGAAAAAAATTAGCTATAAATATGACTGCAACTTCTGAAGTAATTGGAACTTCGGATATGAGGTAAGTTATGAGTCTTTACTATGAAGACGTGTTGCAGTTGAAATTCTCAAAGTACTTTGAGCTTATCTTAATTCCATTGAGAGCTTAAGATAACATCATCCTGCATTGATAGTCAAGTCATCCTGACTTTCTTAAAAATATACCTGTATTTTCTATTGATACTGAAGATTTAGCATGTATCACTGGAAACCTTATGATATAAATCAGCGCTACATAGACTTCAACTCATAATAAAAGTTGTGACTTTGGATGTTGAATGATACACAAAGAATATTTTTTCATAGTTTTATTACAAAAAATGTAGGTACTTATGCAAATCATCTAGAACAGATCTCTTTGGTGTTGAAGCAACACTGATAGATGATGCCAGAAGTTCTTCAATGAGACTTACGCTGTGCAAATTCAATCTATAAATTATAAAAATGAATTAATCATAAATGAATAAACATATGGGTACTAAAACTTACACTGGGTTATGAGTGTCATAATTATTATTATCATACTCTTCTTGGAAACATTCGCGGAAATTATTGTCATTATTTGTTTTGTTTTCGGTGGTCGTTAAAATAGAGTAGGTATTGTCCTCGATGTCTACTAGTTCTATCTAGAACATTGCAGAATAAGATGAAGTCATTGACGTACATAATTTTATTCATAATTTAAATACTCACCAATGATGTCTCAGCTTGTTCTGATGGTATGGTAAATATTAAGTGTCGCATCAATAATGGGAAGATTAGGAGAAAGATTTTTTTTCTAGACGTTGTTCTTCTCTAGACGTTGTTTTTTTCTGATTTCCGCCAATTTTCTCACCATTACGAATCTTTCCCCTAATTTTGGTAAAAGTTTCGCAATGGCGTCGGAGTCGGGAAACAGCAAGACTTCTGGGGTAATGACTTCTTCTAAAATACCAAAGAAAAAGTAAAATAAAGTATTTATAATTTAAGTAAGAATTCTATTTATAATGCTACAAACTGCAATTCAATATCACAGTTTGAAGCTTACATTATGTTAAGGGCAATCTCTTCATTATTAAGTAACGAAAAAGGAATATCGTGTATGGGAAAATGATGCCTGTTGGGATGCCTTCAAAATGGTTTTTCAGATTACTGTTATCTTCTATTAATGATTATACCAATGGCATAATGCACATATACCTACTAAAATAATAAAATGTAAATTATTATTATATGTAAGAACTTACCTTCAAAATTTCCTTAGTGATGCCCCAGACCTATCTCTTCAAGAAATTCTTTCGATGCCATTTTGATATTTTTTCTTTGAAAAAAAACTCGAATCGACGATTTTCGAATAATCAGAACACAAACTGTACGCTCGCGAAGGGCAAAAAATATAGACTGATGAAGATGGTTTTTGTTGGAAGACGTTGTGCGGTACCTTACCCTGTGACCTTGTGCCAGCATCGACACAACGAAACGTTTGGGCCAATGTTAAGGCTATTCACATGGAACTAAATTCTCTATCTATTATCTTTTACCTTTCCAATGGCTATTGAAGTAACAACTCGAGGATTTAATATAATCGATAATATTCATAATATTAAAGAAAGCATGTGCTTAAATGTATCCCAGTCCTTAAAAATGTATTCACAAGAAAAAGTTTCTTAACAATAAAGACATGTGTCTTGATATTTATCTGGAATGATCAACCCCCACTTGACTTAAATATTAAGAAAGAATTTCTATACTGTTATGAAGAGTTTCGTAACACCAAATACCGTTCTTAATTCACAAGACTAGTCTCTTGAATAGTATAATGCTGTCCTCAAAGTCACGTAGGACTTGAGTTTTAATGCTGACTTTTTTCAGTGTAGTAGCGCCTGTCAAGTGCGCTAGTGCGAATCAACTCCCAGATCAATACCGACAGTCCGGCAACATTGCTTAGAGAATTACACACATGGACACACGTCTGACTTGACAACTTCGCTGATAGAAATGAAGTTTTTTAATTTGAACTTTGACAAAGTAAGCACTAACAATAAATTATTTTTTGGCACCCGAAAAAATTTTCCGCCTTCAGCGATATTCTCCGGCGGCGCCTGCGGTGGGCTATGCTCTGCCAGGTTTCCCATACATTTTCTGGTCTAAAATTGAAACCCCTTCCAGCATAGACTACGTCGTTGATGATTCTGCGCAAAACATAAAATTTGTGCGTAGAATTCGAAATTCGTAAACAAAGCGGTTCAGAAACTGTTCCTGGAACTGCTTATTTTCGGGTTGGAACAGACCTTATATTTCCTTTAATCTTTGCCGCTAAATCTGGAAACAAGCAACTTATAGACATTTTTCATTTTTGTTGCTGCAACCCTAAACAATAAGCAACTTGAATAAACTTTTGGAAATATGCAGAAAAAAAATCCAGGAACAAGCAACATAAATACAATGTTCCTATGTTGCTTTCGGTGTGGACGTAGTAGAATGACATAAATTTAATCTGAACTTCAACTTTGTGGATCACCCCGTATAACAAGATAATTGATAAACCCTATCGAGAAATTACTTCATGTGTTAATGCGAGAAAAGCCGGTCTTTCAAAATCCTTAAACCGCAGGATACTTTTTTTTTTTAATTTAGGGAGACTTTAACTTGATTTTGCCGATCTATCTTCTGACTAGCTGTTTGACAGTTTCGACTCAAAATCCAAATATACCAAGTAACTTTGCTGGTTGCACTGGATGACAGTGATGCCACTTTTCACAGATACTGTTTAGGAGCAATGTTTCTTATGCGTTGAAAATTAATACAAAATAAAATCTTCCCAAGGCAGAAGCAAAAATATGTGTAAAGATCTAAAAATAAATCCTTAATGCAAGCTGCCACATAAAATTAGGTTATCAAAAGTAAAAAGTGCATTTTCTTACATTCCTACCAACGCCAATCTGGCGAACCGTAAAAAAAGCTTTAAATAGGCGCATATGCTTCCACCTTCCTTGCCTAAATTAAAAATGTAGGTCCCGGGCCGAAATTTCACTTCCGGGTTACTTGAAGAACGTCTGTTTTGAATTGACGTTTTTTTAGTCCGTTTTTTGTAGGCAAATGAGCCCCAGTTCCGCGAAGTACCTGCGCAAAAAACAGCCACCTTTTAAAACCACCTTTGAATAGATTTCCTGAAGGATATCCGCCAGATGCCCAGAAGAGTTGCCGCCTTCTGCCCTGATTTGGGTCGGATGCCCCTCTTTTTAGTTGTTTTGCTTTCTTAAAATACAATCAAGGTAGTTTTTTGGTTCTTTGTGCGTCCCACACTTGCTTACTACCTACCTTCCTTAGCTTACTTGCAAACTCATTATGTTATCACCCACCCTCATCATACACAGGCTGTGCCACATTATTTGGGGCTAGTGTACAATTTTAATGTTGTTTTTCTGTCTAAAGAAACTGTCTGCCTATACACAAGAAAAATGCACTTCCAATTCAATGGAAGTTTGGAGCGTTCCCTGACTGACTGCAAGTCGCAAAAAGGCAAATATATTTTATTCTGGAAATATACTGAAATTGATACACGCAAGGATTTGTAAAGAGCGAAATTGATGAGATTTAATTCATTTTGACTGAATCCGGAAAAATTATTATTGAATATCACTATATTGGTTTCATTTTTATTTGCAACGGTTTCAGTTTTCAGACAATCTCTAGAGTTTCATTTCCAAAACGGACGTGAACTTAAATTTCACGTAATTTGTTCGGAAAAATATTAATTTTTTTTTCATTTTTTCAAACTTGCAATTTTTCATTCCATGTTTGATGAAGATATCTTCATAAAGAAGGATTCTGAGTCGAAATAAATTGGTCGATTTGATATAAAATACTTTCACATTACTTATACCCAAAGTTATAATTGAGACCAAAAACAACTAGAGAGCGCTGACACTTACATTCAATATTTCGCTAATTTTGGAAATGCTCAATTTACAATAATTGAATTTTTGTGAGTTCGTATGTACTTTTCATGGCGGCTTCTTTGGTTTTACCCCGATTTAACTTCAATTTGGTCACGTGGAGTAGGTGAAAAATGCACACGTGAGAGGCAGGAAAAAAGAGATTCATTTAAAATTATTGAATATGTGTATTCTGAATATTATTCCATAAATAATCTTGGATTCAATTTTTAGCCTTATTAAGGAATTCTATCATCGTCGATTTTTGTAAAAGAAACATTGTCCCGTATAGAGCGATTGATTCGTCAATTTAAGAACAGGTTCACCTTTTGTTACGAAATAACATTGGTGCAGACAAGCCGACGGCACATTAATGACCTGTGCGCGAATTCAGGAATTCGTTCCATTGTGTTATTTGTATAAACAAGAATTCACGTGCGTCCCAGAGATTTCTCGATCGAATGGTGTTGTATATGAAGCACGTGGTTTGTGAGTTGTCATCCAGCTTGAATAAGAAACATTTTGTATAAAGGTAAGTAACAGCAATTAGTGAATTTTGTAGTCAATCACTCCAATGAAAGTTCTGATTGTTGGTAAGAAAAGTTCAATTGAACCCGAAGAATTCGCGATAGTATTATCTTTTTCCAACAAAAATGTATTCAAGAAGGATGACATTTATAGACTCTCTATTAGGTATAGACTATAATGTTACACATTTTCCTCTTGGTACAACTAAGGCGCTTTAATGGGAGACACAATTAATAACGTTCACTTTAATTTATTAAAATTTTCATTAGGCGCCATTAGAAGTGTTTCTTTAGTGAGATTAAAAGCGCCCCATACAAATAAAAAATAACATGGGTATAGTATTTTTAATCCGACTAGAAACACTAAAAAAAACATCTAGTCGGCATACATCAAACAAATAAAGGACATGGGCGTCACATAATTTTCATTTATTTAAATGGTGATAATCAATATCAAACAAAACAACTAATAATACGTGGAATAAAACAGTTTATCTACATCTTTCCCGGGAAGACGTAAGTAGCCCAACCCACTAATTGAACCTATAGGCGTGTGCCGACCTAAATTATTATTTTGGGCTACTGTAGCGATATTTGGTCGCTGCTTATATTTTGTACAGGGAAACTAACAATAGTTTTTCTATGAAATTAATAAAAGAGAGCGATGTGATGTTGAAAAAAAAAAAAAAAAAAATCCTCGTATAATGCAGTGTTGCAAGTCAGAATAAAAATACTTTACATCTATGCAAAATAAAAATGTTGATAATGATTTCCCGCCTCAATACGAAGGAAAAACCTTTCGAATATTTTATACTACCAAAATTCCAATATTGTAATAACGTTAATGGACTTACCGTTCCCTGTAGTGACCGAGCCACAGGCAGGTGTCCGTCCACCCATCCCAATTTTGGACCGAGAACCTCTTGGTCTTCCTCTTTTAGTGTGCCCTCTACCAGCGGCTTTAGGTTTCACGGTAGATCCATATACATTATATACTGTATATTCTGAACAAAAACATTGTGAGTCACTTAAATTAAACATGTCGATATTGTCATCTAAATTTATAAAAGCGTTTGTCCTGACTGACTGAGTGGTCTATCAACGCAGAGCCAAAACTACTAAGTTTAGCAGCTGAAATTTGGAACATAGGTTTATTTTTTAACGACAGCATCCGCTAAGAAAGGATTTTTGGAATTTTTAACTTAAAAGGGGGAACTGGGAGGGGGGGGGACTTTTCATGAAAGTCAGCTTCTGAACATAAATAAAATAATGACGTCGTGTTTCAGGTTTTTTGGATTTTCCTATTTAAAGGCTGGGAAACGGGGGGTAAAAGTTTGTATATGGGAGTATCGTTTTTTTAAAGAAAGGATATAATTATCATAAATAGATGACGTGTTTCAGGGTTTCTGGATTTCCACATTTTAAGAGAAGGAGATGGGGGAGGGGGGGAAAATTTGTAATGGAGTATAGGTTTTTTTTTTTTTAAAAGGCGCGTGGGTGAAAAGCCGCGAGCAACAGCTAACCAAAAAATAAACTTACTGTTTGTTATGGGTGAATCGTCATCAACAATAACGTCAGCTTCTTCAGGATCAATCATTTCACTTGAAGGACTATAAGGTTCATCAATATGGTTAATTAAACCATTCGGCATTTCTAATTTCGTTCTTTTCGTTTCCGCTGCAGGTATAGTCTACCAAGAAAACAAAACGATAGGTGAGAAACAAACTTAAATTGGTTTAAATGGGAATCATAAATAAATGAACAGAATGCAGCAGCGAATTCACTTTTACCTTAAAAGATAATTTTCGCTTTTTATCATCTCTTGTTTCCTCTGCCGTAGACTTGTTTTCGACTTTAAGGTGATCTAAAACGAATTAATTATTGCTGTACTGCCTTCCCATGAATAAAAAAACAACTTACGTTTTTGAATCAATTCGTCGTCGTCGAGAAGAAGCGAGACCACTTCTTTTGGCTTCAAAGTATCGGGCTTGAAATTTCCTCCGCTTATTACCAGTTTTTGTATCTACAAAAATTTTACATAACATTGAATGGGAAATGATTTTAATGCCCATACTTAATAAAATATTACATAATTAAATCCTATTGCTGACATATTAGGCATCAGCCTTGATTACACTTCTTTTCCTTAGCGATATAAATGGCTACCGAGTTTCTGGAATATGAAAGTATTCGCCATATTCAGTCTTAGTTAGTGACTGAGGTGCTTTAAAATTTTTAACAAACATTCTTTTTAAAAAATGCGAGGATGGAAAATGAAGAAGCCATGTGAACGATGTTCAAGAATAACGAGATATATTTGAATATAAATAATTAAATAAGAAAACGAATAGAGAGTAATAAGGACTATAATTATGTGTTATCATTGGTGAATACATGGCATAACTGGAAAAAGAGCGGTAAATTTCACATGTCAAAAAATAAAGTTAAAACAATTCAGGAGAATCAGTCCATTTAAAAAAAGTTGAATAAAGGCAAATTTATCATCCCTAAACCAAGAACGCTGTCTGTACACACATTTTCATAAAAAACAAACCAGTGGATTTTTTTCATTGCGTAAGCTATTCAGCTAGGGCAGACTAATAAATCTCTTTTCTAAATTCAAGCGACCCTTGTCCAGCCATGCAAAAACTCAAAAACACTTGAAATATAAAAATTTGAATAGCGTTTTTTTGTAGTCCCCAAATGTGAGGAACTTTTATATCTTGTCTTTATTGTATAAGGAAAAATCCTATGCACGAACCTATATTTTCAACAACAATTTATTATTAAAACAATAGAACTCTCACTTAGGCTACAATTAACCTAAACCTGAATCTTTTCAAAAAACAATACCTCGCTTTTTTCCCTTGCTCGTTGTAATATCCGTTCTTCTATGGATCCTTTACATATTAATCTGTATACTGTGACTTGTTTTGTTTGACCCAATCTATGTGCCCGATCCATAGCTTGTTGATCAACAGTCGGATTCCAATCACTGTCATAGAAAATCACCTGAAATAGGAAAAAATAACATTTGCCAATAGAACCAAAACTATTAAATAACAATGTACAACGTGGCTTGTTAAACTGCGGATTTGATTAAAAAGAACTAACTTGTCGTCGGAAGCCCAAGTTTTGAAATTTGCTACAGGAAATTCGATCCACAAATTCAGATTCTGCTTATGCAAATTTAGAAGCCTGAAAAGTTAGCTGTATGTGCAATTTGACAAAGGGCTGATCAAGAGTGAATTGCAGTAAAAAAAAACCCAAACCTGTTGAAAAAAAATTCTGTCGTAGAAATGATGAATGAATTGGGGGTATTGTTACACTGCGACCTGCATAGATCTATTGTGCCCCCTTTCTGGATGCTGCGGTTGATATGATACTCATTCAAAACATCTCATCCAGCTTTAAAGATTTTATGAACGCAAGTAAGCTGGATGGAATTTCTTCCCGTCCAACGATGCAGCATCCGAAGCCGGCAATTCGTTTGTTTACGATCGCCTCGCACTCCGTAAGCAGGTGTATTGGGGTTTCCCTCCTTTCCTCATAGAAGCGGCAGCTGTCTTCGTTTCCAATTCTAATACTCTCAAGGTGCCCCTTTAACCGGCAGTGACCGCCTGTGAGGAATCCAGTGAGAATGCGAAGATTGTTTTTACTCCGTGATATAAGGTCTTTTGATCTCCCTTGGTGAGGGGGCCCAAGACACATTTTTGATTGCCTTACCTTGGAAGCTGTTCCCAGAGGCTCCCAGAGGTTTCCATTTGGTCCGTTTTTCCTTTTTGAACGCTTCCTTATAGGTGTGCGTCCCTATGCCACAGAAAGGCTCTGGTCCTGAAAGCGGAGACTGTGCTCCCAATTTTCCCAATTGGTCCGCCTTCTTATTACCTGCGATTCCTGCGTGTCCCAGTATCCACTGGAGGGATAGTTTGCTATTTTTGCCCAGTTTGTTTAACTTGTCCAGGCATTCCCAAACCATTCTGGAGCTGATTGTATGTGAGCTCAGCGCTTTGATGGCTGCTAGGCTGCTTGACTGTCTGAGAATATGACAATCTTTTTGTTTCTGTAGTTTCTCTCAAGATTGAACTCAGCACATCTACTTATGGCGTTTATTTCCGCCTGAAATATGTCTGGGTATTTTCCCATTGCTTCGGAGAACATCATTCCAGGCCCAGTTCTTGACCCATCAGTGTAGCATTTTACGACTTTCTGCTTCATTATGAGAATGGTTGCGGTGTTTTCTTCCCATTCTTCCCTGCTTCTTATGACTGCTGTGAAGCATTTCTCAAAACTATATGTTTTTATCATATCATCCCTGGGGAGCTCGAGGAGTGAAATAACCTTGCTCAGAGATGCTGATTTTCTCCTTTCAAGCCAACCTCCCTCGCTAGCCCCCTCTCTCGTGACTCTGGTCATTGCTCTACTAACGCCCCCCTCTACCACGATGTGAAGAGGTGCGAGACCTACAATTGTCTCTGTTGCGTTTTGTGTTGTTTGGCCCATCAATTAGAAAATAAATTCTTCAGTTCAAATTTATTTCACAGTGCGAGAATTATTTCTATGCGGTCGGCCACCTTTTCGGAATTTTATGCGTCGTAATCTCCAACCCAATCACAGATAGGTAAACAACCCTTCTTGCTTGTCTCAATTTGTCGCTTGCCTTTGAGTGTGAGCCTAGAAGGCTGTTATTTTCACTTTTTAAAATTATCAAGGTCATTGTCGGACTACCATCTAAAATAGTTTCTCAAAGAGATGTATCTTGTTTTTCTCGAAGTATATTTTTTGTAGACATTCACATATAATTTTTGAGTTGATAAATATCTACCTATGTGAAGTCAATGTTGCATTTGAGTTAATAATTAAACAAATTACAATGAAAACAAGTGTTTCATTATGGACTATTGGGTCTCTGGTAAAACAGAGTGGTCCTTCGAAGAATAATTGGTAACTATCCAACACATGGAAAACGAAGGATCAAGGCAATCAAGGGTACAAGCAAAAGTACAAAGCAATTTCAGCGACTTAGCGACCAGGTAAGGTAAACGGTAAAATGTTCATCACAGCGAACAGTCTCGATGGCTGCTGTAGGACAGGTTCTCATTGCGCCCGTGATGCATGTGCACGCCAGGCGTTGCAATTTGTTGAGAGCTGCCTTTATATTCTGTGTTTCAACTTCTTTGCACCAGATTATCGATCCATATAGCAGGGTTGGTCTTACTATCATGGTGTACATCAATCTCAATATTCCACAGGTTTTGCCTGCAAGGCTTCAGCACACCATTAGAGCCCTTGCAGCCTTGGTAACAACTACCTCGATGTGTTTCTTCCATCTGAGTTTACAGTCTAGCGTTATGCCGAGATATTTAACTTCTGTCACCGGTGTAATAATTGTCCCGTGTATTTGGATGTCCTTTATTCTAGGGAGTTTCCTCCTCCTAGTGAAAAGCAATTTGGTAGTTTTTGATGGGTTTATTTCCAGTCCCACTGTTCGGCACCATTCCTCTGTTGCTTTGAGTCCAGTTTGTAAGAGTTCACACGGGGTGCCCTCGAACTTTCCTCCTGCTATGATGACAATTTCATCGGCATAGCCAACGCAGTGCAAAGTCGTAGAAATGATTGTTTAAACGCGAATAAAAATCGTGCAAAACACAGAAAATTTTAAGAAATTATTAGGGGCCTATTTATTAAAATATGAAAAGTTGGAAAGGTATATTTTTACACTTGTTTTGCAAATACCCTGAGGAAGTTTGCTCAAGATTTCTCAAAAATTCTATCCTTCATCAGGTGCTTTTTTTTTGTAAACGAGATCTAGAACCATCTCTACGTGACCCGCGACAACACATCCGTTTATGAAGCATATTTTTTAAAAAAAAATTTACTATTAGAATGTTTCATATATGGTATATAGTACGAGAAAAAACCTATGGTCTGTTTCGAAGTTATTGGGAGCAATAAAAACAAGGCATCCCAAATAATGGATCCCTTAAGCTTTTCATTGCTATGGTTTCATAGGATCAGTTGAGTCAGTTGATCAAAATTTGATTTTCTCTTTACTAACATGATCAATTGTTTTCTTCCAGTTTTCAGGATTCACTCGTTATATCGATCCGTAGGTATACCAGTATCTCTCTCTTTCAATTTAAAATTAGTATTTTTTCTTGCTACAGTCTTGCAAACTTGTTATTTCGATTGGATTTAATTCGCAATAAGGGGTAAACCCTCCAGAAATGCTTAACATGCACTTTCTGGGTTTCTATTTTGCCAGACCTTCGAAGCAGTGCCATATTTCAACCAGTGATATAATTATCCAATAATATCTTTATAGAATAGAAAGTATAAACAGTTCTTTTTATTATACTTCTTCTTAGCCCGAATTCATCCACGCCTGGATGTAGGCCTTCTCCAATTCTTACTCCATTTTTCTAATGAAGGATGTCTGTATGTACGAGCAAAATTAGAAGGAAAGAAAAACAGTACGATTTGAAGAAGACCTCACAAGAGATGGAATACACCAGAAAACTGACAATACGAGTAATAAATAATAGACTCCCCAATGTACAACGACGATATGACGATAATTAATGCCACATATACGAAAAGCAGAAACTAAATTTTTGATGAAACAGAGAACAGAATACACAGACAAGAGTACCCGCATACAGTAATATCAACAAAGAAATATCCGAAGAAAGGGGGAAAAAATGAGAATACAGAGATTATCAATAAAGTTATAGAACATACCAAGATTCCGAAGGTGGTGAGAAAAAATGGCCATACGAAAAAGAGACGTACTCATCTCAATCCCTAATAAGTCCTAGTCAAAAAATAAAAGTAAAATTCTAACGAATAGGTATATTAACTAGAATATTACAATGGAAATTTAAAACTAGGCAAAGAGCAAGAAGGGCCATCATTGAAGAATTCGTATAATACGCTTTATCCGTCAGAAATTTCATTACTTCAATATGTAGCCTTTTTCCAGAGTTAAGTTTTCTTATCTCTAAAGGAAGTATATTAAATAGTTTTTTGCCTTCAGCACGTAATTTTGGAGCGTATTGTACTGACCCCTTAGCTCCAATTCGCACTTATACTTTCTTAAAACTAAACAGACCGTTTCCAGAATAAAAAGATAACACAGAGTTAGAATACCATGGCTCAAAACCAGAGAGCGACACGAATCACGATGCTTGGCTCCACAAAAATATCTAATGCCACTTTTCTAAAATAAGAACACTGAATTGCAAATACCAATCGGAACTAGAACCCCAGAAGCCAATTCCGTATCGAAGATAGGACCAAAGACATAGGACGCACATTTGGCAATGGAGAAATTTAGGTTTTCAGCAAAACCTCTCAAGGTATAGCAACCAGACGAAATTTGCTCGCCTACTTCTGCGATATGGTTTTAAAATTGTAGGGACCTATCTATTGACAGTGCTTATTAAAGATTTTTATAGTGATGGGTTCATTTTCGAAATAAATATTTTCAGTAGCACATTTAAAATTAGGGTTTTTGGTCTCAGAGACATTGAATGTCAGATAATTGCCGCCTTTTACCACCATTAAATTTAACAGCCTGAATATGCGATTCGACACGTAAGAACGAACTATTCTATTTCAGTTTCCCTAAAACTATACAGTCACAGTCAAGTTTCCACAGCGGCACTCTGTAACTCATTCAAAAACGTTTGACAAATCACATAAGACCGCTTCATCGACCTCGCCATGGAATTGTGAAGGTGTTCAAGAAAGTCAAATGCCTGTACTCATCGATTTACGAACGCCAAATAGCTGGAAACTCAAAAGGCCTTGCTTGTTCAAGAAGGAAACCGTCTTAACTGGAACCAGCCGCTCCACAGCTTTAGCCAAAGTAGGCAATAATGCTATAGGCACGCTCACCACCCTTATATAAAGGGAGGATTACTGCTCTTTTCAGGCAAGACAAGCAATATTGCAGTTAAAGAATTAAGGTAATCAGCTTGTTTGAAGTAACCGAAACGTTATTCTCAACGCTCAGGTCATTCACAATTTTCATTCCAAGTACCCTTTGGTCTATTAGAAGAATTATTCATCCTATTCTGAAAGTAAGTCTACTTAACGAGCCTGATCGGTCTGTTAATCCTGCGGTATCTTATCAAAAAATAGCACATATTTTTCCCAGAAGTTCGCAGGTCGCAAATCATCAGGGTATTCTACTTCGTTCTTTTATACTAACAATAGGGAAAGCAATGCCAAATAAGTTATACTTGATGAAACTGATGCAATGGGCTGTAGTCAGCACATCATTCCAACTCCGATGGGTGGCAAAGCAAAGAAAATTTAGAGAAGCTAGCTCTAGTATAAGGTCTGCCACGTCTCAGCCTACTTTCATGAGTTCCACTGCCAAATCGCAGCCCTCGTGGTCAGACAAACCGGCATTGATCGTTACACACTGAATTTCAATCAAAATATAATTAATTTACACACAATAGAAAATTCTAAATCACTTTTAACTAATAAATGATAAACCTTGCAACAGAAACAAACATAAACCTAGATAAAAACCTCGTCATTATATTTGGTGTATCACCATGAGCATATAGCCTGCGTGAAAATTTAGACACATAGGTAACCAGGAACATCAATGGACTCATGACACCGAAACTAAAATTAATATGCCAGGAAAATTAACGGACTCCAATAACAACTCCAATTCGCTTAGCTTTGACCGCACGGGCTGAATATTTAGTAAAGCCAGGGTAAAGTGATTCTGATAGTAGTTGCTACTAAAAGTTTATCCACGTTGTGCCTTAGATGAAACAGCATCATGAAGATACCGGAAGAATGTTATGGCAGTTATCGTATGGCCGCAGTTTTTTGTCCCAATACATGGGTATTTATTGCAGCGTTACCATCACCGATAGCAATTACACGCAATAGCATACGATAAAACATAGTGTTGAAAAATGATGGCAGACTCCAAATATCCCAAGCCTATATCATCAAAACAAGACAAACCATTCTAAGAGCCACAATGCTTTAACCAGTTTTTCCAGAGCTACTACAGAAGTCATCAGTCAATTCCCAAGCATCCAATCGTAACGACCTAAGACGAACCAATTGAAAAAATTTCTGACTTTCTTGAGCCAATAGTCCACAATGAGAAAATAGTCGAGGCTCAACTAGAAGAAACAAAATGTAAAAAATTCCGACACCACTCCTACGAAAGCAATAGCATCAGCATTCTCATCGCAACAATTTTGCTGATGTTGCTTGTTGTCTTCCACCATTGGACGCCAGCTACCATAGACTAATAACCACAGCCATTTGTCGTGAAGCTGGTTTGGCTATAGAAGAATGAGATAATGCTCTATCTCTCACACTTACAAAGATAAGCGTTCATGTTTATATCTTATTTATTCAAAATAACAAAACTGCTTCACCAATTCGAGACCAAGCAAATATGAATTTAGATTCCTCCAGAAATTCTCGCCGCAAAATAATGGAAACCATATATTGCCAATGGTTTTCTAAAGATTAGATCTTACTTTACTTTATTATCTATCTTTTTAGAAAGGCCAAATCAATATTTCATTAGTCACCGAATTTATTAAACAATAAACGGTCCAAATGCTCAAACCAGTCAACCGGTGAGAAGGCGAAAATGCTAATTTTATTACTAGATTAATTGGCTACCGGTGATCATAACTTCATCTCCACCCATATATTTAGTTGGGAATCTGACGCCTCTTAGGAAGCCTTTTAAAGATGCTCTATACAAGTCGCGAACATCCACTTGAAAAACATGAAATCCTATGTAAAATGACCTGCCGGATTCGAATTTCTTGTTCGCCCTTTGATCCGGAATTGCGAAATGTGTCAAAACATGACATTTTTGAAAAAACTGAAAATTTCCATTGAAATAATTTTTTTTGAAAACTAGTGCATAACTTTGGTAATTGATGTCCGATTGTCATGAATTTTGGATATGATATTTTTCAGTACTTCCCTGACATAGTTTCATAACAATAAAAAACATAGAACGTCACATGAGAGCTACGTAATTTTTTTTTCGCCAGATGACACAAAATATCGTCATTTTGCAGTGTTAAATCGTGAGTCGAAAAAACTTTTTTATCTTTAGAGATAGATACCTAGTATAAGCGAGAAAAATGTTGCCAATAGAGTAAAGAAACTTTTTTACTAAAACTTTTTTTCCATACGACGTTTAGTTTGAGGAGTATTCTTTTTTAAAAATCGAAGAAAATTGAATCGCCGCGTCCCAACTCTCGGCATTGCCGGTGAGCGCGGTCTCAGGACGCGGTGCAGCGGCTAAACCGATCAGTGTGTCAAAGAGAGTTAACACCACAGCCTTCTTCACATGTGCAAGAAAGATAACGCGACGACACCGACGGCAGAAGCGTTCCTTTTGAATTTCATTTTGTTTTTCTCCCGCTTATGTTTGTTATTGTAAAAGACCTGCAGTACCTACCCACAAATTAACTCGTCCTAATCTGTTAATCTGTGTACCTACCTATCATAAGTCAAAATATCAATTTCAACGAGTGTATTTTGTGTCAATCAAGTAATTAGGAAACGGTACAGAGTGTCACAAAAGAAGCCGTACCTACATTTCCTGTTTCAAGCAAGTATTACCATTGAGAAAGGCGATCGTTATTCCATAGCTCTTACGGCCAATTTCATGATCAACTTAAAGTAAACTTTCCATTTGAAGTTGAAAAATCCTATCCTAAAAGTCTATTTAGCTAAAGTAACTTTTAAGTAATTCTCTATTATGAAATTGGCCCTTAGATACTATGCTGACAAAAGAGAACTGTTTTTATCATTAAGTCCTGTTTAACACCCTAAATTCTAAATGTAGACGAGCTTATACCAGGAAAGCCTACAAGAAAAGACCTGAACCAGAAGAAGGTGCTTCAAAATGTACTAGTAAGCGAATTAAATCCTCTTATTCAAAGATTTGCATAATATGCAATAAAATTCGCGATAGTAGGGGTTTGAGAAGACTCAAGCAAATACTGACATTTGATAAGCAAAATGAAATATGGAACATGGCAAAAACAACCATCAACTTTTGCATTGAATTCAAGGATTTGGTAATAATTGCATTTACATGATTGCTCACGAATGTGCATATCAATCGTATCATAGTCTGTGTTTCTTGAAACTATTCCGAAAATCAAAATCAGAAGTAAATTCCCTACAAGAATCTGAAGTACTTTCGTTTGGAACTATTTTTATTAAAATTCAATCTTATACAGAAAATGCCCTATTTATAGAAAATAGGGTCTTCACAATTCCTACATAGGGAAGCAAGGAAGCAAAGTTATGGAACGTTGAGTGAACTGCACAATATCCATCGTCAGGAGAGATTATCAATAACCTGCAAAGTCTTTTTGAGAGAACAATTATGGTTGTTCTCCGAGATGGAAAACTTTCAAGTTATCTTTGCTCTACTAAAGTAATTATCAATAAATAAGACGCTGTAAGGAATTCAAGTTCTTCAAATTCTGACGCTGACGCCGCATTTTTCAATGAAGGCCATTCTCCTTATAAACTACAATCAAATGTTTAATATTTGAGGGCGGATTATTGCAAATTGTGTGCAGCAAGACACTTTGACAATTACTGAAGAATGTGCATCCTAATATCATACCAAAGTCATTATACAACCTTTTTCGTGGATACTTACTGAGAAACTAGTGAAAAAGAAGTAAATTTTGACAAAGATTGAAAAAGTTCTGTTGGAAGAGAAGCTTGAAGAAAAGGTTTTGGATGTTTGTCAAGATTTTTTTACTGACATTAATTGGATTCCCTAGAAATAGATTCCATATTTGGAAATAATTAATAAATAAATAAATGGAATTTTTATACCTTTTATGTGACGTTTTTTTGGGTAATGTAAAAAAAATTATTATTAATATTTTTCCTATTCATATTGTTTCCCAACCCAATCAAACCCATAAATCCCCCATTCCCCTATACTCCCTACAATATTATAACAATATCGTAATGCGTGTCTTTGTTGCACGTATGAAGAAAGCTGTGGTGTTAACTCTCTCTGACACACTGATTCGCTGCACCGCCTCCTAAGATCGCGCTCACCGGCAATGCCGAGGGTTGAGACGCGGCAATTCAATTTTCTTCGGTTTTTAATAAAGAATACACCTCAAACTAAACGTCGTATGGAAAAAAAGTTTTAGTAAAAAAGTTTCTTTACTCTATTGGCAACATTTTTCTCGCTTATACTAGGTATCTATCTCTAAAGATAAAAAAGTTTCCTCGACTCACCATTTAACGCTGCAAATTGACGATATTTTGTGTCATCTGGCGAAAAAAAAATTACGTAGCTTTTATGTGACGCTCTATGTTTTTTATTGTTATGAAACTATGTCAGGGAAGTACTGAAAAATATCATATCCAAAATTCATAACAATCGGACATCAATTAACAAAGTTATGCACTAGTTTTGAAAAAAAATTATTTCAATGGAAATTTTCAGTTTTTTCAAAAATGTCATGTTTTGACACATTTCGCAATTCCGGATCAAAGGGCGAACAAGAAATTCGAATCCGGCAGGTCATTTTACATAGGATTTCATGTTTTTTAGGTGGATGTTCGCGACTTGTATAGAGGTGGTCGAATTCAGCACCTCAGATTCCCGACTAATAACGTTCCAAGATTATTTGGCGATTGGCAAAATAAAATTTCACACGGTAACCTCACGTACTGCCGTATTAAAATTCAATTTATTCTCAGAATATGATTGCTCAACATATTCAGTAGCTAATACTCGCCCACTTTATATTGTCAACACGTTTTCGTGTTGTAACTTAGTAACATAGTTAGCTTGAAAAATATTACCTTATAAACATTTTGTATCGGGCATTATTGGTCTGTTGCGAAGTGTGTGTTCTATATAGATAACAATAAATTGAGGATATTTGAGAAATAAACTAAAATAATATTTAGATATAATTATATCAGAGAAGTATAGGTACCCATTATTTCAAGTTGAAAACAAGATCTAAAGTATATTCGAAAATGCGGGGCAGTACTAAATCAATGTCAAAATCGACTTAATAGGCCCAATATACATATGTTTCAACTAAGTTAAGTTAAGTAACAGCCCTCAATGGACAAACAAACAATAAAAAGTAAAAAGAACTGCACAGGAAAATAATTATTTTCTTCTTTCCTCTTAAACGAAACATTTCAGAACCAAAAAATACAATTTATGTTTTTTTTCCGAGTTGCTCCTTCCAGACCACTAAGCCGGAACAAAATTGTAAGCAATTTATTGTCGGTAAACGCTACAGACAAGCTCGTCAGGGGGTGGAAGCTTTTGCAGACGTCTGATACTTTTTTTGTATTTAATCGTCGCACTCAACTAACTGAATATTTACCCGGACATTATTCACGCACCAATTGATGCTGATTGTATTCTCACACAAGACACAAGGTTCCATCTCTGTTTCAGACAGCCCTTCATTCCGGCACTATACGAGGATACGCCAAAATCAAGACCCACTATGGGGCCCGATTATGGTAGCTTCAGTAAACTACTTAATATACACACTTTTTGTATTACTAAGCGAGTTTCTCTCTGTCTGTCACTCTATCCACGACCCCCAGTCATCTCCACAGTCCAAGGCCTTGCCAATATTTTAGGAAAATATCTGTTTTGGATGCGTTTGATCACCCACGAAATTTGGAATAACAAATAAGAAAAAGAATTACGGCCCAACCGTTTCATAAGAAAAAGTGACAAATATGTCAAATTTCACATGAAACGCGATCGAGGTAGGCTTCTACAACCGGGTGAATAGAACCAAGACGAGTTAGAAAGTGAAATTAAAAATCAAATAAACTCCAAATCTTTGCTGAAAGCGCGAGTTCATGTCAGATAAACATCCTAACACAACGATAAAATCGAGAAAATGAAAGCAAGTTGTGTTGAGAGTTCCATAAACGCCATGTCACCCGAGATCTGGTTGAAATGGAGGACGAGGAGCCTGGCTCAAAAGGAAGCTTATCAACAATCAACCGAACCTAGCGAAGAGCTTAATCAGAACTATTGTGCAGACTAATATTTTTTTTTTTTTTTTTAAATATATTTATTTATGACCTCAAAACAGTATAGCTTATACTGGCACCGAGGCCTAACAACAGTTTTAAATTACAATTAGAAAATGGGTTAAGTCGTTTCCTTTCCATACAATATTAATAACAGTAGTCTCCCTGTCTTCTTTTGTATTCTCTTAGAGCAGGTTAGTCTTTGGTCTTGTAATGGTCTTTTAGGGCACGGGTTAATTTGGGCAGCCTCTCATTTTGGATATAAGTTGGAAGTCGATTGAATGTTTGGATGCTTCTGTACACTGGAGAATCCTGACACTTCTTGGTAGCACTATAATTATTTCTGTATGCCTCTCTGGATCTTATGTTGTAGGAGTGAAAATTCTTGCTTTTATTTAATGTAACATTTGTTTTAATAAGATTATTTTTTATGTAATAAATTAATTTTGATTGTTCGTGCTGCTTTATTTGTTTCATCTTTAAGAATGGCAATTGTCTATATAAACCCTCAGTAGATGTTTTGTAGTCCATCAAAAATATTGCTTTAATAGCTTTGTTCTGGGCCCTCTGTAGTTTGTTCATCAGGTGTTCACTGGCGTTTCCCCAACAGGGTATTAGGTATTTAAGGTGGGGTTCGATCATACAGTTATAAAGTAGATACTTCGCCTTTGTATTTAGCTGGTGTGCACATCTTCTTGTTACGCCAACTATTGGTGCGATTTTCTTTATAATATGTTCTATGTGTGCATTCCATGTCAAATTGTTCGAAATATGTAGTTCTAGATATTGATACTGAGTGACTTCCTTTAATACTGCGTTGTCCAATTTTACATTTATTTTATAGGGGTCCTTGCCATTTTGCTTAATAATCATATAGACAGTCTTTTCTTTATTTATAGTTAGTTTGTTATAGTTCAGCCAGTGGTTATATTTCTGAAGATCCGAGTTTAGGATTCTCTCTAAATTATCTTTGTTATCTTCAGCACAAACTAATACTGTGTCATCTGCAAACATTTAGTAAGTAACACCAGCAAGTCTAAGACTGTGTACATATAGTAGGTATTGTAGAGGTCCCAGCACTGAACCCTGTGTTACTCCAACCTTTGTATATTCCTCTTCACTATTCGCTCCATTCGACGCCTGTGCGAGAAGCCTAGCAAGTTATTTATTATATGTGAAATATATTACATTAAAAATACTGGAATAGCCATAATATTATAGGATACACTTTATGCGTGTGGTGGAAAATATGAATTAAATGTAGAATCACAACAATATTTATATGGTAGATATTTCTGTAGTTTAGAAGTTACGTTTTGCAAACTTAGCAAAAAATACAGTTATTTCCGTAGAAATACTTTAACAATGTCTCGAATTTCCACTTGGCAAAGTAATATCGGTTTCGTGAAGTGCTGTAGCGACGATCTCAAAAGGAACTTCTAGTGCAATTCCCTGCTAACGTTACGTGTCAAGGTAATCGATAAATCCACGATATAAGATACCTATATTAAATATTTAATAAGGGGTAGTTAAAATCGTGCCACCCCCGAAAATCTTGATAATGAGCGGTGTTGTCCAAATAAGACATGAAGTGGCTATATTTTCTTGTGCCAGCCCTTCAAAGTTCTTGAGGGTAGTATAGGGTGGCGCGAACTGAATGATCCGGAAACAGCAAGGCAGCCACTTCCTGCCCTGCACGTGTACAACCACCTATCGGTGAAAATAGCCCCTCGAATTATTGCAGACCGCCCCCGATTCACCCGCACGTGCAATTCTTTACTAGATAAAAATTACATACACGTGTCCAAATAAGGCGGATACAAATAATATAGGTCACTGAAAATATTTCATTGAAGGTAATATTTTTGTTTTTTTTTCTGTTTAGGTAAGATTACTTGTATATATAATAAATAAAACTATCAAGTTAAAGACGATATGCATATGTGGAACTACTACAACAACATTGAAAAAAAAAAAATAATTTCCTGATCAATAAGGTGAAAAAAAAAAACTAAAGTAAAATCAGTCGAATGTATAAAATGGGTAGATAATGCCTATAAATTTATATATGGCATGGTTTACTATACGTAAAGAGGCTATTAAAAATCACACAAAAAAAACAAATCCTTTAAAAGAAAATGATAATTGCGATACATGAATTTTCACATAATAAAAAACACCAACAAATTCATATTCTCATAAAAATATCCGAACTTTATATAGTTTGGCGCCATATCTCTAACGACCACGCAATCTATGTCCATATAAGCGAAATAAATGCAATTTTACTATTTTAATTGACTAGCTGCGAAAACAACCAACACAATAATGCATTTCACAATATCTATTTTCAAAGAATTGGAAGACTCACCCTGTAAAATTATGGTTTAAATGGGTGTATTTTGCAATATAAGGAATGAAACAATTTATGTCTCCCTTTTGATAATGTCACATTTTCTTGTATAATCTATACATGAGATGAATAAACAACCAGTAACAAACGACATTGACATTTTAACAAATTATCGATTGCTATAGGTGATTTAATTCATAAGTACGCCGATGGGACGGCATATATAAATTGCATGGAAAGCTTTCGTTTTGAATGAGTACCTATAGTTAAAAAATTAACACATTTGTGGCTAATAAGTTGGAATTTGAATTTTAATGGCAATCAAAATGGACAGACTATATTATATTTGATTTAAAACCAGAAAATCAATATAACCACTTTTACGATGTTCAATCAGTAACAAGCTTTTGCATACATTTTTTGCTTTGTGAGAATTTTGCCTCATAGACGTCAAAAAGAGAAACAAGAACTGATTGCTACAACAAGAAGCCGGATAGCTAGAACCACGGAGAAAGGCAACAGAGACCGAAAGATTTTGACAGTATCGCCGAATTGTTCCAGAACATTCGACAAGAAGTCGAAGGCGGAATAGAAACGATCCGGGGAGAAGTCAAATGCAAAAAAGGAATGGTGAAAGGCGAGAAAGGGACAGTCAAAGACGAAATATAAATAGTTCGAGAAAAAGCCAAAGGCGAAATGGGAACGATTCAGGGAGAGTTCCGAGAGAAAATATAGAGAACTTGAGAATAAGGTAGAGCAAATTCGCGACCAATCTAACGAGAAAAGCGACAATTGTCTTTAAATAAGCTTTTTGATGAAAAAACTTGCTGTGCCATGGTTACAAAATAGGCGATTAAATTTCAAAAATCAAGATCCCCAACTACAATAATATTGATTAATTTTGACTAACACTTATAGTAACATACACTGCGTCAGAGTGCAACCATACACTGACAGTTCGGATTTTGGCGGTGATACAGGCAACCTTAGCTTCGCAAGTGATCTGATCTGGCCAATCACAAAATGACTTGTGACTGGCAGTCAAGTATCTAATTTTCTGAAAATTAGGTATACGGTCCTTAAGATGTTTCGCCCTATATTTGCCAAGAAAAAGTGAATCGAATGATATTTCATTCCTGCTGCGATAATAATGTCGCTGGTGTAGTTTGTACTGGCCGTCGCATAACGGATGCAGCGTCCACGTACTTCGACAAACATGCTGGGAGAATCACGCTGAAAAGTTCTCAGCAAATCCACGGCAATCGACCGACGTCAGAACATTCCAATTCCGCGGCCCAGAGACCGTCCATTAACAGGTAGCGTCACAGCGAATACAAAATTCGAGGTAAAAACTGTCCGAAACGCAGACTATGGTATGCAAATAATGTTATCGCTTCTATTTTAATCTCTTTTTTTTATTCGGATTGTTTTCATCAGGCTCGCGAGGTAGGTACCTGGGTAACCATTTGTCTCCGAGATTTATTAGTGGACTGCTCTCTGCCATCACGGAGTCCACTGAAAGATAAATTCATTCACTTTTTGTGTGCCGTCGGATCTTATTTGCATAACCATGCATTTCATTTATTGTATTTTTTCGTCTCTTAGGAGTTTATAACATATTTTTCTGCGCTTGACAGGCCACAGAACTCAATATTTTGGTATTTAAATTATGTTTCAATAGTTGCTATGGAATCAATGAATAACAGTACAGGAATCACTTTCCCGGCCAAGCTGAAATACGGGAAAGTGGTTCCCGTACTGCTGATTTTTAGGAACAACACATCATAGATTTGTGAAGTATTTTTGTAGGCAGAACACTGGCATAATATATGAAAATACTGTACAGAAAACACTGAACAATAATAAAATTAAAATTTATTTATTATATAATTAGCGATTAAGGCGTCGGAGTAGCACTCTGGATTCAAACCCAAAATGCAGAACTCATCGAACTGAAAACACCTAATCACGACTAGTGGAATAAAATCACTGCTCTAACTCGCTGTTTTCTGAGGGTGGGTGATTCCGAGGTATAACCAGATGAAACCTATATCATCTTGTAGAGGACACTTTGGGGCATAGGAAATGGGAATGTACAACTTTTTTCAATAGGACTGAACTTTGAAATCGGCCCTTAAACGTGATTGAGCTCGAATTTGAAAAACTATGTTTTTCTGAACATTACCCGCTGTATTAATTTAAGCATACAATCTAAAATTCTGATTTTTTGCACACTTATACTTGAAACATGAGCGCTTCTAATGACAGTTCAGAAATTTCGAAAAGGCTCAAGGTTTTTTTATTAAAAAGTTAGGAATATAGAATTATCAAAATCGTGCATTTTAAACTTCACCCTGCGGCGAGCAATGTGTATTATTGAAAATTTCTATACATATATATCGAATCAAATGTAGTTAAAACATTGACGAAGTTTAAAAAAAAAAAAAATTAAGGCGCTAACTTTAACGGTTATAGAAATATGAATTTTTATCCAAGAGCCCTGGAGTGCGCTCAGCCCATCGTGAACCGCGTCGCGACGGAATTATTCGTGCATTCACCGAGAGGTGCATTTTCTGACTTTTCCAGTTTTGTGCGTTCGTATGCGAAAAACAGCTAAGTCTGATTTATTATCAAAGTTTGAACCATATTCAACAGTCGCTGCTCTTCGAACTGATGTTAAACAAGGGTGTGACTAAAAAAAGCAACTTAAGCTACTTAAATCAAGAAAAAAAATCTAAGATCTCCCGTGGAAACCGCAGTCTTTCATTCACCATACTATCCGAGAAAATTCTTCACGAAAATAAATTTTGCGGGAACTTGTGACGTCACACCGGCTAACCGCCGAAATCATAGCCTTCTGTTTGTTCAGTGGGTGAACCGTGCCCTATACTTTAAGTGGTTGCAATTTGCTTTAAGTGAGATTGTTGACTTTTGTCTTGGATAATTTTACACATATTTTAACTGTGCCTCCGAAGCCAGTGTGACGTCACAGCCTAGGCGCTTGTCACTTTGAACCACCCTTATACTCGAAAACGGTTCATCGTAGCAAAATGCGGTTCAAATATTTGTTCTTAGATTTTTTCGCACTAAAACTTCATTTTTGGGTCACACCCCCTTCAATTCACTTATAATAGATGGCATGGTACTTATTCAAGGACTAAATGATAAAACATTTTCAACTTAACTTTTAATGAACTCGCATGTATTTTTCTGAAGCAAATTCTTTCACTTGGTCGAAGGTATGAAGCACTGAGGATAACGGTGGTTTTTAAAAGATGAATCGGTCAAGTCTTTGGAAAGACGCAGAAGAAGTAACTTCGCAAATACGTATGCGTATGAAGTTTCTGGAAAGAGAAAAGTGATGAAGTTTCGGAATTTTTTAAAATTGTCAGAAAATGAAGAATCCCTATTGAAATTTGTAACTGGTTATGTTTTGGAACATTTAGCTGACAAATAGAAGAAATTCTGATCATCGCTGGTGATTTTGAAAATCCAGAGTTATGCTTTTCTGTCAACAAGGATGGTGTAACCGTGTAACCGAATTGAAAGATTTGAAATCAAATCATGATGAGACTGATGCACGACTTATAATCCACGTCTTATATGAATATCAGATACTTCACCAAAAAAAAGTGTCGGTGAAGTCTGCAGATGCAAATGTTCTGGTATTACTTATTTACCACTATTCTGAATTTATTGAAGTAAGTTCTTTGAAAGAAACCTACCTTCTTATGGAATTAGGACAAGGGAATAAAAAACGGATCATTCCAATAAATAGTGCAAAAACTGGAATATGAAGTTTATAAATGTTTACCAGCGCTGCATGTGTCAACAGGATGCGATACCACAAATGCAAAGGCAAAAAATGTATTATCTAAAAATCTTGGAACCTTATATTGCCACAAAATTTGCATTGGTCCTATTCAGAAATAAGATCGAGGCCCTGAAAACCCTCGATGAATTGGGATATCAATTAACCACAACTTCCAATAAATCCGCTTCTGAACTTCTACCCACAGATGATGCATTTTACCAGCATGTACTGAGCTAGGTGTATATATAACAAAAGAAGCTGTATTTATGCGATAAACAAAATTTCAGGTGCATATATCAACTGCGTATATGGATATCCAGTCATATACCTATTATGTCTATACTTGATCCTGTTAACTTTGGTTGGACTAGGAATAATGGAATTTTTGAGCCTGTTTTGATGACTGCTGATCCCATACCAATGAATATAAGGCAACTAATGAATGTCTTCTGCGAAGATAAATTATGTCAAAATAATAAATGTGTCTGCTTGAAAGAGGGTTTAACATGCTGCAGCGATTGTTCCTGCAAAAGTTGTCAAAATAATATTCCTGATTTATATGAGGATGACGAAGGAGAAAATATTTAAACTAACTTGATAAAAAAGGATTCAATCAATTACTTTATGTTTATAGATTTTTTTATTTTATTTCTAGATGTAACGCTAACGCACTAACGCAGATGATTTTCAGAATGGTAGCCGCTAGCCGCTTTCAGCATTAGAGCGCATTTCAAAGCTCCCGGATAAAAATTCATATTTCTATAACCGTTAAAGTTAGCGACTTAATTTTTTTTTCAAAAACTTCGACAATGTTTTTACTACATTTGATTCGATATATATGTATAGAAATTTTCAATAATTCACATTGCTCGCCGCAGTGTGAAGTTTTAGATGCACGATTTTGATAATTCTATATTCCTAACTTTTTAACAAAAAAACCTTAAACCTTTTCGAAATTTCTGAACTGTCATTAGAAGCGCTCATGTTTCAAGTATAAGTGTGCAAAAAATCAGAATTTTAAATTGTATGCTTTAATTAATACAGCGAGTAATGTTTAGAAAAACGTAGTTTTTCAAATTCGAGCTCAGTCACGTTTAAGGGCCGATTTCAAAGTTCAGTCCCACTAAAAAAAGTTGTACATTCCCATTTCCTATGCCCCAGAGTGTCTTCTACAAGATGATATAGGTTTCATCTGGTTATACCTCGGAATCACTCAAAGTCATAATTTCATTGTGATTTTACTCCACTAGACGCCCAAGTCATCAGCGCGCGAACGGACGATGACAGGTGACAGTAAGTACGTTAGTCCTCCTTCATTATTGATCGATCTTCTTCGTAGTATTTTTTCTCCACCTATTCTCCAGCAGCACGCAATAAGGTGTGTGTGCGCATCGCCCCTTTTTCCGCGTCTTTATTAAATAATGTTATAAAACATCAATAAAATATCAGTAAATCAAGAAAAAGTGTTAGTAATTTCCAATAAACCAACAGTTTTAATAAAATCCTCAGGGAAAAAAGCTGAGTTCGAGGCCCAGTCACAGAAACCAGATTGTTTCCCCACTAATGGGCTTTTCCGCTCAAATACCAAATACGTTTTCTCATTATTTCAAAAACATTTCTCATTTTTCTCATACTGAGCGATCGCAGAAATAATAGTACGTGTAGGTACCTATTTAGCACATTCTCGGCCTTCGATGTTTGCCGGCCTCGGCAGGGTGTTTATTGCAGTTTCCAAGAAAATTGTGATAAGGGTTTTACAAGCAGTGGCGGCTCGTGACTATTTCAAGTGAGGAGGCTAAACATAATGAACTACGGTAACCACTGGCAGCAGGCAATTTTTATTTTTTTTTGAGTGCCTACTGGCCATTTGCACGGCTATCACTTAAGGGATATTTAATCTAAATGGAGCTTGAATATGACTTTTGTTTCTACAAGAGTCACATTCAAAGTTCTACATGGAATAAATAAATATCCCTTAAGCAATAGCGGTGCAAATGGCCGTAAGTCCTCAAGAATTTATCTGAAATTCAATAAAAACCATAAATGCTCAAGAAAATAAACATATCATAAGTATATATTTTCCGTATTCGCATGCTGAGTAATTAATTACTCTGAGAGGTGAACTATTAATTTCTTCAGGACTATCTGATAAACTAAAGAACTCTTCTTCGTCAATAGATCATATTTTCCGAAATATGCCCCAAATTTCGATGTAGATTGGATAAATAAATTGTGTGATGGATATGCCTACGAGTCTCTGTGCATGAGCTTCATTATTTGGAAAGCATACATATAAAATAGAAAATATAATTTACCGTCCAGCAAGAACCAACGAGAAGGTGAGAGTCTCACTCTTGCCAGGAACAGGAAAGGAAAGGTTTGGGATAGCTAATAGTTAAGAAAGGAATTCTGGGACTGGAGATGGACTGGGATACGATTTTGGAAAAAGAGGATAGAGAATAATATGATCAGAACTTAGAATAGGTAGGTATTTAGAAAAAGTTTAATAATACACTGATCAGAAAGAAAAAGGAGCCAATTCTGAATATGTTCGTAGTTTTTAATGAAATTAGTTTATCTTTTTATTTAAATAATGTGAGAGCGAATTTACAAACTTCTAATTTTTTATCGAATAAGTAAACAAACCGTGATAAAAGCAACCTAAAGAGCCGCATACACTACGATGAAACACGACGGTTTTCATCGCCACGATGAAACACGTCGTTCCAAAACCGAATTTTGTGGTAGAAAACCGGTCGTGTTTTTCTTCCACACACTTCGGTTTTGGAACGACGTGTTTCATCGCGGCGATGAAAACCGTCATGTGTCATCGTAGTGTGTGGGGCCCTTTTATTATTGGTTTCATATGGAATTGCGTATCTGCTGGAAAAACAGAAAATTGCTTTGAATTTTTGAATTGAAAAAGTGCTCCTTTTTCGTTTTGATCAATGTAGTTTATTGGATTTTAAAAATGAGCGGAATTCGTCGGTTTTTTTTATTCGCGAAATAATCTATCACTTCTTCATAAAACTGGTCATCTTCACACATTTTGAATACAAATTCTTTTTCAATTGAAATAAGAGATATGTTAGTTAGTCTGTTTTGGGACATGGTACTTCGAGAGTAAGTTTTAATTCGTTTTAACGCAGAAAAGTTTCTTTCTACCGATGCAGATGTTACAGGTATAGTTACTACAATATTTACAAGTTTATATAACTCTGACATACACGTATGCAATTCATTTTCATACATAAATTTTAATAAATCTGTGGGTGTTTTACACGTTTTAAACATATCAGTATCATTGTAAAAAACACTTAATTCATTTTTAATCTGAATTTGATCAAAAAATGGGTATTGACTTAAGAGATTGTCCAGTAAATCTTGGGGAAATTTTTTAGAATATGATAGATAATGTTCGGGTGTCAAAAGATCGAAAAACTTTAATTTTTCTAAATCGCCGAATCTAACTTCAATTTGCATCATTATAGTATCTAATATCTCCACAAAAATAATTTTATAGTTCAATCTTAAATCTGGTAAATCAAGTGTAGTTTTACGTTTATTTTCTGGCCTAAAATTTGATAGTAGGTACTTCAAATATTTTGTTAAAATAATTGTCATTATTTCTAAACTCTTTTAAGGTTTTAATTAAGTTGAGAATACGATTTTTTGAAAAATTTATATCTGTTAATCGATTCTGAAGTATTGAAAAAACCACCTCAGTTTGTTCAAAAATTAATTTGAATGTTTCCAGCAAGAAACAAAATTTTGGCTCATTCAAATATCGCTTCAAGCCTTCTGCTTCTCTTACCGATTGAATATCGTTTTTGAATTCCTCGCTGTCAATTATAAAATCAAATACTTCAATCAATTTGTCTCTGTTTTTATGCACTGTAAATACAGATTGTGAAGTAAAATTCCAACGGGTAGCAGAAAGAGTTGGTATTCTACTACCACATATTTGGTTTAAAACATGAGTGCGTTTAGTCGATTTCGAGAAAAATGGTGCAAATCCGGACAAATTAGAAAAAAAAATTCTGCAATCCTTGCTAGTGTTACAGGATTTACTTAAAACTAAATTTAATGAATGTGCGTGACAATGTGTGAAAAGAGCTTGGGGAGCTACTGCCTTTATTTTGGCTTGAAGGCCATTTAAATGACCAGACATAACAGCGGCACCGTCATATGTTTGTGCGACCAATTTTTCTTTAAAATCATATTTTTCACATTCATTCATTAATAATTGGAATAAATCTTGGGCGGTTCGTCCAGCCGAAACATCATAAAAACCTAAGAATTTTTCTACAATTTCACTTTTTTTCACGTAACGGAAAACAATTGATAATTGAGAGTAGCAGGAAATGTCAGTGGTTTCATCAATTTGCCACGAAAAAAAAATAGCATCTTCAATTTCCTTATCTATTCTTTGTTTTAAAACAAATGTTATGCTTTCAATAATCTCATTTTGTATTGTTTTTGAAGTTCCAGAGAAAATATTATTGTCCAAAAAATTTGCGAATTTTTCATCATATTTGCCAAACAACGAAAGCAATTCCTTGTAATTTCCCCGATTAGAGGATTCGTCTCTTTCATCATGGCCCCGAAAAGCCATTTCTTGTGATGCCAAAAATATTGTTGTATCTATAAGTCTCTTCAAATTGAATCGATTTTCTTTAACTTGGTTGTTAAAAGAAATTATTGCATTCCTTCGTGCGCTATCAATGGCAGTTGCAATGTTCTGTTTTCCAAACAATTTAATTTTACAAGAAGAAGTAATATGTTCTTGGGATTTTGAATGTCGTTGAATAGAACGAGGCAAATTTTTCAGATCAGAAAATCCTATTTTGGCCCACGGAGAGTTATCGGTTTGTTTGGAAAATATTAAACAAAACCAACAAAATAATTTTCCCATATTTTTAGATCCCGTCAACCACTCACATTTGTCATACCAAGTAATACTAAAACCACGATTTTGACGTGCATCTGAAGTTTTCAATGTTATTAAATTTGGGGTAGGTCTTCCTAAAGTTTTAACTATGTAAGATTTTGTTTCTATATCAAGCAAACTAAAGTGATGATTTGCACTTGCCAACCAATCCACTATATCGCCACAATTTTGGACTTCCAATAAAAAATTCATTTTGACGAAAAATAAAACAATATAAAATCCAAGAACACAATTGCACAATAATTTGAAATGCACCTGACGACAAAAAATATCAATCAACAATCTACAACTTCCGAATAAAAAAGTGACATGGAACTCTGAATGCATAAAACAGAGATAAAACAACAAGGATGGCAGTTTCCAACCTTGCAATCCATGTATGCGGCTAGCCGCTCCTCGACTCGATGGTGCCTGAACGCCAGGAACGGTTCGACGTGTTTCTGGCATTTCTATTGGTCGCTGAGATTCGCGGTCCGTTTGAATGCTAGATTTCAGGGAAGCATATGAGAATCAAGCCTCCGGGCGATTTCTAATAGTAAAATTGCGGGCAAGGAACAGATTTTTGTCGTGAAGGCGCGGAATTTTTTGAAATAATGTTGTCAGATTGTTCCAAATTATATTAAAATATCGAAATTTGGAAAGTGTAATTTGTGAATTATAATATTGATTAGGAATTAGGGATAAAATATTGAGATTAAAATTTTAAATTTTTTTGGGGAGGCTTAGCCTCCCCTGCCTCCTCTGACGAGCCGCCACTGTTTACAAGCAAGCAATAACATCGAACATTTGTGCAAATAGATGTCAAAGGTAGGCAGTTCATTTTTGCGACTGTCTATTCCCCCCCGTAGCCCATTTGGAAAGTACGTGGAATTTGTTGACTGCCTGGAGAGACTTGCCGAGGAATATCCTGAGAATAAATTGTGTGTTCTAGGGGATCTTAATCTTCACAATGGTCAGTGGTCCAGGGATAACTTAGTTCTGTTATTGCCGCCCTGGCAGCAGCAACGCCCACTGAAGTCGAATCCCTTTAGGTACTATCTTATCTGTGTTATTTTCACAACCTGTATTAGAAATGGAAACAACAAACAACTCTATTCTGGACTTGGTATTTGTGCAGGATCCAGACGCTTAAATTCTCGCTTCAGATCATCCTCATTCGATGTTCCATGTGAAAATAGTCATTTAACCAACAATTGTCGACTTACGGGCGAAGTTTTTTGTCTAGATTCTCATGCAGTTGATGAACGGATAGGGCTCGAGTTTCTTTCTCAATTTAACTGGGATACTCCGCTTGAGGGCAAGTCTCTGGATGAAATGGTTGCTGTGTTTTATGATATTTTATATTTGAATATTGAGTTGTTTGATCCATTGGAGAGGTACTTTGGCTGTCCCGGAATTCTGGATTCTCCAATCTCATAACACGTTTTCAAAAGGCTAAGCGAACCGACCCGCATAACTGACGTACAGTGCGTACAGTAAAACAAATTTGGTTGTGACATATAATTCAGTGGTTCGTGTTTTTTCAATAGTCTTTTCAAGTTTTTCCAAGTAGATAATATATTTTCCGGCTCAAAAGAATTTACAAAGTACGTACCTACATCCACAGTACCTACACCAATATAATAATGGGTGGTTCTATGTTAGTTCTATTGCTCAGGGCCTGAGGACACTGGTAAGAGTGGCTGTAGTATTTCCTCCAAGTTTTCGACATCTTGGATTTTTAAAATGTACAATATAAAGTTGAAATCGGACATTTGAAAGGAATTATCAGCCTCGATTCTTTGTCTCCTCTCCACATTCTCGATATTTCTTATTGAAATATCCTGTATAAACTGATATGCCATAAGAAGGCATATCCGTTGTTTTCCTAGAAGGCTGCAGGTTGGTTCTGTCTTTTTTGTGTGATATTTTTAATTAATTAAATGCCTGGAAAAAATCACCGAAGATTGTATTTTGTTGCAGGAAGATTTAAATAGATTTTCTGCTTGGTGTAAATTGATTAATTTGACTTTAGACATTCAAAAGTGTAGTCTTATCTCATTCAGTAGATCTAGTAGTGGCCCTATTGTTTTCGATTATACACTTGATCATTGGAGTTAGAGAGACAAACCCTAGTTAAGGACCTTGGCATCTCGCTAGACAACGAGTTAACCTTTTCAAAACAAATAGATATAATAACAAATAGAGCAATGAGGTTACTGGGGTTTGTGTTTACAACTCTTAAGGGTTTTAATAATATTCTTACAATCGGAGATGTTTATTGTGCTCTGGTTCGATCCATCCTAGAGTATGGAAGTACTGTGTGGCAACCATATTATTATGCTGTACATAGCCTAGCCACACATATCTTCTGCTGTTTCCAAGTCTTTACAAATTTTGGGATTTATAAAGCGATTCACCAAAACATATTCTTCACAGTGCTTCTGTCAAAACATTGTTCTTCTCCCTGGTGCGGCCACATGTTGACTACTACTCCTAGAATTGGTTTCCCCACTACAATATTCATGTCCAGGCAATTGAGAGGGTACAGCACAAGTCTCTTGAGTAGGACTGAAATTGAATTATTTGAACATGACTATTCTGCAGATCTTTCGCATGTATCTATGTTTTATTCTATAACTTGCTGCATTCCCACAGTTCTAGCACTGGGCTCACCGAGAGCATTGCCATTCATGTTCCCTCTCGACGAACTAGGCAGAATCATTCTTTTTACCGTCCTTCTCATCAGTCCAACTACGGCTTGAACTCTAATCTATCCAGGTCTGTAGTGGGATCACGAAACTCGACAAGATATAATTGAGTTCATTCGTTATCGTGTCTATTATTTCATTCACGAACCCCGATCGAGTAGAGAATCGAGTTTCTCGATTTTGCCTAACTTCAGTTCGGTTTGGAAAGTTGGACTAGCAACCAGTAAAACCGGCACAATTGTCAATTTTGTCGGTTTTTTTTTTTTGCTGGCAAGTTTGAAATTCGAATTCCTACCTACATTCTCGTGATAAATGAAGTGTATAGGTACTCAATTATTTTGTCTCGGTCCTAGTGGTTTTTGAATTCCATGCATACAAAATATAAATTAAAAATAAATAATAATGTCTTCAAAACTGACCCTAAAACACTGGGAAATAATTTTAGATAATTCTTAGATAACCTCAATAGTTCAATAAATCTTCTTTCAGGCAGTTCAAGTGCTTGTTAATAATACATAACTATAAAACAAAAAAAATTGACAAAACCTAAAAATAATCAACTCGACTCCTCCAACACAGTCGAGAGATTTTCGTAGAGTCGTGTCTATTAATCGAGGCTCGTGAACGAAATTTATCGAGTATCGACCAAACTCGATAGACGTAAGTCGACAATCGAGTCTCGTGATCCCCCAGCTGCTCAGCATTTTTAAAACATCTTACTACCTGTCTGTGACACATACCACTAATATTTCATATTTCTACATTGGTTCAATCGTCAAATAAAATAAGCTTTATGCAACTTAAGTGTTCTTGTTATTATTTTTTCTTTTTTCTTTCTTTTTGTTATAATATTTTTATATGTTCCAGTTAAATCTAGGTTAGGTTAAGCCTTAATATGTATGCTTTACTGGGCTTGAAACTCTTCATTATTATCTGGACACAGGGCCGTATCTAGGGGGGGGTTTTGGGGGTTCAAACCCCCCCCCGAAAAATATTAAAATTCAAAAAATTTAACTTAAAAACAAACAAAACTTATTAAATACTAATTTTTTTTTTTTTTTTTATTACTAGTGTAACAATGTTTTTTTGCCACTTTGCCTAACCCCCCCCCAAAATTTTGGTCCAGATACGGCCCTGTCTGGACAATAATTTAGAAATATTTTGAACATAAGGAAATTGAAAATAGAAAAGGAATAAAATTGATACCTACCTACACCGACAGTCGACATTGTAATTTTTTTCTAGTTAAAACAGACAACAAAACATGATATTACCTCCTCAATCCCACATTCCACCCAATAATCGAAAACTTATCAGTCAAATGTTACTTTAATAAGTACCATTGAAAAGTGTTTTTAAGGAGATGTAACAAAAGAGTATAAGAAGTAGAGATAGTTCCAAGATCTAATATTATTTCAAAAAGGATGGTGCGAGTGAGAGGGCAGGTGGGGTGTGATCAATTCTATAATCATAGTTCTCTCTTGATATGTTTTAAATTTTTTCATAAATATATTTGTTGGTTCTGAAATTATATCATAGCCCCATGCAACTTTTCAAATTGAAAACCTAACTACATAACCGTTACCATTATCTTTCAAAGTTGCGATTCTGTAAATTTAAAGGCCTATTACTCTGAAAAAATTTATGTATTTTGGCACCTCTCCAACAAAAAGTAATTTGATAGAGCTCTTATTTAGACTGTGTTAAACCCGCGTTTTATTTATGAGCGAAAACGTACAACAAATTTCTGGGCTTAGTGGCGACATCTAATGATAAACCGTTAAATTAATGCCGTCATAAAATCAAAGCGAACAATTTCAATGCCTATAGGTCCCGGCATAGCAGACTCAATAAATTAGGCAGTTTTCGAAGATCTGCTCGGTCTGACGCTTAACGTATACGTTAACTTAGCCGCTATTTGACGGTTCTCGAAAAAGTGTTTTCGAACCGTTTGAGACATGCCGCTTGCCGTTAACGGAAAGGATTTTCTGTCAGCTGTGGGATCGCTCGTCCTAACCTAATTGTTATTTTGTATGATGTGTTGTTTATGTTTTGGAGACGTACATAAAATCATAATTCAAGTCAATACACTGTAAGTGTAAGCCGCATCCATTGTACAAAAAAACTAACACTAAAAATGCCAATAAAATGCACAGGAAAGCTCGAAAATAATTTAATTTTACACAAAATACAAAGAAAATAACCAAAAAATAATCAAAACAAACAACCTCCAAACTTTCTTTCCATTTTCAATAAAATGAAATGAAAGGAGAAACAGAAAATAGAGAATAGAGAAATGTCCGATAATTATTTATTTTTCTACGCCTCTAGAAAGAAAAGGATCGATATAAATTCAACAGTGCTGCGCATGCGTATCGTTATCGCTCCCACTAAGTCTGTACGATAGCGGACGGTGACGGTAGCGATAAACGCTAAATGACATTCAAATGTCATAATTGTCAATTAGCGGCTACCGGTGGTACTTTTTGAAGGTTTCGCAAACTGCCTATTAGAATTGACAAAAAAGTTTCTTGCCTCGACTATGATCTGAAACCAACAGCTCTGGGGAGAATAAAATTTTGTCCAAAAGTATAGGTAATTTTTTTAAAACATTTTGAACAGATAAGGTCAAGAGCTTAATTATGATAGATCGGGTACCTATACGTGTTTCCGTTTAGAAACACCATTTAAAAAAAAAATCAAAACCATCAGGCAATCAATTGCTAAAGAGATGAATCGGACAAAATTTCGGGTGGGTTATTTATTTTTATTGAGTTAGTATATTTAATCGAAGGTTAAGAGGGTTATCCCTTAGTGGATATGCTTTCGAAATTTGATACGCTCTCCGTCGCGTCGTTTAGAGAAACACAGGTTCGATGTTCACAAATTTTAGATTTTTGCGTTACCGTTGTACGTTGATAGGTTCGTATGGTTTGATGTCAACTGTCACTAAATGTCATATTATTTCTTGAATTTATTATTTTTTAATTAAAATGATCGTGATAATTGTGTACGGGCGAACAAATGTTATCTCCGTGGAACCTATACAGTTTTTGGCAGATTTTCGAATATGGTTTGCACCTAACCTTTCCTTGTGCCTGTTTAAAAACTCAAAATCAGTGAAAAAAATGAGAGTGGTAGATACTACAAGGGCTTCGACCGTCCGGGCAGGCGCAGACAAGGCTGTTTGCAGCATTCTTTCTAGTCCATTGACGTCAGTCCTTGGGAAGAAGAACCATGCAGGCTTGAGGTAGACTTGGATAGACAAGGAGGTATCCTAGACGGCACTCAGTTGACAGGCGTAGAGATGTCAAGCATGTGAATGATGATGATAACGAGTATAAATGACTAAGAACATAGATTTAGAGAATATTAAATATTGCCAAAGGCACGGTTCTAAGGACTCTGAGAGGCATAGTACAACTGGCAGCAGGGAGATGGAAAATGATAAATGGAATCATCATGGATCTGAGTGGAGGTATAGACGTAGAAGAGAAAGTGGTGCATTTTAACAGGTTGAAGGCGGCGTTACGCAATTATATTGGTGCGGAGAAGCCGGTACAGGCACGTGAGCGCAAATATCCAAGAACTAGCTGTAGCATTACGTGACTAGAGATTTTTCGATTAAATGGTTTCGTATGTGAAGCGCGTGGTTTGTACGTCAGCGAGTCAGTGGAAAAAAAGACAATTGTTGTATCAAGTTAAGTTAAGGCGATAAGAGGTTGATACATTTTGTTAGGTCATCAAGTCGCTTAGGAGCTAGACTGCTGTTTCGGTTAGTTTTGTTAAGGGATGTCAGTGTTTTCTCTCAAATGCCCTTACTGCCCTCTATAACTTATCGTTATCCACAGGAGTATTTCCTGATTTTAGGAGGGTGACTACATCACCTCTCTTCACAAGTTGAGTTATAGCACAGATGTCTCCAATTATCGTGGTATTTCAAGGTTTGGTATATTCCCAAAAATTTGTGAGATTATAGTTACGGAAAGGATCTCGGCCCTGTTGAATCCACTCTTTACCGAATCTAAGTATGGGTCGTTAACCACCATGACCAGCCTTTAGTTATAGGATGAGTACCTACTTGTTGGCCATCGAGAGTCGAGGTCAAGACGATTCCATCTATACCGACTTTTCCAAGGCTTTTGACAAGATTGATCACCATATTTTTTGTTTCTGCTCCAACACTGAATATTTTTTGGACAATGCTAACAAAATATTTTTGGAAGATGCAAACAGCATTTGTGACCAAATAGTATATTATGTAATGATAATGCATGTTATATACGTACGTATCCTTCAACATGCTCGTGTATTAATGACAATTACATGAGAGTTGCATACACAATTTTTTCTACTCCCATTAATAAGCGAAATAGATATTTATTTCAACTAGTGGTGCCATCTATTGACAATTTTGAAAATTAGGATCTAGAGTCATTTGCGCATAAATTCCGTACCCGCTCACCAAGAATTTATTTATTTTTTGTTGTTTCTTTTTGTAAATACTAACAGAAACAATCCAAAATAAGTCTGTTATTTTTTTATAAAATTGTTCATATTTAAAATAACTCGATTCCAGTGGCTGATAAATTTGTATCATAATGAAAATCTGTATCATAATAACATCCATTATGAAACAGATTTTAACATAATTAAATTTCGCAGATGAGGGTTTATTTTCGAACAATCTGGAACTGTTTGAAATCCACAATTACATAGGTACCAACGAAAATTTCACTACGGTGAATTCAAAAATAAGCCTGGATTACACTCCAGTTTTTTTAGCTATGCTTTAGGAATGATATTTTCAAAATTTGAAGTAAACTTGGCAAGCCAGTCTAGAAGCTTAGCTACCTATAACTCCTATGCCACGCATGCACCCCTTCATTTATCGTAAAGATTATGGCCATTTTTGAAAAAGAACGACATATAAATGCTCTACGAAATTTCCGAGGAAATTTCAGCTATTTATCTTAAAAATTTAGAAACATAATATATAATACAAAAAAATCTTTTTTTTTTTTAATTTTTAGCTCCAATACCTCGGAAGCGGAACGTTTCCGGAACAATATTCTTGGGAACTTTTTTTCTTATTTTGATGAGTTATATCCGCCGTTAAAGTTTGTAACACCATTTCTGAAACACCCTGTATAGTACACAAATACACAAGGGACAGTTGGAGAAAGCGCAAATAAAATTCATTAGGTTTGTGCGTCATAGCATTGTATCATAGACAGGAAATTACAGTATTCGATATCGACTATAAAGAAATTTCTAACTCCTCCAGATGGCTCTAGTTTTAGAACCGCCGTATTTTGTTGGATAATACAATTTTATATAAAAACTTAAATAATTTCATTCAAGTACCAGAACTTTCAACACGACAGCCTGTAGTGAAACATGCAGTAGCTTCAAGATTTGTGAAAATTTACATCAAACAGATATTTTTTCAAGTAGGCGGCTTTTTCCTTTGTTCACCTCTCCAGAGTTTTGATGAGAATATTCTACACTTACTATATACTCTTTTTTAAACATTGAAATTTCTATCAAAATTGGATCCAGAAAATTTGCAACTAATAAACCTTTTGCAAATTAATTGAATAATATCTTGTAAATCTTGTAATTGCAAATTTTATTCAAATCCAATACCTTTTTAAAACAGTGCCTGATCAAACAGTAAAAAAGTGTTTCAATAAACCAAGTTTCTTGCATTTACTTTAAAACAACTTCAAATTTATATGACGCAAGGCTCTAACAGTCTAACATAACGACACCTGTAAAACAAAAACGATGACCTAAAGCCTCCCCTGTTTTTGGAAACGGTTTAAAAGATATAAAAACAGGACTACAGAGAAATAAATTAGTAACACCAGTCACAGCTCATATTAATCATAAATTACTTACCGTGTCCGCTGCTGTTAAATTAATTCCAAGCCCACCAGCTCTTGTAGAAAGTAAGAAGGCAAATATGTCAGATCTTGTTTGAAAATCAGCTACCATGTCCCTTCTCTCAGATATTTTTGAAGAGCCGTCTAGTCTCATGTACTTGTAATGTCGATGCCACATAAATTCCTAAAAAAAATCCGATAGGCACTACAACTTTCAAAAAATATTCTGGTAACTTTTTGTAACAAAATATCCATAATATGAATAAATATAATGGTTCTTAGTATTGAAAAGGTAATCTTTCAACAATATTTTGTCATGAAGAAAGCAAATTTTCAGATAATTTTTTTTTTTAATTTGCTGATTTTTTTTCTTATTTGAAAGCACTTCACCCAGTTGACTTACTATAACAGCTAGACGTCTGCCAAATAAGAAAGGGATTGTTTAATTTTTAGTGATACCTCATTTTGAAGGTCTTTCTATCATAATTATAAACCTCAAATTTTACCGCATATACAACGAAATAATATCAAGCTTGCTAACCTCTAGCAGATCAATCATTTTTGTCATTTGCGAATATATAAGTACTCTATGGCCTCCCTCTTTCAATGTCTTCAACAAGTTATCCAATACAAATAATTTTCCAGAATCTGTCACTAAACTTTCCTTATCGGGTATAACAATATTGGACCATCCATTAATAGGTCTGATACTTTCTACGCAGCTTGACGGTTCATTAGAAAAGCTATCAGCTTGTTTAGCGTTGAATTTGTGCCCAGTCACTACAGACCAATGATAATTAAGCGAATTAAAGCTATAGTCATCAATGTGTTTTATTAAATCCCAAGCCACCCTTCTGGAGTGGCAGTATAAACTAACTACTGGAGCAGTAACCTAAAAATCAAATACAATATTAATACTAAACTAACAAAAAGTGGAATAAAGTAACTAGTATTTTTTTAAAGTTTTCGAAATATTACTAGTAGACTTTTGTCACTCCTTAGGTACCCACATTTTGGGATAAATTTTGAGGTGCGTTCTTCAAATTAGTAATTTCATGGTGTGTTCATAAAAACATAACATTTTTGAATTGTGCCCATGGTATTTCTAATGTCAGTTACCTCGCAAGATTTTGAAACAGCCAGATTTAGCGACTGAGAAGCACAAGGCACATAAGTAGCTGCAGGACAAATATCTCTGATTCTTGTCTGGACCCCGTAAATTTTTCCATGGGCCACTCAATCATAGCCTTGGTCACCTAATGTCTGGCCAATGATTCTGAAGCTACGGGGCATCGTTAAAGTGAATGCAGTTTCAAAAAAAGATAGCTGATTTCATTCATAAAATACCCAGCTGCATCCGGAATTTTAATATCATATGGCAACTCGTACACGAAAACCGACAATGACCAAACCACCGCCGCTGGATATTACAGTATAAGTCAATATTTCAATGGTTACGAATGAAACGCTCCTAGCGATTGACTACTAGAGCGTCCTACCAAATGGCTGGCAAACAATACGCCATATGATCAACTTCACAAGCTAACCAGTTGCACTTCAAAAGACAAGTAGGGGTACAGAAAATTCTATTTTTAGTGTCTTTATCCAATTATGCCAATTTCAAAAATTAGTGAAAGAGTCCATTTCGTAACACTACTGATAGAAAAAGATCACAAAATTTATAGAATCGAAGTGCATATAAAAAAAAAATGAGAAATTAGTTTCTTCTATAAAACCAACTGTTAATCGAAAAAAGGTTCCCAGTTTCCACGAACATTTTTTAAATTCCAAAGAATGCTGATGACAATGCTCTAACAAATTATTTCGAACGACATACTTGGCCTCCAAAGGAAAGGTTTTAATAAATTTAGGCCCAATGAAAACAACTTGATTAGAAATACTTCGTGCCTACCGAAAGTTATTCAAGCAGTATTCCTAAAAATGTTCCTATCAAAAGCAAACGTTCCGCCTACTCTACCCAAACTAAATTACTCGCTTTGAGGTCCAGAATCACGAATCAAAAATTCAGAAGCAAATTAAATAGTGAATAATGTTATTTTTCAAGAGTCTATAACTTATACATAGAACACTGGAACATAGCCAAATCTCCAAATCTAAAGTCCTTGTAGCATTCAATATAGAAACCCTTAGCGGGACTAATTTATAAACGTTATAATTTCTTATTGGTTGGAAAATTAATAAGAATACTAAGTACACCTACCTTTGGCAAATTGAAAAATAAATACGAAGGTAATTCAGTCTTTTCACACATGGCCACTCTTGGCGGTCTTTTTATATATGGAAATTCATTGGGCAATGCATTTTTTGTATTGCTAACCACATCGATATTGGGCTCAGTTTTTTTCAATCTTTTCTCTCTGTGTTCAACAGTCTCGGCCATTGAATGATAAATTTGATCTTGATTAGTGTACACAACTCTGCTGCCAGTCATATTTCTTACAAATAGAATATCTGTCAAAATATCACTGTGGTCTATTTGATGTTTACTTAATCTAATTTCTTGTTTAATACTTAAAAGTGGTTTGGAATAATACTCTGGGTGCCACAGTTTCCTATAATACATCACATTCTCTTGCTGTTCAAACTCAAAATAATTTTTCCATCTGGCAATTATGTCTCCCAATAAAATATTGAAAAGTTCACCAGGTGATATTCCCACATTTAGTACAAAATTGAATAAAGAATTTTTTGACCAAAGAGATTCTGCGATAAAGTTTGGAGTGAAACGTAGAAATTTATTTATTTTGAAAAATAGTTCTTGTCTTATATTGGAATCATAAACCAAATATGGAATCTGGCAAAATATCGGTTGGCTTCTAATAGGAGACTTAGCATCTCTTCTTTCGAATAACTCTGGGTGGTTACAAACCTACAATCCATGTAAAAATGCATTTTTTTTTCAATGTAAAAATTATAGTTTCATTACGTACCTTTCTAAACTGCATGACTAAATTCATAAGATTTGAAGTAAAATTTTTATCAACATTATGAGAATCTGTTCCTCCAACTGAGTAATGAAGTAAGTCCTCGATTTTAATCTTTTGTTTCAAAGCTAAGTAAAGCAAGTTTTGCCTTGTGGTTAATGGACAATAGACCATAATTTCTATCTTATCCGATAATTCATTTTCAACATCTTTCTTTATTCTTCTTAACATGAAGGGTTTTAGAATTATGTGAAGACGGGAAAGATGTCCTGAAATAGGAAAAAAAAAATCAAACAAGCTGTAAAAACTGGCTTAAACAAGATCAAAAAGAAATGTATGACTTCTTTGCAAAAAAGTCCCAATTTTCTATGGTTATGTTAAACCTAATATCCATACAGGTATCATATTTATTTTTCCTATTCAAAAAGGTATCAGACAACCTTTCGTAGTTTTTTAAGGTACCAGGTAATAATTGCAAAAATTATTGATAAAACTTGCTTTTTTGTCAATAAAACACCCTGTATATTATTGTATTTGGATTTTGAAATGTTTAAGCACATTAAGTGTCTTATAATGACTATTCAAATTGTACTGCTTGCTTTAGAATATCAATATGTATAATATATAATGTATTAAGCCGCGTACAGACCGAATTTCCATCGTAGACCAACGCCAACGGCACATGTAATATGGTTGGCGTTGGAATTGAAAAGCATTGGAAAGGATTTGAGAACATCGTCCACACCGCCGTACACACCAAAGCCAACGCGTTCCAACATAGTTCACATGTGCCGTTGACTAGCTTTGGAAATTCGGTCTGTACGCGGCTTTATAAAGGGTGTCCCACAAGGTTTTACCCAGGTGATAAGTTCGGAACACGTCATCGAATGTTGGACTTTGTATTTTTTTATCATTTTCTCTAACAAAGCCTTGAAAAATAGGTCATTGCCGATTTTGTAATTTAATTCTCTAATGAAAAATATAATATACCATAGTACAGTTGAAATTGTAAAGTTGCCGTCTCCCAACCGAAACTGAAGCAAAAGTGGTGAAATTTGATAACACATGTAGAAGCAGCACAAAAAGTTACCCAGATCCTCAAAATTTCAACTACATTGGATGACGCGTTCCCAAGTTATTACCTGGCTAAAACGTCGTGGGACACCCTGTATATGTGTGTGATTTCTTAATCTTTATTACCTAAAATAAATAAAAAAAACATATTGTTTTAAGTTAAAGTTTTGTTTTCTTCAAATGACACAAGAAACAAAATTCTGGTAAAGTGCCATAACTCAACCTTTCACATGGAGCCCTATATATTTTAATTTATATAGGAATTTCATATAGGTACATTATTATAAAGTGTCTTATATTATTGAAATCCGGAATAATCAATTATACCATCCATGTTAAAAAAGCAAATTAAGTAAGTATGTCAAAATTAAACATTTGATTTTTAAAAGGTAAATATTCAAAACTTGACCCATATCCGTTTGCAATCTAATCAAGATAAGATTATGTGCACATTACAAAATCAAAATTATTACTTTCATCAATTCCAGTTTTATTTTCCGCGTGGCTCTCAATATCTTTAGAAAACCATTCATTAAATTCTTCATGTGAATCAAAAAGTGTAGGCATGATAAAATGAAGTAAAGCCCATAGTTCCGCCATACTATTTTGAATAGGTGTACCACTGAGCAAAAGTCTATTTCTACAGCTAAAGCCCAATAACGTCTTCCATCTCATTGAATTGGTACTCTTAATAGCTTGAGCTTCATCCAAAATCATGTATTGCCATTTTATACGATTGAAATATTTTATGTCCGTTATAACAATCTTAAAAAAATGGTTGAATACAATAAATAAAAAGTATCAAATGTATTTACCTGATATGACGTAACAACGATATGAAAACTAGCATCTTTCGTGTAAATGTCTTTTTGGTCCCAAAATTGCCTTAAGATTTTCCTTTCATTTGGATTACCCCAATAAGGAACCACTTTGAAATTCGGAACGAATTTAGCTATTTCCTGTTGCCAGTTATGGAGTGTGGATGCTGGCGAAATGATTAAAAATGGACCCCAAACCGCTAGAAATTACCATTAGCTTTCTAAGAACTATTATATAAATGTTAGTTTATCTTTAAACTTGCCATCCCTATTATCTGCAAAAAATTCCAAACTCATCCGCAATAATATCAAGAGGAAACAATTCCTATGCCAACCTGAAAACTCGAAAATGACGAGTTGCGTGAAACTGAAAATAGGCATATGTCAAAAATATTATTTAGAAAAACAATGACCTCCATATCAAGCCCAGTTTCCATTTAAAAGTTTTAGGGGGTGGTACATAAAAATTGTGTCCCCCAATAGTTATTAATGAGCTCTGGCGATTTCCTGAGAATTAGATGTCTCCAATTTTCCAGATAATACAGGCGGTAGGTTTTAAAATAAATAGGTACTCATGTGCATTTTTCATACATTTATATTTTTAACAACTCATCATCATCAAAGCGCACGTTTATTTGTGTTTTTTTTTTAAATTTCGTACGAATTGCATTTACAGAAATCATGTTTCAAGCAAAGCCCTGTAGAAAAACCGAGTAAATTCTTGTTTAATAACAATTGTGCCTAATACCCATAATCCTATGGCGCTACAACTATTTAAAGTTTTTATTTTCAAAATGTCTTATTGGCACGTTTTACAAGAAAAACGCAACATATGCCAGTTGAAAATAAAGAAGCAGAAAAAAAATCTGTTCCGCGCATTCCTGAAGTATTTTAAAAAAATCTCTATTAAAAACTGCATATATGTATAATCAAATTTTGGTTGAATGAATGAATTTTTTCCCTATAGTTATCCTTAAAATAGGTGTAGCATCTACAGCTGTAGAGTTGGTACCACGAAAATGTTTTTTTAAGTACGAACTTATCACCCTTCAAGGCTTTAGCTTGCCTTGAGAAAAGCGTTTCCTCAATTTACAACAGTAGCTGAGCTTGGCCCAGAAGTAGAAAAAAAAACTGATACTGGGCAAACTCCTCCAAAAATGTATCATTTTATACTTACAATATTTTTCAGCAATATGGCACAAGAACGCAATACTTTGTACTGTTTTGCCAAGGCCCATTTCATCAGCAAGTATACCACTTATACCCTGTGTATATAGATTAGCTAACCAATTCATTCCTTTGAGTTGATAACCTTTGAGTAATCCAGTGAACATACTAGGCTGAGGTTGTTCTTCATCAATATTATCCATATTTAATAGAGAAGAGTTAGCTTGCTTGTCAAAGTTCCGCGTCCTTACCCTTTCACTTTCAAACGCCTCTTGGGCATTTACTATAGCTCTATGTTTCATATAATCTGGGTCATAGTCATCCCCCATTAATTTTATTGTCTTCTCTTCATCTAACTGGTTCAAAATTCTAAGTTCTTCCCTTGAAGAAGCATTTCCGATTTTTTTTGACATAAAATGGGCATACAATTCTGTTTGTGTGATAAGGAAATTTAATTTTCTTTGCTGCTTTCTTGCTTCAAGTAAGTCATGATCAATTTTGCGTTGCTCTTCCGCTTCTTTTTCTAGTCTCTTTTTAGCTTCTCTATCAACCCGTCTAGATCGTTTCCAGTAAGCCATACATTCTCTTGTAAGTCGTTTCATCCGCCATTGTTGCTCTTTGACTACTCTCGCTGATTGTAACTTAAAATAAAACATAGTAATTGAGAATAACACCAGTACATATTTGTATATTCAAGCAAATGTTCCAAACAAGATGACACCAATCAGAATGATTCAAAAGCAGTTTGTAAACCATCAACAAAAATAATTGTTTGACTTTTTCGCTAGAACTTATACACAGGCATATAAATAATTCGTAAGATCAAAATCGTTTACAAGACGCCAATTGAATTTTCTCTTGTTAGAAATTGAAAATTTGGGTTAGATGTAACTCGTTAAAATTACATATTTTTGAATTTGAAGAATATTTAACAAAACCTTAAACATATATTTTTACACCTATAGCTACATTTGCCTGAATTTTTTAGATGCCATGTTTTTTTCATCATAATGGCTTGGGATGTATTTTTCGCATATAGAATATTTTGTCCAAACAAACGCTTCAAATCCTGAATGAAGCGGGGGTTGAAACTTCAAAAATTAAATTATTTGATATGAGTAGCTAACTGAAAGCCTTGTCTCTGTACATTTTTTCACATTTGATTTCTTGAAAAAATAAGTTATGCGTGGCGTGGTTGTTAGGGTAATGAGACGCAATTAAATGCCATTATTTACAAAGTACACCAATTTCAAAAATACGCATTCAAGAGCTACATATTTGACCAAAGTTTCCTATATTCTTAATAAAAAGAATTCTTTATCGCCAAGTAGGTATAATACTTACTGCTTTTTGTCTAGCAAATTTAGCGCAATGGGTTGCTACTCGCTTACATTGAAGAAGCATTTCTTTATGCTTATTACTTTTAGCTCTGTGTTGTTTTCCGCCTTCTTTTTTGACAGCAGAAATAAATAATTTTCTTCTCTTAGTTTGCATCATGTCGTCAAACTTCTTTTTAGCTTCTTCATCTTTGAGCTTCTTTGATTTCTTTTTTGCGGTACTATTATTCGTGAGGGGAGGATTCATTGGAGGTGGAATAGGAATTGTTTGTGTTGGTTGATTGTAATTGAAGCCAGTATTCGTATCTTCCAAATCACCATCAAAAGTTGGATATTCTATGATGTTCTCGAAATTCAGATCTAGACATGGTTCATCCTAAGACAATGAATTTAAACATAAACTTGCTCCGAAAGTCAGCAAAACGCTCTGTGAAATCATTGGATATTATACCTATACATTTTTTTTCAAATTTCTTAATATTGTCTCCGAAAGTCAACAAAACGCTCTATGAAATCATTAATAAAAATCTTAGGAGTTAGAATCTTATAAAGTTTTGATGAAAATTTGATTTTCCAAAAGCAAACAAAAAAATTGGAATTTTCTGGCAAAAGAGTTTTTTCTTTATTTTTGGATTGTCTACTGTATCCTAAACTGTTCATTATTTGTAGGCATATATTAATTTTATGTACTTACCATTGATGATATATCTTCTAAAATATCAGGATTGTAAAGAGGAGATTCAATTTCTTTTATTATGGGTGATCTGGATTTTTGTGTAATTGAAGGTATTTTTCCTTTTTCATTTTCACAGTATTGGTCAACATTGCTAACAAGACCAGCTCCATAGTGGAAGTATTGGTCAAAGTCCTAAAAATATAATCTAAATGTCATTTCTAAAAAAGGAGTGATTTTTATGACAAAATCATTAGTTTCCTGACACAAAAAATTGAAAGTTCCGTTTGCGTTTGTTCTCATTTTTTGGTTAAAATTCAGATATTCAATGTACTTAATCTTGATATTGAAACAAATCGAATTTACATTATTTTTTTTATTTGGCCTATGAAAAAACATATTCATAGTCATGAAAATTTAAGACCTAAGTATGTAAACGCCAAACAATTTCCGATGCAGGTTATCACCTGATAATTATTGACACCCAAGCCCATAAACCTGACTAAATGAAATCTAGCCAAAAAATGTTAAAATGTGGCCTTCTAATTACATTGCATGTTCTAAACAGTGGGGAGGTTTATCGATTTTTTCGAAGTGAAACTTCTTAGGCGGCCATTTGATATTTGGACGAGAATGGAGAGTGATTTGAGAGACGCGTCACGTTGTGGCAAATTTCGTTACACGAGAGAGAAGAAAAATATAACGCAGACGGACGAAGAAAGACGATTGACACAAACCAAGGATTATAAACTATTATTGTCAAGCGCCGATACCCTTGTGACGTCACTACGTGCTCGTACCATTAATTCCAAAACATTCCACAAAAAGGACCCCGCACACTTCTTATGGGATTTCTGACCGCGGTCAAATTTAACCAAATTTTAGTATGTTATAGATCTGGCCTTTTTGATCAATAACTACCATGGGCACAACTTAATCCTATGACTAGTTTTTGAGATACAGGGTATTCAATGTTCAATCAGCCAAATCATATTCGTGTGAGAATTCGGTCAAGGCACAGAAATCAAGTAAAATACCCATAGTTATTTGTGCTCGAACCATAGGGACATAGGTTAATGTACAGGGTGTCCCATTCTGGTTGTACATAAGGAATAACTCTGTTGCTATTCTCGAGAGCTTTGGCTACTTTTTTGTCCAACGAAAGATGACGTCAACAGAATTGTCATCGCCCTTTTGATTTTTTCGGACACAAGGTGATTTCGGAAAAGTTGCATTTTGGGACACCCCTTGTATGGGGTGTCCCAAAATGGTTTTCTCATAAGTGATCGGAAAGGTGACAACGGATTCCTATAGATATTTTCACTAGAAGTGATAGTTTTTAAATTATAAACTAAACATATATTTTTTGAAATGAGTACATTAATAGCTCATTGGATAGCTCTGCTTCTGCTGATTTCAATGATATGTGTTCGATAGATGTATCTCTATCATGTCTATTTTTGTCATAAAAAACAATGAGTCAGAAAAGAACTTTGCATCTGTAAGTGAGCATTCACACCAAAGTAGCATGCGACATGCGACTTGCTGCTAGGAAGCAAGAAGCATGCTACTTATTTTAGAATCTTCAGAAATATATGGTAGGTTTCACACAGGCGTGGCGGCGCAGAAATGTGACGTGTTGACATGAGTCATATATTTTGATAGTTTTCGTGCTTTCTACTTCCTAGCAGCAAGTCGCACGTCGCATGTCGCATGCTACTTTGGTGTGAATGCTCACTGAGAAAAGAGAGAAAGGTCTCTTTCTAACACATTGTTTCTCATGACAAAAACAGTTAAAAACATTTTTTGCTCGAAAACTATTAGAGAAAAACCTGTCGAATTTTGTATCTTGAAATCAGCAAAAGCAGAGATATGCAGTGATTTTATAATATACAGAGTGAGTTTAAAGTATAGAACGTCTCAATTACCTATCTCAAAAACGGCTTGCACGATTCCTATGAATTTTGGGTTTGTAAGAGTATTGTAACACCGCCGATAATATAATATTACATGGTTGTTAGATCTTTCGTTTTTCGAGAAATATCAGTAACCTTGTTTTTTCAAAAGGATCACCCTGTATATCATGACATTTCTGGGTTCTGCGGAAAATTCCAGACATATTTCATGTACAATGTTATATACCTAATGTACCTATCTTCAACTGTTGAAAATATTATAGTTTTTCCTATGAGCGTGCGCAAAGTAGTACTTTTCTGCAGGCATTTCCGTGCTCAAAGTTACACTTTTCGGCACTCCGTGCGGATAAGGTCTGTATCCGCACTGAGTGCCGAATCTTCTATCTTCTATCTTCTTCTTCTATATATATAAAAATCAATGTTTGTATGTTTGCGCCTTATGCGCTCCTTCACCACTTATCCGATTACGATGAAACTTTGGTAGGTTGTTATGGTCATCCCAAGGAAGGTTTGTGGATAGGTTACGAATCTCGGAAAAATAAATTTATTTTGAATTAATTATTAATTTAATTATAAACAAACTCATTCACGTTAGATAACAACATAAACCAAATTTTTTTTGACAACGTGCAACAACGTTGCCACATTTTATTTATTTAGGCTTGCGCATTCAACCGACGTACCTTTATTATTTTTTGAATTCGAGAACGGCTGAATTCGATTGACCTAGATTAGATCGATTTGGGTTCAATTTAAGTGAACTTCTTATGATCTAGATCATTTTTTTGTTGATGAGGGTGCACTGATCCAACCTCAATCGAACACAGTGTGGTTCACTTAAATTGAACCAGATCGATCTAGTCCGGTCAATCGAATTCGGCTATAGAGAGGAGTGATATAGGCTATTTTTTATCCCGAAAAAAAAAGTTCGGTTGTGCGAAACTCTGATACACTGGAACGCCTATAAACAGCCCGGGGCGCTCTAGAGCAGCTCTGGAGTGCTTAAAATACGTCACTGAACTCACTGGCAAGCGACTCTGGTATCGGATTAAAAAAAAAAAACTTTTGGAAAATCAACAAAAAAATTTGAAAAAAAGTGTATTATTTCAAAATGTATTTTCACGCTGGCAACGCAGCGGGTCATTAGCTAGTGTGAAAATAACTGTCAAGCAGCAATAAGTGCACCTGTCGACTTTGACACATGATGATAAAATTTTCGTCTGTATCTCTATTATCCAACATCTAGGTATACAAACACCTAATATAATTAACGTGTTCCGCATTCCAGAACGTTCTATATTCCATTCGGCGAGGGCCCTTTTCGGCAGGTTTTTGTAAAGCATGAACAACTTATAGATAAAGGACATTGACACTTTTAATTTGACACGTCATTCAGGGCAAAACTTGATAGGTGTCAACGATGAGAGCGCGCGCGCGTGCCCCAATAACCTGTCCTGCCACCTTTTTCCGGCAAGTTCTCACGAGGCAAGATCGACTTTTTGGATAGAGGGCATCGAGACCTTTAATCAGATACCCCATTCAGGGCATTACTTGATGGGGGTCGTAATACAATATATTGATAATAGTGTCGACACAAACCGATCGGGGTAGGAAAAACGCGGTCGTCTCCCTAACTACCATAAATGCCATAATATAAAGGGTGATCTATTTGAAAAAACAAGGTTTTTAATATTTACCGAAAAACGGGAGATCTGACAACCATGTTAATACTACCATATTATCGGCCATATAACAATACTCTTTCAAACCAAAATTCATAAAAATCGTGCAAGCCGTTTTCGAGAGAATTGAGACCTTCCATACTTAAAACTCACTCGATATGTATAGGGTGTCTCATTTGAAAACACTATGTTTGGTTCATATTCATAAATCAAAAACTATCACTTCTAGAGGAAAACTGACTACGCCACTGGAGTCTACGTGAAAATATCAATAGGAATCCGTTGTCACCTTTTCGATCACTTATGAGAGAACCGAGAAACAAGAGGTGTCCCAAAATGCAACTTTTTCAACAACACCTTGTATCTGAAAAAATCAAAAGGGCGACGACAATTCTGTTGGCACCATCTTTCGTTTGACAAAAAAGTAGCCAGATTTCGCGTAAGCGGCATCCTTCCAACTCCAATAGCAACCGAGTTATTCCTTATGTACAACCAAAATAGGACACCCTGTACATGAACCTATGGTTCGAGCACAAATAACTATTGCTATTTTACTTGATTAACTTGATTTCTGTGCCTTGACCGAATTCTCACGCGAATATGATTTGGCTGATTGAGCAAAATGTCATTTTGCATATCGGACATTCACACGTTGAACACCTTGTATCTCAAAAACTGGTCATAGGATTAAGTTGTGCCCATGGTAGTTATTGATCAGAAAGGCGAGATCTATAACATTAACATACTACCGCGGTCAGGAATCCCATAAGAAGTGTGCGAGGTCCTTAACAAAAAATTCCATTTTGGATTTTTTTAAATTAGTGGTATAAGCACCAGCACTTATCTGTTTCGAGCACTCTTACTGTTCTGTATGAAAGATTCCAAAAAATGTCAAAAATTTCTAAAAATGTCCAAAAAATGCCAAGGAATTCCAAAAATTTCCAAAAAACTCCAAAAAATGCCAGAGAATTCAACAAAATTCCATTTTGGAATTTTTTGGAATTAATGGTACAAGCACGAGTACTGTATCTGATTCGAGCACTCTAACTGTTCTGTATAGGTATGTGAGATTCCAAAAAATGCCAAAAAATTCTAAAAATTTCCAAAAAATTCCAAAAAATGCTAAGGAATGGAATTTTTTTGGCATTTTTTTGTAAATTTTGTTGGTTTCTTTTATTCTTTGTTTTTTATTTTGAAACTTCTTAGAGCCGTTTTACACGGCAAAGTTTCGTTACGAAATTATTCACGAAATTATTGCCGAAATATTTCGTAAGTTTACTATTCTTGAAATACCCCTACCGGCGTTGAACTACACTGATTGGTCTGAGCTTTCGTTGGCAAGGAAAATTGTTAGAAAAGTTTTTGCAGGTAATGACCAACGTGAATTCAGGGACACAGCGCACAGTGTTGCGTCTCATAGGGGAATTGGGACAAAATTCATATCTTGAATACAAAGTTGAATTAATTAATGCGAATGTTTTTATCTATGCATAAACATTTTAGTGGACAACCCAAATGTAGAATACTTGAACAAAAGAAAATAATTCCTATTGTACAGGGTAAAACACAAAAAAAAAATTATAATGTTTAATTAAAAAACCTTAGGTGAATTTATTTTTCAAAAAAAATAATATTCTTGTAGATAAATAAATTATAAAGATGATACATTTGTCATTAAAAATGTTAAAATTTTCAAAAATACGAAAATTAAGAACTAATAACTAGACGAGGATGTTTGCGCGTCATGACGTTATTTCCAGCGTCCCACTTGTTGCTGCACTCCCAGATTTTTTTTTTATGTTAGCAGAACAATTTTCTAGCTTTAAGTAAACTTGAATTGTTTCCATTACCATTTAAGGTTTTTGATTCTTGCCGCAAGTTACCCATTGTTGGTATAAAATACTATTAGGAATAGCAACGATTTTTTCTGAAAATAAAAAAAAAACGCAAAAATCCGCAAAAAATAATAACTGTCATTTTAAAGTAGAGGGTTTGCAGAGTTCAAATTCAAAAATTTATAGGACTATAATTTTATATATTTTTTAAATCCTTAGTTGAAATTTAATAAAAATATTTTAGATATTTTAATTAATTATCTGCAAAAGGCAAATAGTGTAACTGAGTACTTACCCTCTATAATGTTGTCCATAACCCTCCTAATGTATTCAAAAAATAATTACCTCAAAGCAATATTACGGCCTTTTCAAAATTTAATTTTATAATAACCTTCCAACAGATGCACAAAATTCTTTTTCGTTTTGTTTATCTCTGTTTTTTGGGAACTCGTGAACAAAAAAAGTTAAAATAATATACTTGTCATCACCAGGCATTTCTTCACAGATAGCCATATTTAATTATCCAAAAATAAATTTAAACATTTTTCAATTTTGTCCATTGAGTGCAACACTGTGCAGCGGTCCCTGTTGGGGAATCGGCCCACTGAGCAGTGGACTCAGGCTTCCCGTGCCAATCCTTGACGCGTTTCGTCCTTGTTAGGACTCATCAGAAAGACATAGGCTGAAGCTCCTTGTCCAAGCAAAATTCAACTTCGTTGACCAATCAGAAACAACTACTCCTGATGAGTCCTAACAAGGACGAAACGCGTCAAGGATTGGCACGGGAAGCCTGAGTCCACTGCTCAGTGGGCCGATTCCCAAACAGGGATCGCTGTGTCCCTGAATTCACGTTGGTCATTACCTGCAAAAACTTTTCTAACAACTTACTATTCTTGTTTCGCTTTTCACCTGTTTGACACGGCAAATAAAATTTAGCCAAAGTTTCGTGAAAATTTCAGTCATACGCAGGCGCAGTAACGTTTTGCCATCAATAATATCAAATCATAACCTCATACTTTGGTAAGCCAAAACAAATAAAATTTTCGTTTTCTAATTGTTGTTGAATCTTTGTACTCTTCTGCAGTTTCATAAAGTTGAATTTCTGTTTTCCTTCCATAAAAAAAGTTTTGTTTACCTTTGGCTTTGCCCAGCTGGTCCTCTCCCTACCACCCTTTTTTTTGGGCACAACACTTTTTCACCGGTTGACCCACCGATAAGCAGTCTATCTTTATCTATTACATAGGAAATCCAATGACGGATTCATAAGGCTCGAAGGAAAAGAATGCGCCTTTTATTTTGGAATTGTGTGCGCCAAAACTCACGCATTTTCTCAGCCGCGCCCACAAAAACTATAGAACATTTTCTAAAGTTTATTGGCGAAATATTTCGTAAGTTTTTCTTGTCGTGTAAAACAGAAAAAGTTGACTCACGAAATATTTCGGCAACAATTTCGTAAGTAATTTCGTAAAGAAGCTTTGCCGTGTAAAACGGCTCTTAAAGGGGGTGTGACCCAAAAATGAAAGTTCACGACAGTCACTTTGGCAACGTCGGATTGTCTAATGTCTGCTGATATATATACGCCTGGACAAAATTATCGCACCACCACTGCACATAAGCACCATAAGCAGTGGTGCGATAATTTTGTCCAGGAGTATATTATAACCTCTAATTTCAGAGTTTGTTTTGGTTTGTTTTTTGGGAGTGTCTACCGTTACGGGTAAATCCGGAACAATTCATTTCACTATGGGTGCGGTGCGAACGATAAGTACAACTACTTACACTTTTTACCCTGACCCGTCATTAATGTCGCACTATCTCACTCTCACATCTTACATTTCCCGTGCGTTCGTTATTTTGGTCTGAGTTCTCCGAGCTTGACTTTACCGTTCGTTTATTTAAAAAGTGTACTCGGTGCAGCCTCATTCGCGTTCGTTTATTAAAATTTCCGGTACTTTTATACAGCGTTCAACTGCTCCCTTCGCTCGCTGGTCACGTGATTACGGCTCCGCTCAGCTCGCTCTACACTTTGAGCAAAATACCGAACGCAAGGTTCATAACCCTAAATTATTTGACTTTGACAATTGACTTTGGTCCGATAGTTCGTTTGCGTTCCAAAACTCATTTCAACACTTTTCTAATCTGCGATCACCTGAATAATAAATGCAAATAACTGCACCGCACTAACGCTAACCAGACAAATCGTACGCACCATATGTGACGTCTTAACTTTACGCCTTCTTTTAAGTTGAGGTTAATTAAATTTTTGCTTATGTTTACGTGCTTTATAAGTCCTAAGAAGTAAGAAATTAATTTCTATGTGATATTTTTGATTTTTGGAGCTTCAAGATGGACTGTGAGACTCATCATTTAGTTAATGTCCCATTGGACATGAACTTACACGATAAATTTTCTTCAGCTGAAGAAATTATTAATCAATTATTAAAACTTTGTAAAGAAAAGTCAGTAGAGCTGTATATACGAGATAGCAGAAAAATTGAGTCGGCAATTAAAAAGAAAATTAAGCGATATATGGATCCAAATCTCAAATTTTACCAAATAAAATATGACTGTGTTCATAGAGGTTTAAATTTCAAATGTAGAGGAGCCGGACAAAGAAAGAAAAAGTAAGTTGTTTATTGTTCATTTGTTTCAGGTTTTGCCGAGGGTTTTGCTCCTATTTTATGCCTGTAGCTATATATTCGCGCCCGACTATATTGTTCTTCTAAATCATCATTCATCAACAGATGATATATCATAAACAGAGCGATGTTATCACATGATGCTATTCATGAAAGGGTGAGAAATAATGAAACATTGAACCTTTCAAGGCTTAAAAATGGGGTGTGCGCCAAAAATTGAAGTTTTAGTGTATAAAAATCTAGGAATAACTGTTCAAACCTCGTTATTCTACGATAAACCATCGCTGAGATATACCGCTTTAAAGTGTGTGTGACGTCACGAGAGCTTCGTCCAGCCGCGCTCCGCATTGTTAATTTGATTGTTCCCGGCACGCGTGAGTGGTTTTTGTTTAGATTATTGCATGCGACACAGGAAAAACATATGTAAATTCAATTTACTTCACTTTCTCGTGCGTCGCTTGAGCTTTCGTGACGTCATAGGGTGAGATTCGGTACCTTCATAGAGCCATATCTTCGGAATTATTTGTCATAGAGGGGTGCGGTTTTCACTGTTAAGCAGGACGCGCACTGAATCGACTCGGACCGGTCGACTCGGCCTAGAGCATTCGGTAGTTTTTGATACTCATGCAATTAAATGAGACTCCGCGCACGGCATCGGACTCGTCGACTCGACGTGGTCGACTCGAGTCTCATTTAATTGCATGAGTATCAAAAACTACCGAATGCTCTTCGCCGAGTCGACCGGTCCGAGTCGATTCAGTGCGCGACCTGCTTTATTCTTAGATTTTTTTTCTCTTTTTTTTGAGATGAAGTTGTTCTTTTGGCGCACACCCCCTTTAACATTAGAGACGGCTGTGTTATATTGGTTATATTCTTAGACTATAGGTTTGTTCCAACCTGCAATAATATTACTGTAATATTATCGTCCGTAACCGCGCTAATGCGACTGCGCAATCAAAAACAGTAATATTATACTAAATAACTTAAAAACTTGTTGGAACGTTTTTTGAACTAGTAGTACTCATAATACATGAAGCATTTTCACACAGTTGTGGTATCATGAAACCATTTGATACCAAGTTACTCTCTGGTCTGTCATTAACGTCAGTTGAAACCGCGTCTTCATACCATCATCCCGAGATGGTTAAAAGATTGACGGACCGAATTGAAACCAGGTTGTCGAATGACATACCAAAACACTTCGTGAAAACGAGTGGTATGTTATGGTTCATGATACAACATTCATACCAAAACTCGTGAAAACGCTTAAGATGAAAATAACAAAATCAACATAACTTGCATACTTGCAGGTGAATCATCTTCCACCACAATAAGGAATTCTTCTAAACCTAATATAAGACAAAAATCAGATTTATCAACTCTGAGAACAAATAAAATAAAATTACTTAACTTCTATAGCAGTCATTTTCAAATAAATAATTCAAATAAACAAAAAACTGAGCTTCTGGGTTATGTATTATTATTTATGTTCGTTGTTGTTCAACCACTGACCCGTTTTCGACCTCACTACGCATGCGTCTAATTTTAGAATTTTAGAACCAACAGTTCTTCCTTTCAAGCAAGAATCGTTTGAACCGTAATTTTACTATCCGTAACTCCGGTTGGAACGACGAACTGTCAATTATCGCCAAATTTAAATTAGTAATTTTAACTGGTTGGAACAGCATTTCACAATTGCGCATGTGTGCCAGTAATATTACTGGAAATTACTGCCGGTTGGAACAAACCTAATGTTATATTTATAATCATGCCTGTAGTTTAGTGAATAATCTGTTGTTTTGGTTTTAGAACACTGAAGAAACATGATCCTTATGAAAACAGCATTTTTAAAAATTACCTATTCATTGAAAAAATAGGACTTCTTAAAGCCTTCCAGTTGGCTTTAAAAGGGCAGTGGCGTATCTACCGGTGTGCCAAGTGTGCGAAGCACACAGGCCCGGCCCCGAAAGGGGCCCGTGAGCTCCACATCGAAACTGCAAAAAAATGTTTTAAAAGATAATAGACCTAAAATTATTATTTGTGTTTTTATTTTTTTTGCTGGTTTAATAATGATAAATATATGGACAATAGTCTATCTACGTGCAAAAAAATACCGGCAGCGGTATAGTATTTTTATTCTGATTTGAAACACTGCCTATACGAGGATGTTTCAACATCACCGTCGCTCTTCTTCTATTAATTTCATAAAAAATCTATTGTAAGTTTCTTTGTATGTACAGGGTGAGTCACTATATTTTGACACCCACCTGCAGCCGTAATTACAGGTGATAGGTAAAAAGTGTAAATACAAAAGTTGTAGCTTTTTATCTGAACCGCCAGAATTTTTAATTAGATGGAACACATGAGCAAGACAAAGTGGAAAAATATGTCAATGTTCACTTTTTTTAAATGGAATGCACTTTATTTTCTTTCAAATTCTTAAAGTTCTCGTTTTTCTGATTCAGATTATATAATATGTTGATGTTTCTTCCAATAATTTTAGAAATATCTGGAGTTTAGTTATTCAAAGATCTATTCACGTATCACAATGTTTTGCGACAGGTTACAGGTAAATCAAGGTGAAATTTATTCAAAAAACTACTCTCTTTGAATAACTAAACTCCAGATATTTCCAAAACTATCGAAAGAAACACTAACATATTATATAATCATATAATCTGAATCAGAAAAACGAGAACTTTAAGAATTTGAAAGAAAATAAAGGGCATTCCATTTGAAAAAAGTGAACATTGACATATTTTTCCACTTTTTGTTGCTCATTTGTACAATCTAATTGAAAATTCTGGCGGTTCAGATGAAATACTACAACTTTTGTATTTACACCGTTCACCTATCACCTGTAATTACGGCTGTAGGTGGGTGTCAAAATATGGTGACTCACCCTGTACAAAATATAAGCAGCGACGAAATCGAAATATCTCTACAGTAGCCCAAATTAATAATTTAAGTCGGCACGCGCCTATAGGTTTAATTATTGGGGTGGGCTACTTATGTCTTCCCAGGAACGATGTAGGTGCACCTGTTGACTAGACTACGCGATATCTATAACATAACCAGTGTCATCCCAATTTAGTTGTGTTGTTTGATATTGATTATAACCATTTGAAGAACGCCCATGTCCTTTATTTGTTTGATGTATGCCGACTAAATGTTTTTTAAGTGTTTCAAGTCGGAATAAAAATACTATACATAGTTATTCATACCACTTTCGAAAATGGTGAATTCACAATTTGACGTTTAAATAAAAATACCTAAAAAGGCGTATTTTTTGAACGGAGGACCTGTAATGGGCCCGCGGACATTTTGGCACACAGGCCCGGAGCTGGGTTGATACGCCACTGTAATAGGGTATTTCTATTTTGATTCATACAACTGATTAAAAATAATAAAGCAATGAAATTTAAATATAGTGTAACTCTCCGTTCTTTGTTTTGTTTTACAATCAACTCAACTGCAGAAAATATTATGTATTATTCCGATTAAAATTGTAAAAATTTTCGTTTATTATCGCCATATTGGTAACATTGTCGTAATAGAGTCCTTTTGCACCTCTTTTGAAAAATCTCCATTATTCTATGAAAAGACTGAAATCTGGGGATGATGGTTTAATTCTTTTGCAACCAAATATATGCTATATTTATGATTTATATTATTGTATGGATGTACCCAGTAACGTCGTTTCTTTTTTTTGCTTTTTGATGATAAATAAAAGAGATGCCACGACAGCATAGGCGTATCCAGGGGCTACAGCCCGGCAGCCCCCCCCCCCCTTCCCCCCCAAGGCAAGTCTAGACTATTTTTTTTCCAGCGTATTTTATGTGACATGTACATTTTTTGAATAAAAAAAATTGAAATAAAATTCATTTCTTTCCATAATAAGGTTTTTCTATGGCGGGCACCTAATGCAGCAAGGGAATTAGTGCTTCGTCTTATCATCCTGAATGTCCGAAATAGGTACTTCTTTCCTCAGGGGCTTGATTCTCGTCTCAGGGAGTAGAGCAGTAGAGCTCCCCGATAGAACGTATGTTTTGTCCTTGCCAACGCAATCGAAAAGTGAAAGAGAATGATGAAGGCGAAAAATGTGTTTTCTCCGGGGAGCTCTACTCCCTGAGATGAGAATCGAACCCCAGAGATGGGACTCTTTAACGAATAGAGATATTCTCTCTCTATTCATTTCGGAAACAGAGAAGAAGACAGCAAGTGCCTTAGCGATAGGGATAACTGTCTCTATCCGTTACAGAATCCCAGCTCAAGGTACCTATTCTTGAAGCCAAGGACCAGCGTTCTCCTGAGCGATTTCTCTATCTTTCTCAATGACATGCAAATTATAATATGAGTGAGTAACACAGACGGAAAAGCTATTCTTATGGTCTTATGGGAATGCTTCTCCCCTGTTTCATGAATAAGGGCCCAGGAGAAAAGGTCCTCCGTGAACAAAATTTTTCCTCCTTACCAAAAAAAAGCGAATAAGTAACCTGATGCGCGTAATATTTGAGTATGTTACAGATGAATTCCTGACAAAAATAGGTAACTTTCACATTTTTAAAATAGCCTGTTAGTCATTCTGATAACATTCTGTATATACATTTTTTCCAAAAAAAAACTTTTATTTTTGAAAATAAAATGATTTGAAAAACGAATTTCCAAATTGCTGCCTGCGAAAAGCCCGGATAGGAAAGGGACGTCACTTTCTCAAACATGCGAGATGCCGAAGTTCTCATCAGTAAACCATTCCAAAATATGGCTGATAAAAAACTAGTTACAAGCTATGACCTATTTTTGTCCTTACTACTTTATAAAAAAAAAGTATGGATATAATCGGAGAACTCTGGCTACCTAGTAATTAACTTGATCCTAAGATATTTCGTCATTTCTAATGTGGCAACATGCGCATGAATGCTTTAGTCAATGAGAAGCACGTGAAAATGGACTATTGTGCGCAGCCCCCCCCAAATCAAAATCCTGGATACGCCAATGCACGACAGCAATAACAACCTCGTCATCACCTTCCATTGTACTACCAGAAACGACTTTGCAAATATCATTTTTGTTTCTTTAATAAGTATGCAAGAAAGCAACCGTTTCGCTTTTCGTAATTTATTGTTTCATGTTTTATGTTTCACCTTCCATGTTTCTTTGATGTGCGGCCTGCCTAAAAAGGCTGCAACTGCTGCCTTCTGCGGAACCTTCGAGGCAGGGGGCAACTAACTGGGAATATTGGAAACTCACGAGAACTTATGGAAATATTTTTTTTTTAAAATTTTTATAGATAAATCACACAAATCAGTAGTAAGCTTTATTTATTATCATAGTGTACTGACTATAGACTATAAACCAATAAAAACACCGAGAAAAACACTTACATATCAGCTAAAAATAAAACTAGTAAAAATACTTTTATGGCCGTGTGAGAACAGAGCTACATCATCCACATAAATTGAAATGACGTTACCAAGACGATGTATTTTCTATAATTTGGCATTTTTATAAAATTCTCCTAGAAAGTTATTGGAAATATTCTTGAAAATTCTCGGAAATATCCCTAAGAATTTTCAACTGACTGTTCTCTTGAAGCTTCTTGGAATATTCGCATTCAGGAGAACATTTCCATTTTTTATCGAAATTTCCCAATGTTCGCGAATATTCGCATAGGAATATCCTCGACTCACATCACTATCCACCTGTGGGCTAAATAACCTACAGATTCTCATTGGAGCAGAAGCCAACGCCCATCACACCGCATGGAACAGCAACGACATAAACCAACGTGGGGAGTACTTACTTGATTTCACTACCTCTAATAACCTAGAAATTTAGAATCGGGCATCTAAACCTACTTTTCTAACAAAAAAAAAAAATAGGCAAGAACCTATTGATGTAACTCTGGCGTATATGTAACTGGAGTACTGGAGGGTAGATGATGAACCGATTCTCTCGGGTCATAGGTACATTCAAATGTAAATCAACCGCATTGATAAACCAGAGCGTGTATTTCGTAACCCTCGTAATACTGACTGGGAGAAATACCGACAAGACCTAAGACTGAACTTGAATAACATAAAAACGGTAATTAAAACAAAAACAAATATAGAGGAGGTATGCCTGCAATCGCAGGAAGCCATCCAAACCCCGAATCATGAACACAGCGCGGAAAATCGAGGCAAACCACCTACAAACAATAGTGGTGGAATGCAAACCTCGAAATTCTCAGAAAAAATTCACGAGAGCTTTTTAATAAAGCTAAGAAAACCGGAAATTGGAAAGCATATCAAGAAACCCTAACTGAATACACCAAGGAAATCCGGAAATCAGAAATAGAATCCCGAAAAAAGTTCTGCAGCAAAGTTGAAAACACTTCCGAAAGAGCCCGAATCCAGAAAATTTTAGCCGACAGAAACCATTGAAAAGCCTAACGTGAATTTCACAAAAAATGGGGAAGAAACTTCAAGTCTACATCTTCAAACTCAGTTTCCAGACTCCACCGAAGTCACCCCTGATAGCAGAAACCCCTCAAGCCTTTCCGCTTTCCATAATGGAGCGGAAAAGAAGGGGGTACTTGCTAAAAAAGTGGTAACCTATGATGGTATAAAATGAGCAATAGGCTCATTTGACAGCTTCAAATCACCGGGACCAGATGGAATAATACCAGCACTCCTACAAGAGGCGGTGGACCTTATAGCACACCTCTGCAGGCTGTGCGGGGCCAGCCTGTCAACAGGCTACATTTCTGAGTCTGAAATTGTCCTGCTTACTGACAGCTCCAAAACAGAAATTGGAACCGGCGCCGGCGCTGGAATATATGGACAAACTTCCAGATGCGACATCAGTCAACCTCTGGGAGAATAGGTACACCACTGTATTCCAAGCAGAAATCTATGCCATCGATTTCTGTCTGAGAGAAAATCTAAGGAGGGGATACACAGGTAAAAACATCCTTATCTGCTCAGACAGTCAAGCGTCGATTAAAGTACTCAACAGTTGCGAAATAAAATCCAAACTTGTCTGGAAATGGAAAACCTCAAAAACCTAAGTATGGCCAACAAGGTGACACTTAAATGGGTTCCAGAGCCTAAAGGAATTGAAGAGAATGAAAAAGCAGATGCTCTGGCACGAGAAGGATCAGTAACCAGTTATACAGGTCCTGAACCGGCGATTGGCACCACAAAATCTCGCACAAAATCTTCGGTAAGAACAAAAATAAACCAATGGTTGTATAGACAACATCAAACTCACTGGCAAACTCTTCCGAAGCTCAGACACAGCGAGCTAGTGGTACGACAACCATCGCCCAAACTTAATGAAGAGATCCTACAATTAAACAAGAATCAAATCAGGCTAATAACTAGACTCATAACCGGACAGTGTAGCTTGAGAAAACACCTTCACACAATAGGCATCATCCTCCAAGAAGAACCCATATGCAGACTTTGTGTCTAGGAGGATGAAACCGCAACCCACATAGTCATCGAATGTGGGGTTTTACGCTGTTGGAGATACAGACAGATAGATCCAGAAGACCCTATCTCTAAATTCACCAAAAGCCACACTGTGAAGAGGCTCCTAAACCTAATCAAGGTCATGAAACTTTTCACTGACAACAGACAAACAGGACAATACAATAAGCCGACGGCTGCAGTGAAGGGGGCAACCTAACCCAGCCTGTTCACTCTGCATCCCAACCAACCAACTACTTATACAGGGTGTTTCACGAACATCGAAATAGAGGCGTTTTGGGCTATTTTAAGGTCGATTTAAAAAAAAAAGCTACGACACGTCAATTTTGTATCCAAGGGGAAACTTTTCGACCCCATCGGTATTTCGCTAGGGTCGGGTGCACCCTTAGGTGGGGTGACTTTCACCCTTCTTTTTTAGATAGGGAAGATGGGTCAAGTGATACCTTGTTTTAAAGGTATTTTGATTATCGTCACAAATGCGTATTTTTTTTTGAAAATCGAATGATTAGTTCTCAAAATATTCACTGTCAAAGTTGCCATGGGCTAAATAAGAAACAATCTTCTGGCCCTGTTATTCTCAAATTAACACTTTTCTGACTTTCCTCTCGGACACGTCAATTTCAATTTTTTCAGAAGCACACAAAAAATGAAAATTGACGTGTCTGAGAGGAAAGTGTTAGTTTGAGAATAACAGGGCCAGAAGATGGTTTCTTATCAGCTCATGGCAACTTTGACAGTGAATATCTTGAGAACTAATCATTCGATTTTCAAAAAAAATACGCAGTTGTGACGAGAATCAAAATACCTTTAAAATTAGGTACCACTCGAACCATCTTTCCTAGCTAAAAAAGAGGGATGAAAGTCACCCTACCCAGGGGGTGAACCCTAGCGAAATACCGATGGGGTCAAAAAGTTGCCTCCTTGAATACAAAAATGACGTGTCAGTGCGTTTTTTTTTTAAATCAACCTCAAAATACCCTAAAACGCCTCTGCTTCGATGTTCGTTAAACACCCTGTATACTGTATAGTCAGTTCCTAATGAGACTTTACTCACTTCCAGAACGCATATGAGTAACAAGTAGATTTGAATACCAACAACCAAACAATGGTTTGGCCCATTTTTATGTTACAATTTATCATGGTCCTACTTTAAAAAGCAATTTTTGGACAAATTTAACCAAGTTTCAAGGGTGGCCTCTGCAACCTTCTCTCTTTATGGGGAAATCCAAAAACCTAATAAAGCCTTGAGCGTGTTCATAGCTAAAAAATTGGCTCTCTTTGCTCGACTTGACCCTGCTAAACCGGATCAGATTAGGTTCCATCTTTGCCCACACCAAGTGATGCAAAATTCCCGAGAATTTAAAATTTGGCGAACTTTTTTTGAGGTTGTGGTCGCAAGGAATATAATAGTTCCAAACTTTACTTTTGTACTTTATTTCGGCTCTAAGCTCCTCTTTAATAGTTATTGTTAATTACGTAAAAATATAACGAATCTTCAAAAAAAAAGCATATCAAAGAGTGCTTTCTTGTCGTTATCCACTGGTAGAAGTTGTAGAACTAGTGCGCCACGCCACGAGAGTATTTCTATTCTTTTTTTATTTTAAGAAAAGAAAGAAAGACGCGAGGAAAGACGAAGACGCTTAAATTATTCAGTTGACTTGTAACTTTCGCAACTTTTATATTTGTTATTGCTTTGCGTCAAAAGATGGCGCCACGAAAAAGCGAATATTCGGCAAATCTTCGCACGCAGTGTAATATTCGCTTTTGGCATCACTACATACAACCACATTTACTTACCACATTATGCTCCCTTAAATTTTTTTGAAATTCATGCATTTTCAATAGAAATTTATATGGTGCATCTTCAGGCCCTGTGTCAACATTCTCTGACAAAACATTCGCCAGCCATTGCCTATCAGGAGATACATTTTCAAAGTTATAGTAATCTCTTGCCGAATTCGGTTCTTCTCGAGGTTCTTCTTTGAAAAGAGTCTCCAGTTCCTTTGGAGAGTTTTCATCATCACTACTATCATCACTTGTTCCTTTTTTATCAAATGTATTCAAAAACTGTCCGACATCTAGCAATTTATCTAATCTTCTTTGATGAACTGATCTTGCCATGGGACCTGGCAACAATAGTTCCGAAACGCTGGTACTGGTAATTCCTATCTGAGATCCCATCATACCATTGCTTGTTGATGCTAAAATTTTACATGTAGATAAATAAATAAATAAATAAATAAATATCGCCTTTATTCAATATTAAGAACAGAAAAAAAAATCGATAAGATACATTCTCATACAAAGAAGAACTATAGTATAAGTAAATATAAATTAACATAATAGGGGATGCAAACTCTAGCATGGCGAAGTCTAGCTTGAAAGCTACTCAAACTCAACCATATCCAGTGATATGCATACACCCCACATATTAATGAAATGTACCATCATAATACATATTCCCTAAAAAACTAAACAGTATATCTAAAAAAAAGCGCAAATATGAGTAAATATTTAAATTTAAATATTTGCTGTGATTTTTCACGGCTGGAGCAGTTAGATCCTATTTTATTTTGAAAGCGAGTATTCTCGTCTGGAGCAGTGAAATGGTTAGCGAGAATACTCGTCTTGAGCAGCGAAAGGGTTTTAAGGGACTGGATGCTCGTCCGATAATCGGAATGATAGTGTTTTTGTTTCTATTCCGATGATCGGGCTACTAGTTTATTTTGTTATTATTCCGCAAAATAATTTAAGAATTTACCTATAACTCAAGATATCATTTTCGGACTATTAGGATTTACTCATATTATTCCGAAAATTATTTATTGGTTTGAAATAGGTTAGGTTCCCTTATGTTATACACCTAGTTAGTTGATTTGTAAATATTAGTGCAAGTATTAGAGAGTAGAATTAAAATTATTACAACACTGGATTCAAAAAACCTGTGAGAACAAGGGAAAAGTTTCAATTCTTTATTCTTACATAAAGACACTTGAAAAGGAGTTACTAATATCCCTTTATAAAAGAGATGCTAAAAAATTGCAAACAAATGTAAAAAATTAGGGGCAAGCTGATTTTTGCAGGATTGTTCAAGAGGGGTGTCTTTAGTGTAAAAACACCGGAGTCAGAAACTTTCCTCTTCCGCGCCCTTTAGTGGAATAAAATCACTGCTTTAATTCGCTGTTTTCTGAGGGTGGGTGATTCCGAGGTATAACCAGATGAAACCTATATCATCTTGTAGAGGAAGGACACTTTGGGGCATAGGAAATGGGAATGTACAACTTTTTTTGATAGGACTGAACTTTGAAATCGGCCCTTAAACGTGACTGAGCTCGAATTTGAAAAACTATGTTTTTCTAAACATTACCGGCTGTATTAATTTAAGCATAGAATCTAAAATTCTGATTTTTTGCACACTTATACTTGACACATGAGCGCTTCTGATGACAGTTCAGAAATTTCGAAAAGGTTTAAGCTTTTTTTGTTAAAAAGTTAGGAATATAGAATTATCATAATCGTGCATCTAAAACTTCACCCTGCGGCGAGCTATGTGAATTATTGAAAATTTCTATACATATATATCGAATCAAATGTAGTAAAAACATTGACGAAGTTTTTAGAAAAATAATTAAGGTGCTAACTTAAACGGTTATAGAAATATAAATTTTTATCCAAGAGCCCTGGAGTGCGCTCAGCCCATCGTGAACCGCGTCGCGACGGAATTATTAGTGCATTCACCGAGAGGTGCATTTTCTGACTTTTCCGGTTTTGTGCGTTCGTATGCGAAAAACAGCTAAGTCTGATTTATTATCAAAGTTTGAACCATATTCAACAGTCGCTTCTCTTCGAACTGATGTTAAACAAGGGTGTTACTAAAAAAAGCAACTTAAGCTACTTAAATCAAGAAAAAAAAATCTAAGATCTCCCGTGGAAACCGCAGTCTTTCATTCAACATACTATCCGAGAAAATTCTTCATGAAAATAAATTTTGCGGGAACTTGTGACGTCACAACGGCTAACCGTCGAAATCATAGCCTTCTGTTTGTTCAGTGGTTGAACCGTGCCCTATACTTTAAGTGGTTGCAATTTGCTTTAAGTGAGATCGTTGACTTTTGTCTTGGAAAATTTTACACATATTTTAACTGAGCCTCCGAAGCCAGTGTGACGTCACAGCCTAGGCGTTTGTCACTTTAAACCACCCTTATACTCGAAAACGGTTCATCGTATAGCAAGATGCGGTTCAAATATTTGTTCTTAGATTTTTTCGCACTAAAACTTCATTTTTGGGTCACACCCCCTTCAATTCACTTATAATAGATGGCATGGTACTTATTCAAGGACTAAATGATAAAGCATTTTCAACTTAACTTTTAATGAACTCGCATGTATTTTTCTGAAGCAAATTCTTTCACTTGGTCGAAGGTATGAAGCACTGCGGATAACGGTGGTTTTTATTAGATGAATCGGTCAAGTCTTTGGAAAGACGCAGAAGAAGTAACTTCGCAGATACGTATGCGTATGAAGTTTCTGGAAAGAGAAAAGTGATGAAGTTTCGGAATTTTTTAAAATTGTCAGAAAATGAAGAATCCCTATTAAAATTTGTAACTGGTTATATTTTGGAAGATTTAGCTGACAAATAGAAGAAACTCTGATCATCGCTGGTGGTTTTGAAAACCCAGAGTTTTCTGTCAACAAGGATGGTGTAACCGTAACCGTGTAACCGAATTGAAAGATTTGAAATCGAATCATGATAAGACTGATGCACGACTTATAATCCACGTCTTATATGAATATCAGATACTTCACCAAAAAAAAAAAGTGTTGGTGAAGTCTGCAGATGCAAATGTTCTGGTATTACTCATTTACCACTATTCTGAATTTATTGAAGTAAGTTCTTTGAAAGAAACCTACCTTTTTATGGAATTAGGACAAGGGAATTGTTCTGTATTGTGTGGCAACTCTGCTATAGGCTGAGTCCCAGCCCAGTCGGTACGGTTATGCTGTGGCAACAATGCAGGGAGCTTGGAGTCCCCCCCCCCTGTTTTGATGGACTTGACATTCGACAGATTAAAAGGACTTCTTCTCTCTTCTTCATTATTATTGTCAATCAAAATCAATAAAAAATAATCGTTTGTAATCGTTTAATCATTAATCATTTGTACTTGCAAAAATTACAAAAAATAAAAAACAAAAGCGTTTTTATTCTAATAAAAATCGAGCATCGCACAGGAATAAACAACGGATCATTCCAATAAATAGTGCAGAAACTAGAAAATGAAGATTATAAATGTTTACCAGCGTTGCATGTGTCAACAGGATGCGATACCACAAATGCAAAGGCAAAAAATGTATTTTCTAAAAATTTTGGAACTTTATATTGCCACCAAATTTGCATTGGCCCTATTCAGAAATAAGAACGAGGCCCTAAAAACCCTCGATGAATTGAGATATCAATTGACCACAACTTCCAATAAATCGGCTTCTGAACTTCTACCCACAGATGATGCATTTTACCAGCATGTACTGAGCTAGGTGTATATATAACAAAAGAAGCTGTATTTATGCGATAAACAAAATTTCAGGTGCATATATCAACTGCGTATATGGATATCCAGTCATATACCTATTATGCCTATACTTGACCCTGTTAACTTTGGTTGGACTAGGAATAATGGAATTTTTGAGCCTGTTTTGATGACTGCTGATCCCATACCAATGGATATGAAGCAACTAATGAATGTCTTCTGCGAAGATAAATTATGTCAAAATAATAAATGTGTCTGCTTGAAAGAGGGTTTAACATGCTGCAGCGATTGTTCCTGAAAAAGTTGTCAAAATAATGTTCCTGATTTATATGAGGATGACGAAGGAGAAAATATTTAAACTAACTTCATAAAAAAGGATTCAATCAATTACTTTATGCTTATAGATTTTTTATTTTATTTCTAGATGTAACGCTAACGCACTAACGCAGATGATTTCCAGAATGTTAGCAGCTAGCCGCTATCAGCATCAGAGCGCATTTCAAAGCTCCCGGATAAAAATTCATATTTCTATAACCGTTAAAGTTAGCGACTTAATTTTTTTTTTCAAAAACTTCGTCAATGTTTTTACTACATTTGATTCGATATACACGGTTGGCAAGCCAGCTTCTTACATGCGGAGATTTCCAGTGCTATAGAAAGAGATGTCAATTTGATAGGCAAAGGCTTTAGTGAAATAAGGACAGAGAAAAAGCGGGCTCCAGCAGATTCCCCTTCCACCGGCCCAACGACTCAAGAGAACGCTTTCTTGAGAGAGGGGAATACTGTGGGAACCAATGAACTATAACCAAAAACTGGAATGCGTACACATATTGACGAACGTGAAGCCTAGTGCCGCTGTTGCGGAGGGGAAACCTGTTTCTGTCGCACTCATTATATTAAATGGCGGAAATTGCTTCCAACACGTATTCCAATTGATGAAACCTGTGAAGGAAAATATGACAAAATAAAATCGTGATAAATTACATAATGCAAAACATTATAAACAGCTGATTCTCAGCCATGGCGTGGGCCGCGGCGTGGCTAGCACTAGCGGAGCCGTGGAGCTACTAGTTGTACCTATTTAATACAACGGTATAACATATTAGATCGTTTTTTATCAGCCTTAAGACTGAAAACAAAATAAAAATTGATATTCTTAAAAAAAAAACGCATGATTCTAAAAATTAATACTCATAAAAAAATCAATAATAATTCCATTTAAATAAAATCATGAGCATTTTTAAAAGTTAAAAATTAATAAAACTAAAAAAAATTATTTTAACAAATAATCAAAGACATTTCCTTGTTGGGCTTCGCAATACCCGAGCCGATCAGGGGAGTCAAATCCGGTGACCTTGCTGGCCATGGTATGGTACCTGTGCCACAAATAAGCCGATCAGCAAAATGTTCAGTAAGAAATGCCCGAACTGGCCCTGCATTGTGAGCAGGACAGCCATCCTGCTGAAACCAAATTTCCTCAAAATTAACATTCAAGGGCCGCACAGCTGGTATGATTTCGTCTCGCAGCATCACCAAATATTTTGGCCCCGTTAATTTGCCATCAATGACAAAAGGTCCTACAATATTATCACCCAAAATGCCGGCCCAAAGGTTAAGCTTTTGAGGATATTGTGTCCGTAGTGGAACTCCTAAATGTTGATTTTCCCGTGACCAATATCTGGCAACTGCAGGATTATGAGAGCCATGAAGAGGAAATGATGATTCATCTGTAAATAGAATGTTTTTTAGAAAATTTTCATTTTCATGAATTTTCCTTCTCATGGTCTCACAAAACTCCATTCGCCTGATAAAATCATCTGGGAAATTTTTTTGGGTAGTTTTAATTTTGTAGGATTTATACCCATTTTTTTTTCAAAACGTGTCAACTGAGCGATCTGGAATGTCAATTTCTTGGGAAATTTGGATGCTGGAGCATGGCTCATTTGCTTCCACAAAAGCACAAACATTTTCGTCCCTCTCGACTCTTTCTTCAGGAATAGGACGGGCTTGCTAGTCCTCGTGATAACATTTATCACACTGGTTAATGCATCCGGATTTTTTAAAACGATTAAAAATATTTATAATCGTTTGGCGGGATGGGACCTGTTGACCGGGATACACGAATGGAAATTGCCTAACAACTTCATGGGCACTCTCAGCTTCCGAATACCATAGAATTATATTAATTTTCTGTTCACGCGAATACATTTTTTTTTAAAATATCTATTTAATATTTCGTCCGCAAAAGGCTATGTTAGAATAAGCGAGCCGCCGAGCAGCCAGCGCAGCAAGACCGAGTCCACGATGCGCGCCGTGGAAAGGCGACGGGCAGAGTTGCCATGCTTCCAATTATTAAAAACGAAATCATGTTCTTTCTTTATCGCAAATAAATGTTATCTTGCCGGAATAATAATAAATTATTTTTGAGCATTCTTATGTTGAAATACTAAATAATATTTTTTACAAATTTCTTTTTTTTTTTGCTAAGTGCGTAACTTTTTTTTTTTAAACAAAAAGTTCTAAAAATGTAGATATTATTTTAAGAATTTCATTCATATCTGTCAAAATATTGATTTCAATAACCACCAGATCAAAGTTACATGATAAAAATAATTCACGATGCATTACTATCCATAATCATGTATGGTGCATAAACATTCTATGGAACGGCAACACCGGCTAGTCTTCTTCGACTCCGCCGTCGGCCTTCGTCTTATTGGAGGTGGAACAGGGATAATTAATAATAATATATAGATATATAATTGTCTTTCAATTATATAACAATTGATTTCTAATAGTACAAATTTCATAGTAAATTAGTGTTCGATCTCTATTTACCCTTAGACTTTTCCTATACATTTCATTCTATTGCATTGAAATTGGCCTGTAAGATGTTTGCTTGCCAGACCTGTATATGTATAGAAATTTTCAATAATTCACATAGCTCGCCGCAGGGTGAAGTTTTAGATGCACGATTTTGATAATTCTATATTCCTAACTTTTTAACAAAAAAAACCTTAAACCTTTTCGAAATTTCTGAACTGTCATCAGAAGCGCTCATGTTTCAAGTATAAGTGTGCAAAAAATCAGAATTTTAGATTGTATGCTTAAATTAATACAGCGGGTAATGTTTAGAAAAACGTAGTTTTTCAAATTCGAGCTCAGTCACGTTTAAGGGCCGATTTCAAAGTTCAGTCCTACTAAAAAAAGTTGTACCTTCCTAGGGTTTCCATAAAGGTTTTTCGGAATTCAGGACAAAGGAGTCAAGAAATCCGGACTTCGCCGAAATAGCTATTTATGCAACAAGTGGGTGAAGTGAAAGGCGAGTGCGGCAAAATTTACATTCATGAAAAAAGGTTCACTTTACACACGTATTGCATATACAGGGTATACCATTTAAAACGAAACAGGCTAAATATCTGATGTCACTTTTATTTTTTTCCTAAATCGTTCGTATACGTAATTTGATTGTGTGAGTGTTTGAAATATTTTCAGCACTAACTTAACCCTCTAGCGGGGGTGGAACCAACCCTTACCATTCCAAATGGAACAGGCGTTCGAGTAATAGCTGTTTCAAAAGAACGCTCAATTTTCTTCCAAATGACACCAAATAAAAGAGAATTGAACACTCTTTTGAAAGGGGTATCACTCGACCCCTTGTTCCATTTGAAATAGTGAGGGTTGGTCCCACCCCGCCTAGAGGGTTGAAGATGATATGCTGAAAATGATTGCAAAAAACTTCCCCCTTTGAAAATCAAATTACGTGTACGAACGATTTTTAAAAAAATAAACGTGGCATCAGATATTTAGCCTGTTTCGTTTTAAATGGTACACCTTGTATAAAAAAAATTCTACTATCAATAAAATATATGTGTAAAAAAATAAATTCACCAGTGCGTAAAGTGAAGAATTTGAATTTACTAGAAAAAAATGACTATGTCCACATCTGTCATTTGCATGCACGCACTAGTGTGTAAAGTGAATACTTTACGTACTCATGAGTGAAGTAAAATTTGACTGTCTTTCAAATAGTGCGAACTGAGTGAGTATAAATGTTTTCACGATGTCTGAGTTTTCCGGACATTGTTCCGAATTCCGGCCGGACTTCCCCGGACACCCTAAAAACCCAAACATGTCCGGGTAAATCCGGACGTATGGAAACCCTATACCTTCCCATTTCCTATGCCCCAGAGTGTCCTCTAAAAGATGATATAGGTTTCATCTGGTTATACCTCGGAATCACTCAAAGTCATAATTTCATTGTGATTTTACTCCACTACTTGCCATCCTTAGCTATAGGGGTTGTTTCTCAACATTGTGCTACAATGGAATTTTTGGTCTCTAGTTTAGGACTAGAATCTAGCCGTCACAGCCGGAGCAAACCCGATAATAGCCAAACAGAGAACTCTGGTGCATAGAAAATCGAGAACAAGAATTTAATTGTTATTTCTACTGTTTCTTTAACCATTCTTATTTTTATCAAAGCAAAATTACAAGTCCATTTTACAAGATAGTAATTATTTGTAAAAATATTACATTTTGTGTAGTTTGGATTTAGAATACCTAGTAATATAGAAAAACACAAACAAAAATAAAGGCCTTTTTTTGGTTTATTTTTGTCCTATTTTTTAATATTTCTTCGCATCTCGTTTAAATATTTCAGATGATCCAGAAAAACTCTGCAAAAGAAGTCGATTCAATCCTAATACACGTTATGTGGAAAGTTATAGGGTGGTACAGGCCTATAAACCCAGTATTGACCACAAAAACAAAATGAACTACTCCCCTTACCATCAAATGAACGGAAAAAGGTACCAATCAACTCCACAGAGGAAATTTATTTCAACAAAAAAAAATGCAAAAATCCGCATCTAATCTTCAAAGTCCTGAGAGAGAAGAAAAAACCGCATTAATTTTGCAGACAATATTAGACTCTAAGGATAATGCCAGGGACTCAACCACGGATTAATATAGAATATTTAATTTTAAGGCATGTTCAAATTACAATATTTTTTGATAAAAAATGTTTCATTAGTTTTCTTTTATTTATGATTATTATTGATTTCAAGTTTATTTTTGTTGTTGTGTTCCTTCTGATTTCCAATTTAACGAGTTAAATATCAACATTTTTTGTTTTTTTTTGAGAAGCATATTACATGCTCCAGTCAACAAATTACTTTTGCTGAAACCGAATATACACCTTCCGTCGAATTCAATGCGCTCGGCTCGGCTTTTGGCTACAATCGTAGTTGCTCCACATGTGATGGCTAGACTCTAGTCTAATTAGGCAATCCAACAACCTGTCATAATTGGATAATTGGATTCTCTACTACTTTTTCCCATGCTAACAACGCTGAAAAAAACACCCTTTTTGGAATACATTTGGAAAAATATGAAAATTTAAAAAATGTATCAAAGGCTCGATCATAATCTATTTATATCTCAAAAACAAAACAACCGATACATGGAAGTGGAGGATTGTCTGAAGCTTCCATAATTTTAATTTCATGATACATCTCCAACTACTTTTTTCTAAAAATATAATTTTTTTTTTTTTTTTTTTTTGACTTTGACTAAGCAGTGATTCAGCCAGTTACTAAAGAGATATATATTATTAAAAATAAATACTAAACTAATCTAACCACACATAAGGACAGGGACACACTTCACGCCCAGGGACCTGTCAAGGCGACTTGTATTGACAAACAAATAGGCCACGGAAAGGACACATAAGGGAAGCTAAACTAACTATTAAAAATCTATCTATCGATTTATAATTTTAAATTTTACAGCTGTAGATTAGACTCGTGTACAAAGGTCATAATGATATTATTAATACGCGTATCAGATTGAGCTAACAAGTTGAGAATGTTAAAAGGGCTTTGTATGTTCTTAACTTGGAAAAGGTTTTGAAAAAAGTTTTCTCTTTGTTGTGTGTATTTTAAGCATTGAAAAAACAAATGATTTAAGTCGGAACGAACATAACAGAAGTCGCATAGGTCCGAATTGCTTATTTTAATTTTAAAAAGGTGTGCAGGAAAGCACGCATGCCCAAAACGAAGTCTATTGATGGTTGTAATATATTTTCTAGTTACATTCATCTCATCATACCAAGGTTTTGGTAGTAGAGTTGGTTGGATTAGAGCATAATTGGTTTGAGGGTAGCAGAATGATCAAAAATAGTATAATCAACAAAAGAAAACGTAATTGGGAAACATTTGTTAGTAACAGTCAAACCAATTATGCTCTAAAAATATAAAAATGTTCAGAATATTATGAGTAAATGCTATAAGTCCGAAAATAATAAGTGAACATTTTGCGGAACAATAACAAAATAAACTAAATTCTGTTTTTTTTTTTAAGATAATTCCCAAAGTCAAAAATTTAGTAACTATGTTGGCAACACAAGCCTTTTCTACATAAAAAATTTGAAGCATTGACAATTTTACATTGTATTGCCAACATAATGTCATTTTGACTTTTATCTTTAAAAAAAAACACACTTAAGTAACCCGATAATCGGAATAGAAACAAAAACACTATTATTCCGATTATCGGAGGAGCATCCAGTCCCTAATGTTAATATTATAGATTCGGAAGCATAGTCGCTACTGAGAAGCTGGCTCCTTGGCTTATACATGGTTATTTTAATAAATATTTTTGCAATTATTGTAATAAAAATCGAACTAAAACGCACTACGTTGGTCACCTAACTTTGAGAGTGTGGTTGAGTAGCCCTGAGAATACCCTTGCTTCCAGTTGGCTTAAAAATGTATTTTTCTGATAAATAGATGATAATAGAAAAATAAATAATTATGATGTTATTTTAGTTTTAAGTATGGTTAATTGTTAAATGTTTATTAATTATACTCTCGAGGCCAGCGCCTTCAGCACTGATTGGAGAGTCTGTTAAATATTGTTAACATATTATAAAGAAATAATAAAGGATTATTTTCAAAAAAAAAAAAAATACTTTTTAAAAATGCTGTTTTTTTCTATTGGTCGAATATGTCAAATTTGAATATTTTCGACAAGTAGAAAAAAATCCGCTAAATAAAAATCCGCAATTCGCGGTTATGAGTACTAGGTTTTAGGTATATTATTGGGTCACAACACAGTGAAATAAATAATTGTGTTTGTTTTATTGTAATTTTGTGATTTTTTGTTTATTCTAGTTCGTTTTTTATTACAATAATTCCAAAAATATTTAACAGAAAAAATAACCAGGAGGCACCCAAGGAGCCGGAACCAGCTTCCCAAAGCGACTGCGTTCCCAAACCCATATTTTGATATTAGGAGCTGACTTGGGAGCTGGCCTCACACACATAAATTTTACCATAATCAAAAATTTACATGCAGTGAAAACAAAATCAAGTCACTCAATGTTAAAACATATTTTTCCTATATTATTATTTGAATCAAAAAGTAGGTACCTACAGGAAGTTTGTTCTGATCACTTACCCTGAGCTGGTGTGAAAGCTGCCATATTAAGTATACCAGTATATTTAGAATTGTTAGAGTGTCCCTCCATTCTTCTAATGTTTTAATATGTTATGCAACAAAAACTTTTATGTTTAATAAATTAGTTTTACAAACCATTGTGATTGAAAAACCTTTTCAGAATCAAAATATAACTCAACACATAACCACAAAAATGTTCAAATGTTCAATTCTGACTTCTGTTTTGATAGATTCACAGAACACCAATAAACAAATAGCCCTTTCAACGTGGCTCCGGTTCGGTATGGATGACGTCACGATGTAACCGCGTTAGGAAACGGTATATCATTTCTCTAACCAGCTCGGCGATATGTTAAGCTTAACGGTTAAAACAAAAAAAATAGAATTTTTTTTGACAACGGTGCCTTTAAAATAACATTTTTCTAACCGTGACGTCATCACTTGACATACCGCTTTCAACCCGTTTAGTTTAAACCGGAGCCACGTGAAAAGAAATGGGTTTGAGGCAAGGATATTACACACTCCTACAGGATTGCTCATCGGCCTCGATTTTTGGAATCAAGGTCATAAGGTATTGCACCGTTGCTGACGTCATCAACGGTGTCGCTGGCTATTTGCGCCAGCGGTCATAGTTAAGAATATACATTTATGATGCATTAAGCAAAATCCCGCAGAATCATAACCAGTGGTGAAACAACGCCCACGTCAAGGCGAGAAAGGACATGCTGCCTACGTCACAAAAAATTTGGCGTGGTGGGGGGCTTCAGATTTGTCCCACACAGGCCTTATGAGGATAGGCTATCCTGTAGTAGTAGTGTGTATTATCCTTGCCACCTTCCCACCACAGAAAACAGGGGGTTGGTACCGTTTCCAAACCCGGTTAACCGGTCGATACAACGTCGGTTGACAGTGGTTGCTGAAATTTCCGGTTTCCTTTCAAGAGTTTAGAGCACTAGAACTAGAGCTACTTGCTCCGGTGTTAGTCGACCCCGATTTGAAAGAAACAAATGCGCTGGCTTTAGGGCGGGTATTATAAAATTGCTCTGACAGTTAACTTGAAGTTAACTTTTTGAATTACATGTAATTCCAGAAGTTAACTTTAAGTTAACTCTCAAAGTAGTTTTATAATACCCGCCCCTAATTGTATTCTTTTTACACCTAGGAGGTTACACGCTTATTCCTTTCAAAAAGTGCTTGTTGCACCTGAAGTGCTCAAGCACGAACTCACTATTTAATGCACGAAAGCCAGCGCATCTGTTCCTTTCAACTCGGGGACAACTAACACTGGAGCGAGTAGCGCTAGGGCCGGTTTCTCAATTGCGAGTCACCTCCGGGTTGGTGTTATGTCTGTTTCTGCAGAAATCACAAACCAGTTGGAGTGAATTTCACTGGTTGAAACTGGTTTTCTGACTGTTGCTGACTGTTTTCAACCAATGAAATTCACTCTAACTGGTTTGTGATTTCTGCAAAAACATACCTCCAGGGTAAGCGTGTCCAGTTGCTATGTTTCAAATCAAATCAAATCAAATCAAATCAAAATAAGCTTTATTGTACAGAAAAATAATTTTCATTGACAAAGCAATTCATTACAATAAAAACTAAAACCACTATTACATTTAAAGGAACTTCAATAAAAAAATCTTAACAACATTAGGGTGCAATGTAAAAGAATCGTTACAAGATAAAAAACAGAAATTAACAAGAATACACCAACAAACTTACAATTATAAAATTTGATCATTAGTTAAAATACATCAACAAATAAAAAAAATATATATATATAACACGCATCTACAGATTTCAATGCATCTGCTTCTGCAGTTAACCCTGGTAAAATTCATTAAGACCATAGTAAGCTCTGGCGACTAAAAACCTCCTCACAGACACACGAAACTGGCAATAGTCGTTGATGTTTCGTAATTCCCGGGGTAAATGATTGAACATTTTTATGCTCTCATAAATAATCGAGTGTTTTGTCAATGCAAGTCTAGGAATAGGTAGGGGCAATTGATTGTGTCGAAGGCTATACGCTCTCTCTTGCACAAATCCAGAAAACTTTTTAAATGTCAAACTGACAGACTCAAGAATAAAAATGCAAGGTACAGTCAATATTTCTTCTTGCTTAAATAAGGGTCTACATGTGTCTCTACAGCCCACACCACATAGATATCTTATGGCTCTCTTTTGCAGTATAAATACTGATTGAATTGATCTTTGCACGGAGTATCCCCAAAAAGCTATCCCATATCTTACATGTGCCTCAAATAATGGAAAGTATGTCTGTCTGGCTGTTCCTTTGTCAAGTTCATGAGAAATAGTTCTAATGATATAGCAGGCACTTGCTAATTTTTTCGTTAGGCAATTTATGTGAGGCTCAAACTTCAACTGTGAATCAATGTGCAGACCCAGAAACTTCACTGTGGTTCTATTCTCTAATGTTTCATTTTGTAGCATGATATCATTTAGAGCACACTTGAAAGTCAGTATATTTGTTTTCTGTATGTTGAAGCAGAGCGCATTGGCATCACACCACCCCTTAATTTGTGAAAGATCGTTCTCTATAACTGTCTTGAAGATGGTTGGATTTTCTTTCGTAGTCCATAATATATTTGTGTCATCAGCAAACGCTACCATCTTCGCAGATACTGGTAAGGAGAGCAAGTCATTGATGTAGACAAGGAATAGAATCGGCCTCAAAACCGAACCCTGTGGCACTCCGTGTAAGATTCCCTCTGCACCCGAATCAACACCACCCGAACGAACAAACTGATCCCTCCCCAAAAGCATTGAAGCAAACCAGCTCAACTCAGTTCCCAGGACACCATAATGGCTCAGCTTCCGCAGCAGTATTCCATGATTAACCGTATCGAAGGCCTTTGAAAAATCGCAGAACACTGCCGCAGCAACCTCTCCTCCATTCAAACCAAGGTACAAACTCTCCAAAAATGAAAACATGGCATCACCCGTGCCCCTGGACCCCCGAAAGCCAAACTGGTTTTGACTCAGGATGTTATTTTCATTCAAGTAGTCAATCAGTTGCTCCCTAACAATTTTTTCCATGATCTTAGAAAGGGTGCTCAGTAGAGAGATCGGCCTATAGTTCGATGGGTCAGAGCTATCGCCCCCTTTAAAGATTGGTATAACTATCGCTGACTTAAGACATGGAGGAAAAATTCCTGTTGTTAAAGACGAATTTATACATGATACCAGCACCTCAAGCGCGATGTCTGGTAGGTTTTTCAAAATCTTTACAGAAATTTCGTCGAGTCCTGACGCATTCTGTTTTTTTATTGATTTAATACAGTTTTTAATTTTCTCTTTATTGGCCAATTTAAACTCAAATCTAATCGAATGCGCACTAGGCTGAAGATAAGCAAGAGGATCGATATGAGAATCTAAACCCTGGGTTAATCTACCAGCGACCGAGACATAAAAATTATTAAGCTTCTGTGGGCTAACATTAAGTAATTCTTTTGGCTTCGCTTCCTTACCCCTTAACTCATTAATTATTTTCCAATATTCTCTGCTTCTATTTTCGGCTTTATCAATCCTTTTCCTGTAATATTTATTCTTTGCCTCCCTTATGACCCGCCTGTACACAGACCGATACCCATTAAAATACCGTATAAATGATTGGTTATCTGTAAACTTTCTAATTGTGTGAAGAGATCGCATATTTTTCCCTGAAGTCTTGATACCTTTGCTAAGCCAGCCTTTTTTAGTTTTCGTTTTAATTTTTCGGAGAGGAAAACTTTTTTTGAAAATATCTGACACATTTGATTGAAAGGAACGCATTGGATCGTCTGAAATCTAACAGCGATTCCAATTAAATTGACTTGCATGTCTTTTGAAGCTTTCAAAATTTTTTTTGCTATATATCCTACGCCTGACTACGGACTTTTTTCGTAATGTATCAGACAAAGTCAATTCCGCCGCCAAAGCTTCATGGTCAGAAAGTCCCGAGGCCACCACTCTGCAGTTCATCTCACCAAAATCAGCGTTACTGCATATATAATCAATTGCAGTAGCTGAATGTTTTGTTATACGCGTTGGTTCATTGACGAACACTTTCAGGTTGAAGGAGGTTAATAAAACTATTAACGCTTTCGTGTCTTTTGAGTCAGGACTTTCGTAATTAATATTAAAGTCTCCTGCAAGAACGATTCTAGATGAAATCGAGAATTTGTGCAGGAGGGCCTCGAGACCTTCCAAAAATGTATCCGGACTACCAGAAGGGGGTCTATATACACAAACAACAAAGACATCCAGTATCTTTACATAAACAAGGGAAAATTCGAAATGGTTTCTAATAATTAAATTGTTGAAAGAATCGATGATGCATATTATTTCATACTGAGCAAAAAAATCTTTATGAATAAGGATTATACCGTACCCCCATAGCCCTCCTCTCTGAAATATTGAGAGGCTATTTTCTAATCAGGAATGTAACACACTTCTCCACTTGTTAACCAATGCTCGGTGAGAAGAACAAATTTAGGCATGTTGTTATTTTCAATTAGAATTAATAGTTCGTCCGATTTTTTTCGAATTGACTGTATATTGAGCAGAAAAAAAGTTAGTTTTACCTCTTTCTTATTTAATTCTTTAAAGTTTGTTTTTTTAGTAGGAGAAGCGTTGTTTTTTAGTCTAAAAAAGTTGAACTATTGTTACCTTCCCTATTACTGTTCATTTTAAAAATAAAGTTGTCGACTTGTTGAGCTAATTTCAGTTTTGCAGTATAATTCAAAGTTATAGATTTATTATAAGTAATTCGAGGTTAAGAACGAGTTTAAATTCAGAAATAACTTGTAAGCACCCTTAAGCCTTTCAAATATCGAAATATTTACCTTGTCTATAAATTTGTTCATGTTTACCCTAGAGTTATCCTTAACCCGGGGTCGACCTGCTCCTGCTATTGAGAAACTGGCCCTAGGGCTCTAAGCTCTTGAAAGGAATACAACTTTTTGTGCATTTGAATGGTTTGATTCGGGATTGAGCACTTCAGGTGCAATAAACACTTTTCGAAAGGAATAAGCGCGTAACGCCCCGGAACTGTTCCGGAGCTCCTCCAAGGTGTGAAAGGAATACAACTATTTTAACAATTCGATACGAACTTCGACACGACTCGTAAAATGGAATCCGGTTGCAGGTAGAAACGAAAGAGAAAGAATGACAGTTACCGAAAAACCGATCAGCGATTGCCGGATGTCTCGGTAACGACGGTGGCTATGTTCCGAAATCAACTGCCAGTACTGGTTTTGCTGTGCTGATTTTACTGTCATTTGCCGTTCCAATTTCAACAGCGTATTTTTGTGGTCATTCAGTACCAGTGATGTGCCTGTAGACATGTCAACGTAAACAATTGATTGTCTACGCGTAGACAATTCGAATTGTCTACGTGAGCATTTGTCTACACATTGTCTACATGCGGCGTAAACAATAACTTATTTCAAAAAAATCGAAAAAAAATATCAAAAGTTACTATACTATCTCTATTACTTCGATATTAGCATTCACTGATTATAAAGTATCAGAAAAACCAATAATAAAATAAAAATAATTAAAAAAAGGCCGTGGCTAAAGTAACAGAGGTGTTACTGTAATTATTTTTTTAAAGTAACATCAGTTCATTGACCACTGATGACAACCAATGATGTGCCTGTAGACAATGTCAACGTGAACAATTGATTGTCTACGCGTAGACAATTCGAATTGTTTACGTGAGCATTTATCTACACATTGTCTACATGCGGCGTAAACAATAACTTATTTTAAAAAATTCGAAAAAAAATATCAAAAGTTACTATACTATCACTATCACTTCGATATCAGCATTCACTGATTATAAAATATCAGGAAAACCAATAATAAAATAAAAAAAAATTAAAAAAAGGAAAGTGTGAGGTTAGAATTAAACGTCATTTATATTATTTTACATTGTTGACACGTTGTCTACATTGTCTACATTATCTACACGTAAAGTAGACAATGAAAGTCTACGTGTAGACGCACATCCGGAACATATCGGAACGGCGTCCAGTAAATTCAGTACTGACAGTTGATATCGGAACATAGGCGGTAATATCTTCGATATAAAAAATATTTTCAGGAATCACGTTCCGTATTAAGCCTAGTACTCATAACTGCGAAATTCGCATTTTTTTGATATTGCGTTGACAATTTGAAGTTTGATACATGCATAAAACGTCAAATTGTCAACGCAATGTCAAAAAAATGCGAATTTCGCAGTTATGAGTACTAAGCTTTAACCGGTTTTTCAGAGCCGCTTTCCAGTATGGGAGTGTGACGCCCGGAGCTACTCGGGGCGTTGAGCTCCCGAGCTGTACGTACGCGTCAACCTGTCAACTGTCACATCCGTGGGTGGCTATTTATTTATTTATTTTGTTATATCTCAAGATTGAACATTTTGAAAAATATAGTTTTGATTCTCTTTCATTTTTGATAAATGAAAAAACAAACTGCACAAACAAACAGATAATTATTTTTAAAATTTGACATATTTGACACTAAGACAGGCGTCTCACGCCATGATACTGGAACGGTACAAATTTAGTGCGTGGCGCCCCTGAGGTGCTCTAGAGCGCGCCAGAGCACGCCAATGTGCATACTGGAAAGCGGTTCAGGCATCAGACATTACGGAACGTGTAACCGTAACCAAGGTTGGAAACGGAACCGAGAACCCACCCTCACAAATATGTCATATGTCTACTGAATTTTGAGCATTCAGTGACGTCAGTGTGTCAGTAGTGTCAATGAACTATAACCAAAAACAAGGGGGAATACTGAGCATATGTTTTTGGAGTAAAATGAGTTCTGTCGAAGAATTAAAGAAAAAAATGGCCCAACTAGAAGCCGAGCTTGCTACCCTGAAAAATACTGGCCAAAGAAGAGATAAAATTAATAATATGTCCTCAGAAGTGGTTGACAGCAATCCTTACAGGTATACCTACAATTATCATTTCCAACAAACATTTATTAATTTATGTTCGAGTTTATATTACTTTATGATAGTCAAAGTATCACAAGTCATAACTATTTGCCCCAGTCATCACTCAAAGATTAGGTGTGTCAAGTTTCCCTAACCGTTTCTGAGAAGACACAGCCCTACATCCTTCCACCTAGCAATCAATGATTTTTTAATTCTCTGGTCTTCACTATCCGCATCGATTTCCAAAGTTTAAAAATGATTACATTTTCTGATCTACCACTATAGATTCAGAGCCATAGCTAAGGGGCATATCTAAAGGTAAACTGGTGAATATCTGATCTTGTCGAATATGTTAAGTTTTAATTGCAAATACTGTGTATAAGTTGATTGTAAAATTTTATTGTTCTATCACTATTTAACGACTAGTGCTTATATATATTAACATGAATAAAATTGAGTATTGGAAGCATATTCTATGTTTAAAGTGAGACGATTAAAGATTTGTGTTATGAAGTGGGAATTAAAGTATATTCCTTGGTTCATTACTTAACAAATATCTAACTGATAAAGACATCACACCAACTAAATTCCGATTCAATTCAAGACACCATGAGTTTCTTCAAAACATTAACTCAAGGTTTTTATAAGAAAGAAGTTTATAATGGGACATCCAGAGCTCATTTGGGAGTCAACAAAAACAACAAGATTTTACTTACACTTCTGAATAAGTATAAGAGAGCTTTGTCTTTTTGCAGTTTTTTGGTATTTATTTCTTAGTTGTTAACTCATATGTTAATTATCTCTATTATTTTGTTTTGGTATCATTTTTGTTTTGTTCAAATTGTTTTGTATTTTGTAAATAAGCTTCACATCTTCACAGTGGCGGATTTACCCATACGCTAACTACGCTGCAGCATAGGGCCCCGGGCAGCCTGGGGCCCCGCAGGGGCCCTCCCATTATTTCAGGAATATAGGTACTTACTCCAAATTCCAGATTTATAAAAAAATAAGTTAAAATAATTAAAATCTTTAAAAAAATAAAAAAAAAAATAGAAATTAGAACTGAATAACGATGATGCGATAAGGGAATTTGCCGATATTAAAATTAGAAAAAAAAATGCTTTTGTGATTTTTAGTTGTTTCCTATATGTTCATATTTTATACTTTTTTATTTATCTCAAGCATACACTACAGAATATTATATTTTAAATAGTAGTTCCTCAAAATAATCGAAATTAAAAAAATATCAAAAATAAAAACATAGATATGCAGATAACATACAGAAGCAATCCCAGTTAAAGTCAAGCCGCATAATTATTCTGATAAAAACAGATAGACAAAGTTATATAAAACGAGAAATGAATAGGAGTCACAGTTAAAATTAGATAAACATTATCATCTTCCTGATTTATGGCAGGGAGTAGTTAAAAATATCACAGTTGCAGTAGAAACGGTTTTAGTTAACCACCAATCTGTCGATGAAAACAGTTTGGAAATAGTTGATACGATGTTGTCCTTCATAAAACAGTTTATGTTGCCTGGTGCGTCTTAAGGGAACTTTTGAATGCAGTAAGCCTAGCAAGGTGTCACAGTCGATTATCTTATTGCACAACTTGTAAAGCAAAATAAACATAGCTTCTATTCTTCGGTGTTCAAGACTTTTTAGTCCACAAAGCATCAGCCTAGTTTCATAGGTTAGTCCGTCTGAAGGAAAATGGTGCCTATATAGAAGGTACTTTGTGAACTTATTTTCAACCCTTAATAATCTGCTTTTGTGGATAGTGTATTTGGGGGTCCACATAGTTTAGCAGTATTCTAGTGTGCTACGGACGAGTGAGCAATATAGACACCATACTGCTTTGGTATCCATCATATATTTGGAATTCTTTTTTATAAAACCCAGTATTCTAAGGCCCTTAATTACAACGTTTTCAAAATGCAAATTGAAACAGAGGTCTTTTTGGAAAACCACTTCCAAATCATTGAATGAGTCGACTGAGGTAACGAGTTGATTGTTTATGGTGTAGTTATGAACAATTTGATTTTTACACTTATAGAAATTGATGGATTTGCATTTTGGAAAAATAATCTTTAGGCGATTGAGGGAACACCAAGATACAAACTTGTCAAGGTCATCCTGCAATCGGTTATGGTCCACAGATACCTTATTGTAAAATTTCATATCATCAGCGTCCAACAAGACATGAGAAGAGGAGAAGCAGGACGTTACGTCATTGATGAAGAGAGAAACAGGTCAGGTTCCAGGTGAGATCCTTGAGGGACACCAGAGGTAACCATTACTTCACTGGATAGTGTACTAGCGACATCAACTCGCTGCCGGCGACCACCAAAGTAAGATTGAATTCAGCTGAGATAGTTTCCAATTATCCCAATTTCTGATAATTTCTTGAGGAGGAGCTGATGGTGAACGCTGTCAAAGGCCTTGGATAAGTCGGTATAAATAGAATCAACTTGATGTCCCTGTTCAACTGAGGTGACCAAAAAGTTCTGGTAGACTGCAAGGTTGGTTGTGATAGAATGTCCTCGGTATAAGTTATGCTGGACAGAGATAAAGTATCTGTTGTAAGTCGTGAATATCTCGTCAGTTAGAATAGATTCGAGGAGTTTAGGAATAGCAGATGAGATGGAAATACCACGATAATTCTCGATGTCACTTATATCCCTACTACCTAAGTACATAGTTTTTAGTTTTTTTACTGTTATGATTTTTTTCGGTTGTACTTTTAGAACTTTGTTTCGATTTTGTTTTAATTTATCAATAAATTCTAGAATGAAAATATTTGTTTTACTAAGTAGGGGGTAGAGGGTAGGAGCCCCAAAAATTATGTAGCGTAGGGCCCCATAAATCGTAAATCCGCCACTGCATCTTCAAGATTTTTCAACTGTTTAATCTTCAATAATGCATAGTTTTTGTATACCTTATAGTTTCAGGTGTATAGGTACCTACCTAATGGTTTATTCCAAATATTGTTTTTCTCACTTTAAAGCTGGATTTATACAGGAAATAAAATAAAATAAAATAAGAAATAACATAACAAATAAGCAAAATAAGAAATGAGTCGTTTATACAGAAAAATATAAAATAAAATTAGAATTATTTTGAACCAATCACAACACGCCTGAACTGTCATCGGTCTAATCTAATCGACGTCGTGACATGCGCAAATAGTATTTTCACATAAAATAAAATAAGAAGTTAAAAGTTAACCAACTTTTTATTTTTGCTTATTTGTTATATTATTTTATTTTTGTGTATAAACGCTACCATGGGTTCTCATAAGGGCATCTTTTAATTTTATTTTATTTCTTATTTTATGTTATTTTATTTCCTGTATAAACCCCAGCTTAATTTTGTATTTGTTCTAATTTATTATATTTGATTTTACTAAGTGCTCAATTTACATTGGGGCATTGTCTCCTCTGTGTTGGTTGAATAAGACATCCACTCAACCTAAGTTGAATTGTTCTTTTTTTTTCTGTTGATTCCAACCGAAATTCTTCCAAACTACGAGGACCAATAAAGTATTCACAGCCAAAAAAGCTAACCCAAATCCGAGCTTCTTCTATAAGATACAAAATTTATTGACAATGTAAACAATTATCTACACTGAAATTTACCCTCAACTCACTATTTTATCCTATATTTCATTTGCGATTCTTATACACGTTCTTATATTCATTTAATTTGATTGATTGAATTTCATTTTAGTCGATTGATGGCATTGCAAAGAATGGGCATTGTGGACAATTATGAAAAAATCAGGGACTTCACTGTAGCTGTTGTTGGAGTAGGGGGTGTTGGTAGTGTGACTGCTGAAATGTTGACCCGTTGTGGCATAGGAAAGCTAATACTTTTTGACTACGATAAAGTTGAACTGGCTAATATGAACAGGCTATTTTTCCAACCTCATCAATCTGGTTTAAGTAAAGTTGATGCCGCGGCAGAGACACTAAGTAACATTAATCCAGATGTAGAAATTGCAACCTATAACTATAATATAACTACAGTGGAAAATTTTGACAATTTTACCAAGACCTTAATGTGAGTAACTTTATTTTATGATTATATTATTTTATTTACAGTAATGTACGGCTATAAGAAACCTAGGATATATCGATAAAATAAATCAGGGAAATAAAATAAGAGATACCTATAGGGGAACATTTTTATTGCCTGGCAAAAAGTATCTTCTATCTTAAAGTTTCGTATTACTAGTTATTGTTTTTACTCTATAACTGACAGGCTTTATCCTATTATTTTGAAAAATCTTTTCAGTGGTTTGTGATTTTAATTAGTTATAACTAATATACATACTAATAACTCTCAATTTATAGGACATCTAGTGCAACTAATGGACCAGTAGACCTAGTTCTTAGTTGTGTAGATAACTTTGAGGCAAGATTTGCAATTAACACAGCATGTAATGAATATAATCTTAACTGGTTTGAATCAGGAGTCTCTGAAAACGCAGTTTCCGGTCATATTCAATTTATTTCCCCAGGGGAGACTGCTTGCTTTGCTGTAAGTGATAGGAAAACACATTTATTTGCTTTCATCACATAATGTGTAAATTTTAGTGTGCTCCACCTCTAATTGTTGCTTCAAAAATTGATGAAAAAACTTTGAAGAGGGATGGTGTATGTGCAGCTAGTCTTCCAACCACCATGGGTATTGTTGCTGGGTTTTTAGTTCAAAATGCATTGAAGGTAAATTTTCTTGTAACTTATTTTCCATACTTTCAATGTAGATACCTACAATTAGAGTTGAGAAGGTAAAATTACTCAAGGTAATTTACGTAATATTACCCGTATACTGGTAAAATTGGTAAAATCGGTAAAATTGGACGTAAAGTCGATAAAAATATGGTATTAGTCCTAGAATTATAAACAAGGGTGTTGTAGCAGTAGAGACTTCAAAATTATTAAGGAAACCAAGGATGTGTGTTAAACTTAAATTTGTCTCTCTTTATTTTGAAACATAGAAAGAGAAACACCAAAGCAGTAAAGTATGTCGACGTAAGAGACAATGACCATGTTCATTTCCGGGTTTGTCTTTCTAGGCCTTTACGGAAATGATTCGATTAACCCGATCACAGGCTGTTTGTTTTTCATCTTTCTCCAATGATCAGCGTTTTTTTGAAGCCCTAACATCTCTGTATCAGAAAATAGACAATAATAGGTCTGTTCGCGCAGTAATCACAAACCAGTCAGAGCGGTTTGGTTGAAAACAGTCAGAAAACTAGTTTCAACCATTCTGACTGGTTTATGATTTCTGCATGAACAGACCTAATATCGATATCATCTTAGCACTATTAGTAGGCATTCTACAATTAAAATCAATGTTGCATCATTGTAGAATCACAAAGTTATTATTTTTCAATTTTACCGGTAATATTACGTGAAATTGCCGGTAATTTTACCAGAATTTATTTTACTGGTAATTTTGCAACTCTACCTACAATTTTTATTCATCTTCAGATAAACTTGCTGGTAACTATCTGCTATAAATTTACTGTTCTATAATTCTATTGGTCGGCGGATAACTAGCCGATGGCGTTTTTATCTGTCAGATTGCATATCTGACAGTTTATCAGATGGTGAATAAACCAGCCCCGAATGTTATTGTCCTCAATAAAAGCGTTAGGCGCGTGTTTGACTTGAGAATAACCTTTAAAAGGTTGTCAAAGTCAAAAATCGGTGCTGTTTCTTTCCCAATGACACAATTGATGATGACATGATTTTTTTGCATAACGCGCCATTTTTGAGATATTGGGTTTGAAAAAAAAATGGTTCAAAACAATTGCACAGTTTATCAATCAACAAAATGATAACGGCTCGGCTATCACAAATTTCAATAATAAACTGTGCGATTGATTCGAACCGTTCTAGAACTGTCCTTTTTCCAAACACACACAAAGCTGAGACTCAAGTTAAATGGACCACCTGGTATATTTAGGATCAGAAATTTTATTAAGAATAGAACTAAAAAGCTTTTTTACAATGCTTTTTTCTTTTCTTATCACACTTTTAATACCTGATGGCAGTATGGGTAACATGCGACCGAGTTTACGGGGACTGTGTCCAAGTTTTACAGAGTAGAGTAATACACATTTTGTATAACCAATTTTTGTTGAACAATGAAATACCTAGCAATTCACCAAGAATACAAAACATCATCTATCTATCACACACAAAACAGAGCAAATGTGGGCATTAGCAGTCCGTTTTTTTAATTATTAATGGCACTGATCAGAGTTTCATGTTATGGTATGGTATGCTGGTAAAAAGTAATATATTATTTTGTTTTCAAAAAATAAAATAATAAATACTTGCCTAAGTATTTATTTTCCTTTTGAGTAATGGCTAATACTAATACATAATACTATACTGTATTAGAAACTACAAAAAATTTACTGGATAGTTATTGATAACAAATTCTTATTTCTTGCAGTATTTGCTTCAGTTTGGACAAGTTACAAATTATTTGGGTTACAATGCTTTGAATGATTTCTTCCCAACAATGAACTTACGTCCAAATCCAAATTGTGAAGATAGGAATTGTCAACTAAGGCAGGCTGAATTTGCAGCAAAACCAAAAACAGAACAAGCTCAAGAGGCTATAGAAGATGAAGGTCCAGTTCATGAATCAAACGAATGGGGAATATCTTTGGTGAACGAAAGTATAGATAAAGAAGAGAAAGGGACCACTGTGGCTGAAGGTTTGACACTTGCATATACTTTACCTGGAGCACCAGATACTACGCCATTGGAACATGCTCAGGAAGCCATTGGTAATGGTGCGAGTCTAGAAGATCTAATGGCTCAGATGAAAGCTATGTAAATTTTATTCAATAAACTACAGTGAAGATATCTCTTAACAGGCACCTTATAACTGCTTTAAATTATATTGATAGTTTAATAGATTAACAGACATTCTTTTATTTAAATATGTTGTGGAAAAATTTGGAAATTCACAATGAGGCGCTCTAGGTAATTTCCCAAGTCTGGCGCTTACATATTATTTAAGATCTGTAGGTGTTTATTGAAAAACATAAGTTAAGTTTTTCTTATTTCTTGGCAATGATTTTTCAATTTCATGATTATTTTGATTGCTAAGCTAAATATTTTCAAAAATTTTCAATTATTATCATTTACTACTCTTATAAGTTAACAAATAAAAATATTACCACAGATGTCCTGTTGTAAGAGATAGCTCTTTATTCTAATAATTATTATGTTATTTTAGATGTGCTTAAGTTTGATTTTATTGTTTATTTGTAAAAAACACTCTATAGAGGTATAATTTTTTAATATATTGAAATGTTTCTAGAAACTAATGTGTTTTAATCAAATTCCATTGCAATTTCAAAATATTTATTTTCAGCATTGGTATAAAAACACTTTTGTAAAGCTTCAACAATAGTTATACACTTCTGTGGCATTAAAGAAATTTGTGACTAGAATTTTAATATCTTACCATTTGCCTAATAACAAACGCACCTATATAACAATAATTATCACCTATAAACATAACAGTTTTTATTTGCATTTGCTCTACATGGTCAACTAAGAATATACATATGTAATTCAGAAGTATTCATTCAAATTTGTATGGCATATTTTTCTGTTTATCGTAAAATATTTACATACATTTTATTTGAAGTTATGCCAGAAGTTTTGGTAGTTTTTATACCCCTCTCTTTCCCGCGCCACAATGCAGAAAAAAATGAGACTTAAATCATACAAATTTGAATGAACTATCTGAGAAAGCTTCGAGTACCAGATCGACCAGAATCTGAAAACTAGTGACCAGTAAAGTCTTAGTGTGCTCCTAAGCTCAGAGCCAATAGTTCAAGCACTAAGAAAAAAATTTCAAAAATTAAAATTACAATTAATTTCTTGCCTTGCATTTGACGTAAACCGACATGTAAGAATCCCGCCATCAAAATAAATGATAATACTTAGTTAAAAGAGAATCAAATTAAATTGAAAAAATAAAAATTATACCTAGTGAACAATCCAACAATCAGAAAATATTTTTTTCAATAATCTGTCATGTTTTTTATTTTAGAAAAATGTCTGGAAAATGCTGCTCTTGCACAGGGCTTACATGGAGGTGCAAGTTGCGCCCAAGTCAAGGCCGAAGTAGACCTATATTTGTCGCCTAAACCTTGTAAATACTTATCGCCCCTGGTATAGAAAAAAGAGTGCCATGTGCCAAATACAAAATTGTTGAGAAAACCAAGAATACCTCGAATAAAACTGCAATTTTGAAACTTATTATTAATTTGCAATTATTTGTACTTTTCCTGTCTACATGAGTTTATGTATGTGCCACTTGTCACCTTTTTACACAACGTGAATAAAGATGTTATGGCAGTTATCTCAAAAATGGTTCAATTGCCACTTGGCCCCTTTTTACTCTACAGAGGCGATATGTATTTTCAATTCCTTAATCTATAAATTGAGCTTATAACTATATGGAGAACTATACATTTCATTTAAATTTTCTTGAAACCTATTGTTGTTGTTGGAAATTAATAATTAAATATACTCATCCATATGATATAGCAGATGTTCAGATCAAAAAATAAGCTTTATTGACAAAGCAATCCAGTACTGGAACCACAAACAATCGCTATCGATAAGTTCTCGACAATTTCCCCTCATTTCTCACCTCGTCCACCCATCGCTCAACGTTCGGGTCCAAAATTGCCACCACAATCGAACATTTGCGGTGCAAACGAACGTTTGCAGTGGTAATTTTGACGACTAACGTTGAGCGATGGGTGGACGAGGTGAGAACTTGTCGATAACTTATTGATAGCGATTGTTCGTGGTTCCACCTCAGGTCTATAAAATTTAACAAACTAAACTGCTGGACAATTGCTTTTGAGCAGAAGGAAAACTTCGCTCACTTTCAAGTTCGATATTTTTGGAGCCAAAATATCGACCTCTTGTTTCCATATAGCAATTTTTTTCACAAAAAGTCAATCTGTCAGCCTGGGAAAACTGGAGGTCGATATTTGGTCTCGTTCCAAAAATATTCAGCTTGAAAGCAGCAGTTAATAATAAATTAGGTAGGAAAAAAAAAATAGAGCAGACCAAAAGCGAAAAGCTTCAAAATAAAATAAATAAATGAAATACAACAATCAGGGCCTAATTAATACATCATGATTGATTTGACATTAAAAAAACTGTTGATCCAAAAGCACCTCAACATTATAATTTGTAATTTTCAATACATATTCAAAAATTTGGCAAGTTTCACTCCTGTATTGAATTTCCCTAGAAAATAATTAAGTTATTTTTGCTGATCAGCAAATTGCTGATAATGGTAATGCAGTTTTTTTGCTTGATAAGCAATACAATCAAATGCGGTCAGTTTGTAGAAGAGCGGTCAGTTAAGTTAGTGGAAGTGATGAGAGCCATGCAGACAATTTTTATGATATTGCCGCCCACGTCCTCAGCAATTGCCACCGCCCAGAATAAATTTTTTTCAGAGTTTTTTTCAATTGAATTGCATATGCGGTCATTCAGTGAAGGTGCGATTATTACCAAAAATTATTTTCAAAACATAACCGCCCCCAACCGCAGTCATTGCCTTTCCCTAGAATTACAAACATGCCTATTATATATTTTTTTTAATTAATGGGGGGCAGTCATGTTTTAAAAATTATTTGTTGTATTAACCACACCTTCACTGAATGACCACATATGTAATTAGACTTAAAAAAAAAAAAAAAAACTAATGTACTTAATAGGAGTATTTTTTATTTTGGGGGGCGGCAATGGCTGCGCTTGGAAGCGGTTATGTTTTAAAAATTCTTTTTGGTATAAAATGCACCTCCACTAAATGACCGCATGCTTAGATCATACCATTTAAAACGAAACAGGCTAAATATCTGATGGCACTTTTATTTTTTGAAAAATCACTCGTACACGTTATTTGATTGTGTGAGTGTTTGAAACATTTTCAGCACTAACTTAGCCCTCTAGGGGTGGTGGTACCAACCCTTACCATTGCAAATGGAACAGGGGGTCGAGTGATACCTGTTTCAAAAGAGCGTTCAATTTTCTTTCAAATGACATCAAATGAAAGAGAATTGAACGCTCTTTTAAAAGAGGTATCACTCGACCCCTTGTTCCATTCGAATTAGTTAGGGTTGGTCCCACCCCGCCTAGAGGGTTGAAGGTGAAGTGCTGAAAATGGTTGCAGAAAACTTCCCCCTTTGAAAATCAAATTACGTGTAGGAGCGATTTTTTTAAAAATAAACGCGGCATCAGATATTTAGCCTGTTTCGTTTTAAATGGTACATCCTGTATGTATTCGGATTGAAAAAAAACAATGTAATAGGCTTCTGCTAATTGACCAAATTTGATTAGATTGCTTAGGTATCGAGCCAAAAACTGCATTATCAACAATTTGCTGATCAGCAGGCAGAATAGATGTTCCTGTTCAAAATACCTCTTCTCTCCAAACAATAACCTACCTAACAACTAAAATAAAATGAAATTTTCCACTACTGGTGTACCATTTGTTTGATTTGTATTATTTGATATTATTTCTCTAGAAGAACAAGATGTTGCAGAACTTTCGTGAAATGTTTCTGTCTCTAGGTGACTATGAAATGTTGATTTGATTTCTTTCGTTTTGGTTTTCTTGACTTCAACTCGAGCTTCAACCTTATGACTGATATTTGCTGAAGCCTCTTTATTTCTTAAATATTCCAGAATGGGATCCTTACCAGTCTTCATTGCCAATTTTGTTCTTAATATAATACTTTGAGAACGCCAATATTCATAGGATGCTATTTTCAATGCTGATACCCATTTGTTCACATCATCATCAGTACGGCACGAGAATATGTGCTTAGCTTCATTGTCTCTGAATTTATCGTTAACTTTGAAAGACAAGGAAAAGGCAAAAATACCCTTATGAGGTCTTTCATACGCAACATGAGCATTTTCTAAAACCAATAAACCTAGAGGTTCTTGCTCATTGATCCTATGATAAAAAAGCATGTTCCCTTTGAGCTTGAATAATCTTTCCTTAAATATAGGTTGTTGATACCATTCGTTTCCTTGGGGCTTCATATGATTTAAAACACCTTCCAAATCTGCTTTGCTTTCAGACATTTTAGAAATTTCCTTATCATTAAACCTCATTTTCCTAGAATAATCACAGATATTGTTTGGAAATATAATTTAACAAATTTAAACAGCAATCTAATTTCTAATTGATTAAAAGGGTGGGTTCCGTTGCCAAACCCGGTTAACCGGTCGGTGCAACGTCGGTTGACAGTGGTTGCTGTGGAAATTTCGGTTTACGGAACGCTTTTCCAATCGCAGAATTGCCGCCGGTTGCCTCGGTGACATGTATAGACCGGTTTTTCAGGCACCTACGGAACGTGTAACCGTAACCAAGGTTGGAAACGTAACCCAGCCTAAATATAAAAATGAATAAATTAATAGTTTGGGCGCTTTCTTTTATTCAGCGATGGATCCATCGTTGACCAGCAGGGATGTGCGTCTACACGTAGACTTTCATTGTCTACTTTACGTGTAGATAATGTAGACAATGTAGACAACGTGTCAACAATGTAAAATAACATAAATTAGGCAATTCAAACCACGTGACATTCAAGATGGCGTGGCGGCCACATATGGGCCAAAAAAATATATAATTCCTGCGCGATTTAATAATTTAGGCTCCTAGTCAACAAATATTTTATTAATTAATCAAAATCAAATTTGCAAGCAAAACTCTAAGCAAAATAATTTAAAATACGCATGAAAACATATTCAAAACAAACTTGCTTGGCCGCCACGCCATATTGAATTTTCCTTTTTGACAGATGGATTGAATTGCCTAATTAGGCAATTCAAACCACGTGACATTCAAGATGGCGTGGCGGCCACACATGGGCCAAAAAAAACAAAAAAATATCTAGTTTCTGCCCGAATTAATAGTTTAGGTAACTAGTCAACAAATATTTTATTAAATATTGAAAATCAAAGTTTTAAGCAAAACTGTATGCGAAATAATTTAAAATACGCATAAAAACATAATCAAAACAAACTTGCTTGGCCGCCACGCCACATTGAATTTTCCTTTTTGACAGATGGATTGAATTGCCTAATGACGTTTAATCCTAACCTCACACTTTCTTTTTTTTTTAATATTTTTATTTTATTATTGGTTTTTCTGATATTCTATAATCAGTGAATGCTAATATCGAAGTAATAGTGATAGTATAGTAAGTTTTGATTTTTTTTTTCGAATTTTTCAAAATAAGTTATTGTTTACGCCGCATGTAGACAATGTGTACACAAATGCTCACGTAAACAATTCGAATTGTCTACGCGTAGACAATCAATTGTTTACGTTGACATTGTCTACAGGCACATCACTGATGACCAGTCTGTCTCAATGGACTATAGGGGCTTTGACTATAGGCAAAAACTGGAATGCGCACACATTGCCATATCTGCCAAAAAAATGAAGCCATGAAAGACAGATGCCACAAGGGGGAATGTTGTTCTTTTCTGTTGCTCGCTGACATATGACGTTTTGGAAAGTTTTGTCATATTTACCTTCACAAATTTCATCAATGGGAATACGTGTTGGAAGCAATTTCCGCCATTTAACGTTATGAGTGCGACAAGAACAGGTATCCCCTCCGCAGCAGCCGCACTAGGCTTCACGTTCGTCAATATGCGTACGCATTCCAGTTTTTGGTTATAGTTCATTACTTCATTGGTCTGTCTAGTTCATAGAAAATCGGAATGACTGTCTCATATTGCTGGCAGCAGATTAATTTTGAATAATATGAAAAAAAACTAGGGTGTCAACTACTGTCAGGCGATGACAGCAGGTAATGCTGGGCTGTGACTCTGTAATGGTTAGAAGACCGCTGTCCCGCTTTATATATATGACACTGGATGTCTTCTTCTCTCTTGTCGAAATCAATAGAGACGGGACGTCAATGGGGATAGAGAAGTAAAAAATCGTGTTAAAGTTGCGTTATATCTCTATTCGTTATTGACTTAAAGTCTCAGCCCTGATTTTCTGCTACAGCCAATGAACTATAACACCAGCCTCACTATAACCAAAAACTGGAATGCTAACACATAAGGGGCGCGTTTGGGTTGACGATTGGTGCACTCAGAGCGTGCACTTTTGTCTCTCTTCCGTTATTTTTGAAGCTCCGACAACGCTTGATTGTGTTTGGTTTGACATATTTTGAGCGCTCCGAGCGAGCTCGATAAACTCCGTGTTTGTGGAGTGGGCAGCTAGAGCGTGCATGCGCAGATCAAATGTGTTTACTTTTAATTGAATTTTCTCGGTAGTCATCATTACTGGCATTATTGAACGTATTTTTCCAAGGGAACTTGGCAGCCTCAGAGTGTTTAGGTCCATTTTATTGTTTATGTAGCACGATATTTTTAGCAGAACACAAAAGAAAATGGGGCTGTTTGAAAATTATCGACTAAAATAAAAAAATAAACGAGAAAACTCTGGTGCGAATGCGGAGTGCGGGCTCGGACTCCAAAAAATATATCCTAAAAAAATAAACAATAATCAGCTGATCGCTCAACTCAGCACTTTTGCACGAGTTTATTTGGCTTGACACGGTGTACCCCCTATGACGTCACGTTACTCCGTAATCGCTCTGCTCGCTCCGCCGAGCGTCAACCCAAACACGCCCAAGGACGAACTTGAAGCCTAGTGCGGCTGCTGCGGAGGGGATACCTATTTTTGTTAAATGGCGAAAATTGCTTCCAACACGTATTCCAATTGATGAAACCTGTGAAGGGAAATATGACAAAACTTTCGAAAACGTCATATGTCAGCGAGCAACAGAAAAAAACAACATTCCCCCTTGTGGCATCTGTCTTTCATGGCTTCATTTTTTTGGCAGATATGGCAATGTATGCGCATTCCAGTTTTTAGCTATAGTTCATTAACTACAGCAGAGGCGAGTTCAGAAATGACATACCCAGTGTGATGTTGTATTCCTTTCACACCTAGAAGGAGCTCCGGAACAGCTCCAGGGCTTCACGCATCTATTCCTTTCGAAAAGTGTTTGTTGCCCCACGCATCTGTTCCCTGTAAATCAGGGGCGACTGAACACCGAAGCGAGTAGCTCGAGTGTTTCAAACTCTTGCTTAAATTTTAATCAAACCATTTTTTCAAAAGTTTTACGTGTAATTTATAAACTTAAAGAGTATTGAACTGTTTTCTCGCGTCCACTTTTTTGACATTCAAAACAGGTTTGAAACGGGCAATGGTGGTTAGTGGTTACCACCATTGCCCGTTTCAAACTCGACGCGAGAAAACGGCGGCTTTGGTGTTCAATGATGGCGATAAAATTATGAATTTGACAAGTTACATTGACATTTACCTGAGAAATCTGCGAGATCATGGACCATCGTTGTGGTTCCACTGGTTCCGGCAAGATGGCGTTCCAGTTTCACGATTCTACAGTGACTTAATACATCTTCACAAACAGTGGCGACAATAGAGGTCTTGCCGCCATTTTGTGCCCCACTTATTGCTAATTTTAAAGATGAATATATAGGATTTAAATGGACATCTATCATAAAAAATAGAAAACAACGTATTTGATGACTATTATTGTATATCTAATACGTTATTTTCAATTTTATATGATGAATGTCCATTTGAATCCTATGTATTATATTCATTTAAAATTAGCAAGAGGTAGGGACAAAATGGCTGCGTTTTCCATATGAATAAGGATTTTTAAAGAACCTATCAAAAATAAGATAGCAATTGTCGGCACTGTGGTTTAATAGAGTCAACGATTCTACAACAGTTACTTAATAATCCTTCACAAACAGTGGCGACATTACAAGTCCCGCCGCCATTTTGTGGCTTATTACTTCTTGCTAATTTTAAATATGAATATATGTATAGGATTTAAATGGACATCTATCATAAAAAATTGGAAACAACGTATTTGATGACTATTGTTAGGTAGGTACATCAAATACGTTGTTTTCAATTTTCCATGATGAATGTCCATTTGTATATTCCGCATATTTAAAATTAGCAAGAGCAAGAGGTAAGCAAGAATAATATGGCGGCGTTTCCAATATGAATATATAGGATTTTAAGATTCCAGCCCATCGAGGCGAGAAACTTCAAAATTGTAATATACAGGGTGTCCCAGCCGATCGAGAGTGACCCATTTCAAATGCTTATAACTTTTAAACCAGGTGTGCTAGCTACCTGCGGTATGCGACGTCGACTTCTTTTTTTTAGTTTTTTTTAGTTAGTTGCAAATTTTTTTGATATTTATACAAGGCCAGTAAAAAAAATGCTGTTTTTCAACATCGAAAATCTCCACTAATTTTAATGGAATACCCTGTATATCATAACGTCAAAAAATAGAATCATGTTCAAGGTATCCATGTACTCTTACTAATAAACATCGTCCTTGAAACAAGTTTTAGCCGTGAAAAATTATACTCGAAATCCTGGTATTTTTGCAAACGCATTTTTTATTAGCATATTTCAAAGCTTCGAAATTATGTTTGTCTAATAGAAAGGTAATAAAAACTGCATAAAACTATAAAAATTGCTGTATATATTTGGCCATTCTGCTCCACGCATTTATTAGTCGGATCAGTAAATGGGTGAAGGAATTGTGTAACATTTCCTGGGGAATCGCTTCAATAACATTACGAATATTCCGCTCAAGATATTCCAGGCTATTTGGCAAAGGATTATTGCATCGGTCCTTGACATAACCCCAGAGAAGAAAGTCTGGTGTCTGTCAAGTCAGGAGAGTAAGGTACCCATTCTATATAGAACCAGCTCTTCCTATCCATCTTTCCCCAAATGTCATATCTACTGATTCTCTTGATACTAAAAAATAATGAGGTGGGACACCATCCTGCTGAAAATAGATCCCATCGAAGATAGAAAGATATACCTTCCAACATGTATAGTTGAATGCGTTTGCAAAAATATCAGGATTTCGATTTCAATTTTTCACGGCTAAAACATTAAGTTCAAAGGACGATATTTATTGGTACATGGATATCTTGAACATGACTCTTTTCTTTGACGTCGTGATATACAGGGTGTTCCATTTAAAATGATGGGGAATTTCGATGTTAAGAAACAGCATTTTTTTTACTAGCCCTGTATAAGTATCAGGAAAATTTGAAACTAACCAAAGAAAACTTTAGGTCAAGAGAATTCGGCTGGGACACCCTGTATTGTTGATAGCTCAATTTAATTCAATAATACGCATCGACAAAAGTCTTGATCATTCTACAAATTTCAAGACTCCGACGTGAAAAGAAAAAAGTGTAGGTAATACAAACAAATTATCGACTATCCCCCGTAGTGAACTCTCCCAGGTACCTAATTTGACTGGAGAAAATATTTTCGAATGTGCTTAAGGGTTGAGTCTCCTTCTCAAATTCCAAAAAATCCCTACAAACCATCATCAATTTCTCATGAATTTTTAAGCAAATTATCGACTTCCCCCCGTAGTGACTCTCCAAGACCTAACTTGACAGGAGAAAATATTCTCGAATGTGCTTATATATCAGGGTTGAGTCTATCCTTCTCAAATTCCAAAAAGTCCCTACAAATCATCAATAATATTTCACGAATTTTTAAACAAATTATCGACTTCCCCCCGTAGTGACTCTCCAAGGCCTAGGTACCTTGACAGGAGAAAAATATTCTCGAATGTGCTTAAGGATTGAGTCTATCCGTCTCCAATTCCAAAAAATCCCTAGAAAGCAACTTCAATTTTACCCGAATTTTCAAACAAATTATCGGCTTCCCCCGTAGTGTCTCTTTACTCTCTTTCAGACTCTGACTTGACTGGAGAAATTATTCTCGAATGTACTTAGGGGTTAAGTCTATCATCCTCAATTCCAGAAAATCCCTACAAAGCATCATACATTATTCACGAATTTTCAAACTATCGACTTTCCTCCGGAGTGACTCTCCCAGACCAGATCTAACTTGACTGGATAAAATATGGGTTATTTCTATACCTTTTCCGAATTCCAGAAATTCCCTGCATAATCGGTATAGGTATATATTGAATTTTAAAATGAGAAAGAAATTGTGTGACACCTTTATCTATCATGTTTATTTATAGTTAGGTGTTATATTGTTTAGACAGACACTTTAAGCAGGTCCTAAATTTCAAACGTATCCGTATCTGCATCGATCTGCGCATGCGCAGAATAGATACGGTGGTTTCTTTGCGTTCCGTTGTCCGCATCCTTAAGCTTAATTCTCACTTGAGCGAAATTCGCTATTTTTTGACATTGCTTCGAAAATTTGACGTTTGATACACGCATAAAACGTCAACTTGTCGAAGCAATGTCAAAAAAGAGCGAATTTCGCATAAGTGAGAATGAGGCATTACGGGCCTAGCCTCATATCCGTATCCTAAAACGTATCTCAATCATTATAGACACTATTTAGAGATCTTCCTCTCAGTTATCACTGAAATAACTTTAACAATATAGACACAGTAGGTACTTACCTACTTAAAGATAAAAAGAAAACATACAAACACAGCTACAAAATCAACACACACTTTTTGAGGTAAGAAAACGCTTCATCCAAGGATACGGAGTCTTAGGAGGTCAACGTGAGTCGATGCGGATACGCATACATGGAAAAATTTTGGGTTTGCTCAAAGTCCCTTTCTAGATGTTGTAACAAGAAAGAGAGTGCAGTGTGTATAGAACACGTCATGTTGTAGATTTGTCTTTGGTCTAAGGAAGTATGATTCGGTGTCAAACAATATTATGCTGGGCTGGGCTGAGATGTGATGATATGTACAAACTGCATTCTATGACATTTTTCAGGAAATTGTTAGACACTAGACTACCGGTCTACATTTACCAAAAGTTGGAGCTTAGGGCTAATGTATACCTACATAACGTTAAATTAAGAAATCAAGATTGCATTACAATACCAAGGCACAGACAAACAGTTTACAAATATCAACAGAATACGTTGGCTAAACTCTTGGTTCTGCTGATCGATTCGACTTTCAAAAAATTCAAAATGATAGAACTTCACCCTCTGGAATGTCATGTCCCCACACAAAAGACAAATGCTGTTTTCTCTCAGTTCAAAACAGGTTTGAAACAGTACCTATATTCTCGTGATGAACCCATGACGTCACATCAGAACTGATTCAAACCTTTTCGAAATACAATCCAATCTACGTTTTAAAACCATTTTCTCGCGCCCATAAGTTATGACGTCATGTGACACTGTTTTAAACCAGTTTTGAAAAACGTTTTAAAACATTCGAGGCTCGAGAAAACACCTAAGGTGTTGAAAATTATAAACACTAAACACTCTCAATTTATACTCGCGAAAATAGCGACCGTTGTTTGAACATGCCAAGCAACACTTTTTATGTCATAATGCAAGGAAGTATATTTCGACAAATGTAATGTATGGTATTTGCATTCGATTAATAAAGCCGATATCTATTTATTTATTTATTTATTTATTTATTTATTAAATATAAGGTCTGTTCCAATAGGTCAAAAAACCGTCCCATGAACGGTTTAGAAACCACTCAGTAGAGGTATACGAATATTGGATTCTACTCACAAATTTTAGGTTTTACGCAGAATCGTGACGGTACATTGTACAGTTTCCTGCTGTACATTACATAACATCAGCCACATTTCTAACAAACATTTTTACCTGCTCAACTAAACTCAAAAAAAAAAGAGGCAGGTGGCCCTTTGCCAGGCTTGCTTTCATAAATCGACATTATTAACCAACCTCAGTTAGAGCAGATGTTACGTTATATTTCTATACAGGGATAAGAAAAGGAGAATTCCTTTCAGGTAAAAAGGAATGAAGAATATAAAATATAAAAGTAGTCAGTAGCGTGTCAAATTTTTTTGGAGCCCCCCCGCGAACTTTTTTTTGAGGCCCCCTATTTCACTATTATATTTTCCAAAAATAACCCATTATAGTAAATATTTATACACAATATCATTATCTAATAGTTAAAAAACACAGCGAATTTTTGAAACTAAATTTATTTCTATAAATTATGGAATATATGTTATTATAGTAATATAGGAGGGATGATTGAAAAGTTCTGGAGAATATTGGGCCTGATTCGAGACTTGACTCTTGATGATCTGAATCTTCGTTTTCGAGAATATTTGCACCTTCAATGTCTGGTAGGATAGTTTCATCATCATACACTTCTTTTTTTGATGATGAGGTTGCGGATGTTGACGGCGTTTCAGAAGTTGATATAACTTTTTTTTGAAAAAACATCAATTTTGGCAATCTTCTTCTTCTCCTCCTCCTTTTTTTGAACTAGTTTTCTTTTTTGAGCCCCACTCAGATATTTGCGCGGACTACTCATTTTAATATTCACAATTCAACTCAAAACTCAAACATAACAAGTGAAACAACAAAGACTCGCTAATAACCGGAAATTCCCATTAGTTGTATTCCTTTCACACCTAGGAGGAGCTCCGGAACAGCTCCGGGGCTTCACGCGCTTATTCCTTTCGAAAAGTGTTTGTTGCACCACGCATATGTTCCCTGCAAATCGGGGGCGACTAGCATCGAAGCGAGTAGCTCGAGTGTTTCAAGCTCTTGAAAGGAATACAACTATTAAAACGGGGAATAACCTACGGGAATCACTGAGGTTTCGACCAGCCAGGGTTGACAATTGTTTGGGTGTTCACATTTTTTATGTTCGAAAGAAATGGTGACAAATTAAATATGGATTTGAATTGTTTAAATGTGCATATTTGTATTTTTGGAGTTTGTTTGATATACATAGGTATTAGAGTATATTGGGGGCTTGGGGGCCCCCAATATACCGGTGGCCCCCCCGCGTGGCGTGGTCTGCGGGGCCGTTTGTCACGCGCCTGAAAGTAGTTCCAAATCAATTGTCATGGAAATACCCATGTCACAGCCTCCTACATGTGCATTTCATTTAAATTTACCGCTTCTTTTGGGTGACTGTTGCGGATTTGGAGGTTGCGCCCTCTATTTCCTGACCGCTGGTTGCTGTCTATTTTCTTGTCCTTGTCTATTTCTATTTTGTTCTGTGCTTGCCGGCAGTGCTTACGGGGTGCATTTCGTCCCGAAAGATTGAAAATTCAGCAAAAAAAGGCGAAAAATCCAGTAAGTTCTATTTTATCGTATATCCAAGTAGTGTTAGTTTAACTGTAGTTCCTTTTTGTGAAGGGTGGATGTGTGCAAATGAAATAATTTCAGTAAAATAGCACAGGCATGCCGCCATTTTTGCGTAGTGAGCATGACAAGTAGCAAACAGGCAAACGAGTCGAGGCCCGCCCGATCGATCCTACCCGTAGTCGTAGTGTAGCCAGTGTAGGTAGTTGCGTTTTGGTCCTCGTGGTATATGCTAGCGTGAGTGTACTTTGGGCATCGGCTGCCAGAAAAAAAACCTGTTTTAATAGCTGAAACTGAGTTGTAAGTGCTGTTTTTAGATTGTTCTTAATTTGTAGCTACAAAAAATGTGTCTATTTATTCCGTAATTGATGTTTTTCGGGTCAAGTTAATGTTGTTCGAGCGATATAGCTGGGATTGGCTGACCTTCAGAAATTCCTTAAATTAGTATAGAATTCGAATAGCGTTCACCCTGCTTTAGAACGCTACATTATATCTTTGTTTTTTTTTTTTTTAATAATTTGGTTTCATTAATTCGGTATAATAAATTGCGTTGTGGGAATGACGTCGATTGTCAATCCACGAAATTCCTCTAGGATGGGTCACACTGAGCATGATCGGGCTGATCCCGCCTCTCTAGCCAAGGTGTGGTCGGGTCAGCGCCATTTTGAATTGTTTTCTGCATCTGCTCTGCTTGTGTTCCTGCTGCTGGTGCTTGGCTTTCTTTCTCCTTTCTCATATTAATCATATCGCCGCGACGTCGACTCTCAGTCATATTCTATTTTTATCAGTGCTCCATCAACGGTTAGTTTTCACGTTCGACTTTTTTGCAGATTAGAGTTAGACCAACATGTCCACTCCCGATAAAGATGAACTAGTCCAGAGGGCCAAATTGGCCGAACAAGCCGAAAGGTACGATGACATGGCTTCAGCCATGAAGTCGGTCACAGAAACCGGCGTGGAATTAAGCAACGAGGAACGAAACTTGCTCTCTGTAGCATACAAAAATGTGGTGGGTGCCCGACGATCCTCGTGGAGGGTTATTTCTTCAATTGAACAAAAGACTGAAGGTTCTGAACGCAAACAACAAATGGCCAAGGAATACAGAGAGAAGGTGGAAAAAGAACTGAGAGAAATCTGTGACGATGTGCTTGTGAGTATTTGGAAACTTTTTCAGCAACTAAGGCACCCTTGATGTGTCAATCTGTAATAATTTATACTTATGCAAGGGCAAGGCTTTAAATCTGTAAGAGAATGAGAATTATACAGGTTACAAGTATTTGATTTGACTTAACTTAAATCACATCAATTTAAATGGCTGTATTATTCGTTATGCAAATAACACATGGTTTAACTATTTTTCATGATAACATTTTTATCTCATCTCATCATTTAACAGGTTCGCGGACAATTTCTAAAAGTATGTTGTGCTTAGAATGTCAATTTTTGTATTCCCATGTTTGGTGTGGTATTTGCCGTGAACTGGACAATTTTGAGGTGAATAGACACTGTGGCAGGACTAATAAATTGAAAATACATGTAGCTATATGGGATCAAAGACGGCTAGAGCCGTTATTTGTTTATAGAAGAAAATTGGGGTGACTGCTATAGACGTCATGTCCCAAGCAAGGGAGTTAATTGACGTATTAGTTGCCTTTTGGAAAATTTAAAAATTATGAATTTCCTATATTAATTTTTTGCCACAAATATTTCTGAATTGAATTGCAAACCTCATTTTTATTATTGGAATTTTCCATTACCTAGCACATATTATTTTAATCTTTAAAATGTGGGCAGATAACATGCTTTGTTGCCAAGTTTCATTCAACGTGAATTATTATTAAATTATTTTTTACCAATTCATTTAATAATACTTATTTATCAAGCCAATTGAATAATCTTTACTGTGATTGTGGAAAACAGTTTGTTTTTCAGATTCGAATGACTGCATTTGCAAAACTGCATACATAAAATATAAATTATTATTTGCTTTTGTGAATCTTAATATAGTTCTGATAATCGGTTAAGGTTGATTATTCATAAAATACATACTTGTGCAATATGTTCATGTTAAGGGCTTATGGCCCTTCTGAAATCCTTATTTTTTAGCCAGTATGAATTAATTTTTTATTGGGTAATTTTTGAAAATGACTACTCTGTTTATTCAATTATTATAGTAGGTCTGGTCCATAAGTTTCAGCCTGAACTGCCTTTATTGCGGGGATTGACATACAGGGTGAATCTGAAAGTGAGGGTTTTTTTTTAACAGGCTATATATCTCGCCAAAACAAGTTGGTCTCATTATGCTGGACTAATAAAGGCTTTTTTTGAGAAAATGTAAACAAAACGTTTTATAGTTGCAGTCTTCAAACCTTAAAATACCTGTACCTCCCTTATCTTCATCACTTTCAGATTCACCCTACTAATTGTTATATCAGCTAAACTGCCCCTTTTCAAGTATGTATATCAATATTTAGCCCATACACAAACAATTTCAAATCATGATCATCACTAAGGCAAACAAAAATTGTTGCGTATTGTTTAATCTAGGCATTAATTATGTTAGTACACTCACACACACACACCCTAAAATATTCCACTTGATATTCCAGATATCCAACTTAAAAAAAAAAACTAAAAGTGCAAAATTTAGAAAAATTAGGTTTTTGCAAGTTGTGATGCACAAACAGACTAATATTCACACTTTACAAAAAATGGGAAAATATCAAAAGCATTTAATCAGCGGATAATCAATTGGGTAATGGCTGAATTTAAGCTATTTTTAATTTTTTTGTTTTCCACTGTAATTTCTTTATTTTAAATCTATGCTAGAAATTACAAAAAAAAAACAATTATTTATTTTGCAAAATTTGTAGTCAAAATAAAATGATAATATTCTTATAATGAATTAAAACACTGTTTTTTTTTTTTTAAGTTATTTATTAGGTACCAACCTTTAGGCCCGGTTTATTCTTCAGATGGTTACTGGTAACTGTCTACAAGATAAATTTACCATTATCTAATTTTATTGGTCAGCGGATAAGTGGCCAATCAATAAGATTATGGATTACGTTCTCATCCGTCAGATTGCATTACCTGACAGTTTATCAGAAGGTGAATAAACCAGGCCTTAGACAGTTAACTGATATCAGGGCCTAATGCTCATTTTTTTTATATTTGTTTAATAAAATTTTGGAAAAGTCATGTCAACTTACACTAATTAATAATTATTATTACATTGCACTCATTTAACATTATTCAGATACTTTTAGTTGGTAATAATTAATTGTTAGTTATATATTCAGGTTTTCTTTTAAATTTTTCTCAAGGTAATTTAACATTATGTGAGCATTTCTTGAACAAACTACAAACTAGTTACATACTCATACAATTTATGTCTGTCTAATTTGATTATATTTAAATTACTTTTCATCCATTCATTTGTTATATTGACAGATACTTCTATTAATTGGTGAGTCTTGTGCTTTTTTCTTCTTGCATAGTCACATCTGGAGCCCGATTCTCCTCTCAGGAAGTAAAGCTCCCCGAGAGAACAAATTTTTTGTCTTTATCATTCTCGTTTACTATTCGATTAGGTTGACGAGGACAAAACATTCGTTCTAACAGGGAGCTCTACTTTTTTTTTTTCATTATAATAATAGTAATGGTTTATTTTGCAAATACAAAAAGTTTACAAAATTGGGGTTTTTAAAATTTCAGAGAAATTGGTTGACCACAGTGTCAATTGGAAGCATCACCAAAAACAAGTTTGGTAGTATATGATGGTAATGATTTTTTTAGAAATTACAATATGGTTTCTAAAAATTGGTGACTTGAAGCTCTTACATCTGCCCGTAACTGATTATAATTGTTTGCTGCGTTCTAGGCAAAACTGTTCTTAAACAGTTCCCCTCCATCCTTTTGTACAATTGTACAAATATCTGGATTCTTTAAATAAAATTAGCTTATGTATGAAAATGCAAATATTTCTATGTGAAATTTATAGTGCAAAACAAACACAAGAGTTCTGAATTTTTTGTAACCGCCTTGCATCTTCAGCAGGGAACCAAGGACCATATACAGTGCCACAACTGCCACAGTACTTGTTTCGCATAGTTTAGTTTTTTGTCCATGATGAGAGCCAAATTATTAACATACACTCACTAAGTGTTATAACTTTGCCTTTCAAACTAAGATGACCAGATAAGATATCTTTCACGTTCTTTCCACCTTGAAACACAATGACATCAGTTTTATCCACATTAACCTTGAGACAGTTCATACTTGTCCGATGGATTGAACTTTGTAAATCTTTGTCGGTTAAACTTGCCTTGTTGATATCTTGAAAGTTGAAATCATACATAAGTTATGTCATCTGCGTAACAATGAACTCTACAAATACTTTCTGCTGCCTATCGCTGAACAAATTGAATAGCAAAGGGCCCAAAATAGAACCGTGTGGGATGCCCTTCTGCACAACCAAGTGCACAACCAAATGTTGAAAAAGCACTGTACCAGATTTGCTCCTCAATAGGTTTCTTTCATGAATTTTTTTTATTTGCTTATTGGAAAGAGGAGTCGGAATTAAGCTCTACTACATATATTTTTTCTGATTTTTTTCAGACTTGCAAAGGCTCTTAATTTCGATTTGAAGTTCAAATTTCTTGGTCCCGTGACAACACGGCACCAAATTTCTGATTGGTCAGTTTTATCCAGTGTTATGGATTTCATGTAAACTTTTCCTGGCAGGGACAACTGAATCAATATATCGAATTCACAGATTCCCCTCGTTTTTATTTCAATCGGTTGTAATCGGTGACTTTATCGATGAGTTAGCTATCTCCGTTTAGTGAATGGAAAATGACAATGACCGACATAGAATGGTGGATCCATCAGTAAAATTTGATGAGATTAAAAACGCAGGGATTTCTAAGTATCGGACTTTGGAGTCCATTCTCATCCTATGAAAAACTTAACTCAACTTTTTCAATCTATTTATTTTTATTAGCCTGTCCAAAGCAGGCAGAAGGCACACAAACTATCAAGAAACAAACCATAATAACCCCTAACCCCATAAGGCCATTACCAAAATATTCATAATTAAATACTTATTTTCTATTGTGTGCCTCTAATTTTTAGAAGTTTCTTCCCAATAAGGGAATCATTGTTTGGGGAAGGTTGCTCTACCTGCATTTACTTAAATACCTACCTACCCTTTCATTGCCTTCTTTTGATCGTGACAATTTTTATTTGTTTCCACTCTATGGTCTAGTGTTGTGCTGTGAGTTTTAATTTTACATCTTTAATTTCGGCACTGAAATAGTCGGCATTGGAAATCATAAATTCCGAAAGCATTTCCATGCTCACATCTGGCCAATTTATTGCCAGCATTAACAACAAAAAACAGCAGGTTAGCCTGATTGTTTATTTTGTTTGTGATGGAGAAAGGGTTTGTAAAAGCCGATTCCGGAAATTGGCCAGAGGTAACTGACCTTGGCCTTGACCTAATGGTAAATACGAATCATGAAAATTAAAAAAACATTTCATCGTTTTTCTACTTTTACAGGACAGGTATGGATCTCTTTGTCTAATTAGGTGTCGTTCTTCTTTCATGTCAAAAAGTAGGGCTGACCAAAGTGAAATATGGTGCTATTTTTTTCTTTAATTTTCTGGCTTCAAGATTTTAAAGAAAATTAACCAACCATATTTTTATGTAGTATAACAAATACACTATCGTTCCAGAAAAATTAAATACCTAATTGCGATTGAGTGCAAGAGGTCTATTCTTGTTCATTACAGCTGTAACATTTTCCAGGAAATCCATGATTGCCTTTTCAAAGCTATACTGCGGAGTGCAGCAGTCCTGAGGGTATGCCTAGGATGTATCTTCAATCTCTGTATAGCTTGTCATTTTTAGTGCCATGTCCTCTTGTTAGTGGTGCTTGGCCTTGTCCTAATCTGTGTCAGACCGGCTTGACTTCACCTTTTATAAGAACATGGAGTGGAGGTATATTGAGCAGTACCTCCATCGCTGCGGTTGGTGTTGTTGTGCTCATAGCTTTGGGCTGGGATTCTGTAACGAATAGAGATATTTTCGCTATCTCTATTGACATCCCTTCTCTATTGATTTCGAAAAGAGAGAAGAAGACAGCAAGTGCCATAGCGATAACGATCTATATCCATTACAGAATCCCGCCCCTGGTAACATAGAGACAGAGGCTAGTATCTATAGTCCATTAAGCCTTCTCCTCGCCTCTACTGGCCTAGGTTTTGTTCACCAAGTGATTGCTCCATATGTTATTATGTGTCTAACCACCCTTGTGTACAGGGTCTTTCCCCATATATTGACCCCCCCTACTACAGGGGTTATATGGAGAGATATCAAAAAATTGTAAATACAAAAGTTTTGGGGTTTTTCGTGAAATTTTCGAATCCGATGTCAAACACTTTTTTGTGTTTTTAGAAATGTCAAATTTTGACAGATGGTCAGTTTTTTCTTATGAAACGCCCTGTTTTGACATTTCTGAAAACACAAAAAAGTTTTTGACATCGGATTAAAAAATTTCAGGTAAAACCTCAAAACTTTTGTATTTAAATTTTTTTGATATTTCTTCACATAACCCCTGTAGTTGGGGGGTCAATATATGGGGAAAGACCCTGTACAACCCTTGGTACAACCATAGTGTTTTTTTGGGTTCAGTCCCCAGTTTTTCCTGGAGATTCTTCTACATATACCTAGAGCCCTTGTGGCTTTTAACACCACTTTTTGGATGTGCCAGTTCCCATAATGATGTTGATCGAAAGTTTCACAAAGTCCGATTTTCATTTATTTATTTCAAAAATTTTTGTAAATTTATCAAGCACTAGTTTTTAAATTATATAAAACAATGCACAGATGCAATTCCAAGTACTGTTACTATAAACATTGTTATAACTGATTTTCAATTTTCCAAAAACACTAATTTTCATGCTTTCTCTTTCTCCACTCATAATCTATTTATAAATTGGAGTGAACAACTCCAAATTTAGAAAATACCCTTTCTACTGTAGCTGATGAAGAGATGGCACATAAAAGCTGCTTCACTATAAAAAGAAGTTTCTCAACTTCAGGAATATTTTTTTACAGGGCAGAGAATGAAAAAACTACCATGTCTGTCAAAACAGCTGCCTCTTATTTTTTGCAAATACCTAAAATGCTCCAAGTGCTCAACATTAAAAAAAAAAAAAAAATTGTTTTCAATGTTATTTATTTGAATTAAAATGTTTTATATTTTTAAATCATCAAGTATTCCTGTGTCTACCTACAGGTAGGTTTCTAAAGTGATCCCACATAGAAATTTGTTTTTAGATTTTTGTAAATAAAAAATCCCCAATATTACTTTTCATTTCTAAATAAACTAGTCCATAATAGAAAATTAAAATGAACCAAAATCAATTCAACTTTACACTGAGCCAGTATTTGTGTCATTCTCTACTATCATGAATAAGAAAGATATTTTACACCCATTTTTCCAATGGATTTTGCTATCAATGGTGTCATATCTATGATGGCAAATTAATTTATTTTAGCGACAATACTTAAGGTATTTTTCTAGACAGAAAAAATAGCTTTCGATAAAAAAAAATGAACAGAGTAAATTGTTGAAACATTGACATTCTCTTGTGCCAAAATTGTCATTATGCTCACAGGATACATTAAAGTTGGTGGAAATATTTCTATTTTATTTTGCAATTCAAATGATGCTGTTTTAATTTCTTTGTAATGATTATATCTTTCTGATTAGTAGTTAAGTGTTAAAATTTGCCATTGAAGTATGCAGCGTTAAGTGAATTGTATTAGCATGTTTTTACAAATCTAGATATCAAATCAAATGAAAATATGCTGTATTGTCATAAAATCAGGTTTTGTTGACAAAGCTACGACTACATTCAATTTAGGTAGGTAAACTAGGCCTAGTAAGTACAGGGTTATTGGTTATAAATGTCACCCCCCTTTATATTTTTTATTCGACATTTTAGAAAAAAGTGTCCCAAATAAAAGTTTTATGGTTGAAATTAATTTTTTTGAAAAACTCATTTTTGCATATACAGGGTGTTTCAGAAAAGCTGGTCGTGCTCCAACTTTCTTATTTTAAATAGAATACCCTGTATATTATTGGATATTCGGATTCTACATAAAATTCTGAGTAGATTTTATTCGATATACCCTATACCTAAGTTCAACTGTTTTGGAAATATTGACAGTTGAAATTTGACTTTTTTGCAACTTTGACAGGCTGTAAAACCTAAACGGTTAATTTTAGAGCAAAAACGATCTTAAATTTTTTTCTTAGATTTTCATAAGCTACGATTTGACACTAACTTTAAATTTAACCAAAGATTAAATTTAATCGGAATTTTGAATCATGGATTAAATTCGAAGTTGGTATGTCAAATATCAGTGTCAACTGATAGTTTATGAAAATCTAAGACAAAATTGTAAGATCGGTTTTGCTCTAAAATTAACCGTTTAGGTTTTACAGCCTGTCAAAGTTGCAAAAAAGCCAATTTTCAACTGTCAATATTTCCAAAACAGATGAACTTAGGTATAGGGTATATCACATGAAATCTGTTCAGAATTTTATGTAGAATCCGAATATTCAATAATATACAGGGTATTCTATTTAAAATAAGAAAGTTGGAGCACGATTAGCTTTTCTGAAACACCCTGTATATGAGAAAGTGAGTTTTTCAAAAAAATTAATTTCAACCATAAAACTATTATTTGAGACACTTTTTTCTAAAATGTCAAATAAAAAAGATAGAGGGGGGTGACATTTATAACCAATAACCCTGTACATGTCTAATTTATATTTCAGATCACTATCATTTCTCATGGGTGAAACTCCATACTGTTGCACATTGGGTTATAAATGTGGGTTAATGGAAAATTTACTTCATGGACATGGACTTGACCTTCGATATTTTATGTAGAATATTGAATATTTACTGCTGTATATTATTTATTTATATGTATTTGAATTGTGATATCACCAGTCTACTGGTAATACTGGCAATTTCCAATTACAAATTATATAAAAAGCTTAAAATAACACAAATAAATTTAAATGCAAACAAAAACAATACAGTAATTGTGTGGAACTAAACTAGACTTAAATTACAATCTCCAACACTGAAAGAAAAATACAAAGTACTACTAAATGAATTGGCATTTTCAAACTTTGTATCTGTATCTATAATATGTATGAATAACCTAATAACAGACCTTTTTTGGTCTACATGATAAAAATAGGTTTGCTTATTAGTTTTTTTTTTATCTGAGCAAGTATTTAGCCAAGTGTGTGGCACAGGTCATTTTCTTTAACAATTCGAATGTCAAAACTGTGACTAACGTTTTGCTTTGTTTTGGTGTTAATTTTCCAATTTTTCAATTTGCCTTCAGGATTATTTCAAGTAAAATTCTAGTTTAGTGGTGATTTTTTTTGAAATACAGTGAGCGATGAGGACAGTTCTTGCCCAGCTCTCCAGGGCAGGTTTTTCTTGCATCAAATGCTAAACTCGTAAAGGGTTTCGTATAACGGCGCTCTCTAATGAAAATTCCTCAAACCAGAACGTTCAAATATTTCCAAATTCAGAATTCAAATTTAATTTGAAACCGTTTAAACTAAAATAAGTATTTTAATACAAATATTTGTATTTTTGTAAGTTTAAAGTCTTGTTGCTTGCAGTTTCTTAAATCATAAAATATACACATGATGTTTAATATAACTTTCGTTCTTCTGAGAATTTTTGAAGACAAACTTACTACTGATAAGTTTTAAAACATCACTTTTGAAACTTTGTTAATTTATTAAAGCTAATTAAAGGTTTGTTTTTAAAGGGCCTCTTGGACAAATACCTCATCCCAAAAGCATCAAATGCAGAATCAAAAGTCTTCTACCTTAAAATGAAAGGAGATTACTACCGGTATTTAGCTGAAGTAGCTACAGGAGACACCAGAAACAGTAAGTAGGAATTGTGAATAAATTATTTTAGCGTTTGTGCCGAGTCCCGCTAGGACATACAGAGAGTTACCATTTTTGCCTTTTTACAGCTGTCGTGGATTATTCACAGAAGGCGTACCAGGACGCGTTTGAAATATCGAAGGCCAAAATGACGCCCACGCACCCTATCAGGCTGGGTCTTGCACTGAATTTCTCAGTGTTCTACTACGAGATACTAAATTCCCCTGACAAAGCTTGTCAATTAGCCAAACAGGTCATTATTAAAACTACATTGTATTTCTTCAGCGGGCAGAATTACGCGGCGACATCGGCACGGCGCATGCGCGCCTTTGCCCTTAGCAAAAGTTAATGTATTTATTTGTTTTCCTCAGAGGTAGTCGAAGACTCACAAAAAGCTTACCAGGAAGCCTTTGACATTGCCAAGTCGAAAATGCAGTCTACCCACCCCATCCGGCTGGGTCTGGCCCTTAATTTCTCTGTGTTTTACTATGAAATTATCAATTCACCAGCGCGTGCCTGCCACCTGGCTAAACAGGTTTGTCGTGTGTGTCGTGTTTAACGCTAGTTCTGCCCGCCTGCACTAACCCTAATCATGTCTCTCTTTTTTTTATGGTTAAATTTTGACATAATTTTCTTCATAGGCTTTTGATGATGCCATCGCAGAGTTGGACACACTTAATGAAGACTCATACAAAGACAGCACACTTATTATGCAGCTCCTACGAGATAACCTAACATTATGGACCAGCGATACACAGGTTAGCTAATTAGCAAAATATAATCAGCAATAAGTTGCTTATGAAAAATTATTCTTTGTTACAGGGTGAACCAGATGAGCCTCAGGAAGGCGCAGATAACTGAATTGTGGTATTCCCTGTTTTCATTCTATTCGTTAAAAATGAAATTTCATGTAAGTTTACGTCTCCAAGGAACGTAATTGTGAAGTTTTGTTGACAGTTTATAAGTTTCACAGTGATGAAACCTTTGATATTTAACAATGTTTTTAGGAGATATGTAAATCGTTAAATTATATTTCACATTATCACACAACCGGCATAACTTCCACAAAACATTCAAAAAGCCATACCATTTTTAGGGAAAGATTTACAATTATTATTATAATCTTCAGGGATTAATCGTTGTAGAATTTGACAGAAACATTGAGGTAATTCTTCATGGTTAGCCTATATCAGCCATACAGTTACATATGTGCCCCTAGTTGTTTTGTAATAGCTATTTCACCTTACGGAAAGCACGAGTCTGCTGTTGAGTTTGGTGAAGCAGCCAAGTGGGGAAAAAACATTTTCCGCACTAGTTTTTCTACAAACTTGCGGAAATAAGTATTCCTACATAATTTGTAGTAATTTATTATTATTTTTTTTGAACACTGTGAGGGAAAATCGATTTTCGATTTTCCGCACTGTTTAACAGTGCGGAAAATGCATTTTTGCTTTTCATCACTGGTCGAGGTTTTTAGCCTTACCCAGTGGAAACTGCTTGTACTAGCACAATCGCAGCTCCATTTATTTCGGCATTCTTGACTTACAACAATGTTCATTTGATTCAATGTGGTATCCAATAAATTTGGTTATGACTTCTCACAACAAAACTCTTGTTTCCCCTCTGAGAACTTGTGCTCTGAATTTGCCCATGAAAGCGGTAGCATTTTTGATATAAGGGTTAATATAGGCTTCTTCGTATTTGTGAAAAAAACTATGTCTTGTCAAGTGTCTCCAGGGCCGCCTTCAGCTGTATGGCAGCTCAGGCTATCTATGAATAATTCATTTGACTATTAATTTATTTATTTATTTATTTATTAAAGGGTATGGCCCAATCTTTCAAAGAAAATCTATATGGATTAGCTTGTATCATACACAGAATATATTCTAATTAGGTAACTGTTTTTTTAGACAACAAATTACAGTTAGAATTTGAATACTCAGCCAGTCTATGTGACCTTAATATTTTGTCAAATTCTACAAGGGTTAAGAATCCCCAAACACCAACGTAGGAATGGAAACTGAAAATTCAAAGCATATAATATGGATAATCAAGACCAACAATTTTTCAGCTCTGCTCCTGAATTTGCAATGATTGAGACAATTGAGGAAATGATCTGGAAATCAATTAAGCAAAATTCCTATAAAAGTTTGATCATTGCACAGAAATAATTCAGGTTGAAGATATTAAGGGGTTCTGTGAGGGCATGAGAGCGCATAAGAAAGCCAAACTTGATTATGCTTCTTAAATGTTGTGAAGAACAATTTGGGTTATTTGATCTAATAGAAAATTTGCAGGATTCGAAGCCTTCAATCAGGCTACTAGCGGTTTCCGCTCCGTCAGGTATCCAATATCCTAAAAGCCTAATAATTTAATACAAATTACAAAAGAACTAAGGACACATAACCATATAACTGATATAGGCTAACCATCAGGAATCCACCCAGTTTTTTGTCAAATTCTAAAACATTTTTTTGTTGCCAGTTGTGTGATTGAATGTCAATTTCTTCATCTCTTAGTTTATAGTTTTTGTTTTTTTGTATTTAATTATTTTATATTTATATCGTATGTATCCCTCCCCAAAAAAATGTGTAATAATTTTGATTTTTTTCTCCAGCACATTTTTAATTTGTAACTTGTTAACTATTAAATTTAACATCTAAACGATTGTTTTAGTTTTGTTTCTGTTTTTTTTTTTACTTTTCCATAATGTAAGTTGAGTCCTACCATTTCTCCGTTAATCGACTTCACCCGTCTACCCCTATTTTTGGACTCCGTGGCCCCTCTGAACCCTCTGTTCCATTTCTGGTCACTTTGGATGTGCTATATATAAATGTATGAATATGTATTAAACTAAATGCTACCAGCTCTATTTGTTTTCTGTTGTATCTGTCAAGTATAATTGTCAGATAAAAAAATAAATTTTTCAAAATCATTGGCTTGTTTGTTTTCTGGGGGGTGGCCTTTTTCAGGGGTCTGCACCCCATTCCTGCCTTTTCCGTCGCCGCACTAAATGTTGATAATTGTTATACCATAAATGTCTTAGTACAGACAGAATCTCTACCTTTGGCTAAATTATGCTCTTTTCCATTTTAGATGTAAGTTTTACATGGGACTACCAAAAAAATCATATTTACACAAAAACTATAGAACATATGTAATAATTGTGAAATTGGTAATTTAATAATGTTGAGCATTTATTTTGAAGTTGTTATCGATCACCAAAATTTCATTGCTCTCAATTTGCAACCTCTAGAGTACCCTTAAGTTTAAATAATGTAGAAAAATATTATTTTGTTATTTTTTTATAACACTATTATTATATTAAAGAAAATTTTCTTTTATTCTTGATTTTTATTTATGTTACAAGATTAACATTTAAATCCATGAGATCCAATTATCAAGATATTTCATTGGCAAGATAACAATTTGTCAATTTATTTGAACACACACACTACCAAGGTGCAGATGCAGTGTACATTTTTGAAACTGCATTCTGACCTCTATTTTTAATATGCAAATGTAATTTCTACCTAATATTAGTGAGTCTTCTAGAATTATAAAATTTTTATGGGGCAATTTATACTAAATAAATAGTAATAGCCTATATTTTTAAATGCTTACATTGATTGAAACGTAAAGACTTACATAAATAGATAGAAATGTTGAAAAAAAGTTGTATAATGTATAAAAAGAATTTTCCATAAGATTTCTACATAAATATCATGATTAATAATTTTTTGTATGTCAATAATTGCCAAATTTATGTAGAAACCTTATCGAAATTCTTTTTATACTTATACAAATTTCTTTAACATTTCTATCTATTTATGTAAGTCTTTACGATTCAATCAAGGTAAGTATTTAAATCTTTTATATCTATATTTTTAACCTACAAATTGAGACATGATTCTGATACACAGGGCAAAAGCTGAAATATTTCAATTGGATAATTATTTTGATTAAAAAAGATAAAGAAAATAAACTTCAAATTATTTTGCAAATGTTCATTTTCCAGAGATGTTGTTTAATGAAAAGGTTCATAATAGTATATTATATACCTAGGTAGAGAAGTAGGTCATACCGATATACATATACCGAGTGCTTTTGTAACCAGATGCGCGAAGCTCCGGGTTTTATAATGCGCAACATTCTCTACCAAGGAATATATAGAATTTTTTTTACTACTAATATAGAAAATAAAAAAAATGATTTAGTTAAATGTCTGAAGTCGTTGTTCAAATTGTTTTTCTGAATGGCTTCTCAATCCAACAGCTTGTGATGGTTTCCTATGTATACAGGGTTTGTTCCTTATAATTAGTGCGGCGTCTACAGCTTAAACAAAATAAAAAAAGTTGAATACAAAAGTTGTAGGGTTTTATCTCTATTATTTTTTGCAAACGTCAAAATAGGCAAATAACAGGTGCCAACTGTCATAATGACGAACACTTGCGTTTTTTTAAATGGATCACCCTGTATATTTTTGGGTAGAATGATTGTTTTTTTTTCTTCTGATTCCAAATATACCATATAATATGTTGATATTTGGTTCAACCGTTTTTGCGCTATTTAATTTTAAAATTGCATTGAGCAAGCGTCATCAATGATATAAGAAACCGGGAAAAGACCTAATTTAGGTTAATGTAAATGCATTTTTTAACAAATAGAAGAAAAAAAATTATCATTCTAGGAGTTTTATTTAAAAAAAATGCAAGTGTAAGTCATTAGGACAGCTGGCACCAGTCATTTGCCGTTTTGACATTTGCAAAAGATAATAGAGATAAAACCCCACAATTTTTGTATTCAACTTTTTTTAAATTTTTTATTTTTTTTTTGTTTAGGCTGTACAAGCTGCACTTATTATAAGGACAGGGAACCTTTTTTGCTAAGACAGTAATTAAAACTAATAGAAACCTGGTACGTGATGACGTCATTTTCATTATTGACTTAGGTCAAAGTTTAACTGCGTCAAGAAACGAAATTATTTCCGGAGGCAAACTTAAATCGATATTAAAATAAATCTTGTGCGGCTTCTGGTGGCGTCATCTGTCAGCGTTAAAGCTAAAGAGTTTGCTTCCCATTGCCGTTGGACATCTATTCGTAGTAGTATTGTCTTTGCTTAGGTTTTTTTTTTTTTTTTCATTATCATTATTCACTTAGGAAAATAGATTGCACAATGACTAGGTATTTCTTAAGTTAGTAGTAGAAAAAACATATTTTTCAAAGAGTTTCCATTATCTGCATTATCGCGTATTTAAATAGTCTGGAATTTTATTAGTAGGTATAGTCTTGCAAGTGGTAACCTGATAGTGACGAAAAGGGGAAGAAAAGTGGAGCGTACCCTAAGAATATTCACTGACGCCTCCTGAACTTAACCCTACGTTTGGATTCAGTGGCTCCGAAAACACTAAAGAAATGGATCAATAAAATTTTTAGAACAAAAACTCTCTAGATTCACCAATAACCACGCCACTGTGCTGTCGATCAGGCTCTAACCATGCCTCTGAATAATCACGCCCACTCACTGCTTTCTTTTTTTTTTGGGGTAACTCCCGATTGTCGACTTAGGGCGGGTATTATAAAACTGCTTTGACAGTTAACTTGAAGTTAACTTCTTGAATTACATGTAGGTAATTCCAGAAGTTAACTTTAAGTTAACTCTCAAAGTATTTTTATAATACCCACCCTTAGGGTGGGTATTATAAAACTGCTTCGACAGTTAACTCAAAGTTAACTTTTTGAATTACATGTAATTCCAGAAGTTAACTTGAAGTTAACTCTCATAGTAGTTTTATAATACCTGCCCTTATTGTGGTTATTACATATCAAATATGATGTTTATGCTTAGATGACAATTATTTAAATTTACTAGTATTTTTTTATATTATACTACACATAACCATTGAGCAAAAAAAAATAAAAATGTAAGCAACTTGTTCATTATTGTTTCCTTTGAGTTTGGCAACGCAGCAAATTATTTTGCAGTTCGCGGTTTGGCTTACCAGACTATACTTATCTAATACTTTGAAATATGTTTGATGTGCAGCTTCCTGCTCCATGTACTCCTTACAGCTCTTTCTGCTAATAAATTATTATTTCTTGTTTTAACATTTTTCAGTATCTAAACGCGAATAAAAACCATATTTGATTATAAATTGTTCAAAAAATAAGCCAGGGTTAAATACAAATAAATGATTGTCTATATAAATCAGTTGTTTTATTAAATTTTTAAGGATTGACTAGAAACATACCTACTTAATTGACATATTGAAAAAAACTTTTGTGATAATTGAATGAGTTATTTGCAAATATGTACCTATATTTGAAATTGAAACATATATGTAGGTACCTACCTATAATAATAATCTTATAATATTATCAACGCATTCCAGTTTTTCACTTGAAATTTTAAACTGGGCGATATTTGATTCATAAATAATATCAATATTACCTATAAGATGGCAATAATTAAACCTATACATATGTATTTATCCTCTTGATATACCTATAAATTGCGCCATGTCGTTACATTGTTTCATAAAGCCTGATCCTCGTTTAACGCTTTCGAGTCTATCCGGACATATATATCCCACTATCACTCTCAGAAAGTCTGGTGGTTTAATTGGGTCCCATTTTAGGTGTAATAGGTATGAATAATTCAGTCCTACACGGTGTTCCCCACGTGTTGGGCGCTATTTTACGTTTGGCAACGTCGTGAATGCGAGTTTTAGCATTGTCTAGGAGTGGATTTTAGTGGTTTTGGGTCTGTTGGGTTAATTATTATGTCCCATTAAAGAAGTCTGGGAGTTCTGGGACAAATAAATCCCAAAAAAATGTCTCCCAAAGAAAGAGGCACGATTACCATTGAAAATAGGCCCCCGTAAATTTCAACCAAATTTTAATATTTTAAAGGTATCATCATTGCAAAAAAAAAAAATTGAAATGTAAAGAGTATCGTATATCTGTGATAGCAGATATAGCTTGTCAAAGTATGTAGGTCCCAGGTCCTGATATGCCATGCATAGGAAATATCCGAAGAAATATCCTTACGTAGACTTTCCCCTCGTTTTTATCGTAATCGGTGATTTCACCGATGAGCTAGTTATTTTTGTTTAGTAAATTGAAAATGACAATGACCGATATAGAATAATGGATCCATCGGTCAAATTTGATGTGAATAAAAACGCAGGGTTTCTTGAATATCTCGAAAAATACTTTTCCGATTTTGACGTTTTTGGGGTCCTTTTGAAGGTATGCAAACCCCAAAAACGTCAAAATGGGATAAGTACCTATTTTTCAAGATATTCAAGAACATCTACGTGAAGATATTTCCTATGCATAGTATAGCAGGACGTACGTACTTTTACGAGCTATATCTGCTATCACAGACATACAATCCTCTTTGCATTTCAAATTTTTTTGCAATGACGATTCCTTCAAAATATTGAAATTTGGTTGAAATTTACGGGGGCCTATTTTCAATGTTAATCGTGCCTCTTTCTTTGAAAAAAAGTTGGCATTCTACTTTCTTTTTTTAGTAGGTAAAAAAGCCTACTAAAAATAAATAGAAAAGTTTGCGACCAATTCAGAGTTAAAAAATCCGGTTTGAAAGGGTTTTAAACAAAATTTCAATTTTGATCTTTTTTTTTATATATTATTGTTCCTTATTGTCAGTTGCTTATGTGTACTATGTACTACTAATCATCATGAAACTGTTATTCACATGTAATTTTATCGAATGTCTTATTTTTCTATATTATTATCACACTTGAAGGAATAGAAAAAATAAAAAATGTATTGTCGAAAATAAGGTGAAAGTAATGCATGGCCATTGAAATCAGTAACGTAGGTAAGATAAGCCGTATAGGTATACTTGGGATGTGACCGAACTTATATACCGTATTGGTATGTAGGTACGTACATATAAAATAATATTTAGAATTGAAAATACATAAGAAGTGGAACCTTGTAACTTAAAGGGGGCGTGACCCTGAAAAACGACTTAAGCTACTTAAATCAAGAAAAAAATCTAAGATCTCTCGTGAAAACCACAGTCCTATATTTAAAATAGTCTCCGAGAAAATTCCTTGTGAAGATAAATTATGCAGGAACTTGTGATGTCACAACCGCCGAAATCACAGTCTTCTGTTTGTTTAGTCGTCAGTGAACCGTACCCTATACTTTGAGTGGTTGCAATTCGTTCTAGGAGAATATTTTCTTTTGTTTTGGAACATTTTTACACGTGTTAATACTGTTCCTGATAATCCAGTGTGACGTCACAAATACCTAGTTGTAACTTTAAACCACTCTAACTCGAAAACGAAACATCGTAGCTAGATGCGCTTTAAATATTTATTCTTAGATTTTTTTGCACTAAAACTTTTTTGGGTCACACCCCCTTTAATTATAGATCGGTGTCTAGATGTATCAACACAATCTATTTGCACTCCTTGCAGAGACCAGTAATAAATTACTTATGGAATTTGGAAATGTAGCTATCAATAAACCAACGACTGACGTTTTATTCAAAATAAGTTCACCACTTTTAAAAACAGCTTATTTGTCTTTTAATTATTTTTTGTACTGTATCTTGCTTTATTTTTGAGAAACAGGTTGAAAACTGTTTCTCTGCACATCCTCGAGGTTTTTCTCAAAAATTTTAAAATGCTTGCAATTTTATGCGGATGTTCAAGTTGATGATTCTGCTCGTTTACACTACAGTGACTTTATTATTACCACAGTGGCGACAATGGCCGTCTTCTTTTTGATCGGTTCTTTAAAATATATTCATATGGAAAGCGCTGCTATTTTGTGCCCAACCTCTTGCTACTTTAAAATATGAATACTTATATAGAATTTAGATGGACATGCATCCATTATAAAAAATTGAAAACAACGTATCCAATGACTATAATTAGGCACATCAAATACGTTGTTTTCAATTTTTTGTGATAGATGTTCATTGAAATCCTATATTCGTACTTAAAAGTAGCTAGAGGTTGTGCACAAAATGGCGGCGGGACCTCTATTTGTCGCCACTGTATGTAATGGTTTATTTTATTTAGCCACTGTAGTTTACACGAGCGGCCATATTCGGATCTGTAAAATGTATTCCTAGTGACCCAATATTGATTTTACATTTAAAGTAAACAAAGTCAAGATTGACAAATAATGACAAAAATGATTTAAAGGAATATGAAAATAATCTGTAATTTCTTCAGAATCACAATCTTCACTTATCCTTTCCATTATTCTTAGTAATAATCTAAACCCAAGTCTAGAGAGAAGAATCTTTCTTGTTATCATATTCTTCAAAGAAATTAGTTCTTGGTTTAATTATTTTTTCACATCATCCACCTTCGTCTTCACGCTAAATGCATTAATTTCATGTAAATCCATATTCAGTTTATAAACAAAAAAAATATACGATACAAGACGAAAACTTCAAGACGTTAACCAACATTGTGGTTAGGTTCTTTTCTGGTTTAATTTTAACCACATAGTTAGTTTTTCTATGGTCAATGAAATGAAAGATTTCTTGACCAGATGATTTGGAACACTTTTTATTTGCGATTTAGGTGCGTAATAAAACAGCAAGGAGCATATCATAAATGAGGCTTTGCGAAAAAAAAATACAAATAAAATTACCATGGAAAATATTGCAATAAAAAAAGAAAAAAATCCTAAAGGAAATTGCGAATGCAGAAACGTAAACATAACAACCGAAGGAGCATAGGACAGGAACAAATAAACCAATTCCAATTTTCCCGTCCCTCAAATTTCAAATTTTGCGAATTATCAAAATATTGAACTCTGACAGATGTCACTTTTCTTGACAGTATACTGATCAATAGGAGCGGCCTTCGCAATTCGTGATTCGCATCTATAGGCAATTTTTCGCGAGGATAATGGGTTATGTGATGTGTCAATTGGGTCATACTCCCCTAACTCTCTCACAATCAAATTCCTGGCCTGCGAGTGACGTCACTATCAGCAGCTTTTAGTGATGAAGTCACCCGCAGACCTCAATGGAATGTTTGCGATTGAGGCTGTGCTAGTGAGTCGTCGATTTTAAATGTAGAAAACGTGATTTTTTTTATCTGTTCTCACAGAAGAAATCAAGTGTTTTTTGATCCTCGAGTATCCCAGTATTTGATGGTGGGGAAGTTAGGGGAGTATGACCCAATTGACACATCACATAAATTATGTCCAGCAAAAGATTGTTTGGTTATCCTCGCGAAAAATTGCCTTATATGAACTACACTTGAGCAGCCCTATTTTTAGGGATTAAAAAAGGATAATCTCTGCCATCTTCTTGAAACCTCAAGCTAAGATGATCCGTTTTTAACACTTGCAAGAAATGGTATTTTCCGCTCTGCAGCAGAACAAACGACTTTCCACTCCAAAAGGCAGTGCTTGCACGTAGAAAAAAATTATTTATTGATTTATTTATTTATACTCCTTCAAAACACAGAATTTGTAGCTTCAATTTTATTCCATTCTCAATCTCATAAGCAGTACAAAAGGTTTTATTCTCTGTCAACTTAAAAGGCCGGGATATATAGGGCAATCCAATCAAAATGGCTGCCAATGCCAAGAAATTAACGCCCTAAATTTAATTCAAACCACCGTGATATTTTTTTAACAAAATACTGTTTTTTGTATATTTTGTGGTGTTTTAAGATGATTTTCTTGTGCTTAGAAGGATAAGTTTCGTATTTTAAAATGGAGAGTTTTTAGTTTAAGAAATTATTAGTGGAAAACCCGGATGTTTGCAAAAGTTATGATTTCTTTGTGACAAACCTTTACTCACTAAACAATTAGGTACGTATTATCCAGGATTTGTTTCCTGTTTAGTTTTTTCTTAAACAAATCCTGAATCCTGATGTTTATTTTATTTGTCTGCTATTGAAGGTATCGACACAAGTTGAGGACAAGGTGGAGGATTGTAAATGGCTTGGATCCATACATAGTTCATGTGGAGCGACTTTTTGGTTTTTTACTATGGATTTCGTCAGATTTTCCCTCTTTTGCTGCAATCCATGAAGCCCTACAAAGTAGGACAGACAAATCGTTTTTCTCCATTGAAAACCTGTGTTTTGTCCCTGCAGGAACGGCGATGAAACGAGACTTTCTCGCGATTAGATCGGCTCCCACAACTAATTAAAATATAATATAACGTATGCATTTTCCAAAAAATAAATACTTTACAGACTTTACACAAATCAAAAATCGCAATAAAACGGCATTTATTCAAAATAAAAAGGCATTGGCCTCCATTTTGAATTTCTTTTTGACAGGTCGTTGGATTTAATGTTAAATATACAGGGTATCCCAGAATATGTGGGCAATCTCTCGGATTCAGATAGTACACAAAAAAATAACATGACATCTTCCTATAAAAAAAAATTCCTACGGCCCCCCCTACGAAGTTACGTGCCCCTAAAGGACGCCTCTGAAAATCGGTTTTTTGTTGAAAACTTTCAAAATACTTCGTGTAATTTTTTTTTTTTCAATATGATGGATAACTAGGTAAGACCTCTTAAAAGGGACCCTTTCACACACTTGGCCCATCTAGTTTGTCAGGGACGGACTAGCTTTAACACAATAATGCTAATTTTTTTTACACCCTGTATGATATAGGCATAGCAATAATATTTTTAGATTGTTTCAACCTTGAACTAGAAAACAGGTACTCTTATTCGATGTCAAAAAAATGAGCTGGTTTCGAGAAAAATCTGTTTTTGTGTATTTATGGTTTTTTATTAAATAATTTTTTATGTTGACTCAACATGAGAATCATGAGATCCTTCTAATCTTATGCATTCCATACCTATTTTAATAAAATATTGTTCGACTCTCGACAATGCTTCAATATTAGCCCTTATTTCGCGAAAGTGAAAATTAATCCTTTCTACTAATATTTTTTTAGTTTTTAAATTGCGTTAAAGCTAGTCCGTCCCTGGTAAACTAGATTGGTCGAGTGAGTTTGAGAGGGTCCATTTTAGGGGGTCTCACCTATCCATCATATTAAAAGAAAAAAAATTACACGAAGGATTTTGAAAGTTATCAACAAAAAACCGATTTGCAGAGGCGTCCTTTAGGGGCACGTAACTTCGTAGGGGGGGGTCGTAGGAATTTTTTTTTATAGGAAGTTGTCATGTTATTTTTTCGAGTTCTATCTAAATCCGAGAGATTGCCCACATATTCTGGGACACCCTGTATATTAAGATTTAAATGGACATCCATCATAAAAAATTGAAAATAACGTATCCGATGACTATTATTTAGGCACATCAAATACGTTGTTTTCAATTTTTTATCATGGATGTTCATTTAACACGTTCGAGGCCAATTTCTAAAAGTATGTTGTGCTTGGAATGTCAATTTTTGTATTTCCATGTTTGGTGTGGTAAATTGGTTTTAAAATTCGCCGTGAACTGGACAATTTTGAGGTGAATAGATACTGTGGCAGAACTAATAAATTGAAAATACATGTAGTTATATGAGATCAAAGACGGTTAGAGCCGTTATTTGTTTATAGAAGAAAATTGAGGTGACTGCTATCGAAGTCATGTCCCAGGCAAGGGAGAAGAATATGACGGCTTTAGCAGTACTGTCCGAGACGTGTTAAATCCTATATATTCATATTTAAAAGTAGCAATAGGTTGGGCACAAAATTGCGGCGGGAACTCTATAGTCGCCACTCTATATAAAGGTTTATTTAGTCACTATAGTTGGATTTACAGTAACTAATAGCGTTTTCTGTTGGTAAAACTCGTGCTGCCCGAGTTCTGCACTCAACACTGAATTAGTTCACGTTTAGTGCAACCCAAAAGAACATGAATTTGGTGGGTTTTGTGATTGTTTTCAATATTAGTCATTCCAAGTTAACCGATCCGCCATTTTAGCTGAGGGGCAAACACAAGCCAAACATAACCTGATTTAGGGTGGGTATTATAAAACTACTTTGAGAGTTAACTTAAAGTTAACTTCTGGAATTACATGTAATTCAAAAAGTTAACTTCAAGTTAACTGTCAAAGCAGTTTTATAATACCTGCCCTAAGTGTTATTTTCAATGCAAACCGAGAATTTTTGAAGTATTATTTTGTGAAGATGCTTTCGTTTTGTGGCGTTTTTGGATGCTCCAATAGAGCTGAAAGGGATAAAGTGAGGTTTTTTAGGATTCCAGCAGCATTTAAAGATCAAGGGGATCGCATAAATGAGCTATCAAAAAAACAACGGAGTATGTGAATTAGATGCCTCAAAAGGGGAGATTTGACTGTAACGCTGTTGAAAATGCTCGAATTTGTTCGAAACATTTTGTTAATGGTAAGTTTTATGACTCTCTTGTTGTTAAAATACAAAAACACTTCATGTAAGTTGTTTATGTTTCTACAAGTATATAGGTAACTTTTAATACCTTTTAGGTAGTCCAGCAGAATTTAAGGATACAAACAGTCCGGATTGGGTCCCCAGTACAAATTTAGGATATATACTACGATAATTGATAGAAGCCCAGGATGAACAAGCCAGTAAGCTAAGCTACATGCCAGATCTGTGCACTGATCAGAACCAGAACAGTCAAAACCTTTGAGGAGTCATTCTACCACAAATTTATTTTGCTAAAGTTTATTTGTAAGGTTGTTAATATAAAACTTTTTTATTTTTTAAACAATTTATGGCTGGTTTATACAACATTTGCATAGTCGTAATCATAATCATAGTCTTATAAGAGTTAAAATAATATTTTCTTATGGAACCATTTATACACAAATCATAATCATAAGCATAAGCATAACTCAAAGTTGGCAACTTTTAACTTTTATGATTGTGACTAAGACGAGATCCAAACTGCGCAAGCGCTATTATCAGCTGTTACAGAGAAAAACAATTCAAATCTGCTATTATAGTTCTGTTTGTATTAAAATTGATCTTGAGTCATTCTAGAGTATTTAAAAAAAAGGGTCTCCATCAAGCTTCTACATGTCTTTGAATAATGTGGCAAAATGCCCTTTCTTCTGCCTTTTTTTATTGATGGGACTCCCTTTCCACCTTCTTTGTTTATGATTTGCGTTTGTTGAAGTTGTTTATTAGCAAAACTCAAAAATAAATAGGACAGACCTATCACTTGTATGGTTTTCTTTCGCAGAATTTTAATTTCCACACTTTTTGAAAAAGTATTAAAAGTAAATAGACGAGTTCGATTCGCAAAAAGTAAACAAATTCTCCCTACAAAAAGTCGGGTTAGAGTTGATTTTATTTTATGCTTATGACATTGTATAAACGCCTTCTAAAATTGTGATTATGATTAAGACTAAGACTAACAGCTATTTTCACCGGTGTTCCTTAAAAACAAACTAAGTTAGGTAGAGGCTAAGCTTAAGGTGAACCTTTAGGTTGAGTTGCTTTGCACCGACCAAATCTTAGCTAAGAATTGAAAGCTATTGGCAACAGCGCAAAAATGCGTATTTTAAGGCAGAAATGAAGATGGAGGATCATCGATAATCAATTTCAACCAGAATTCTGTCAAAAAAAGAAAACAAACCCAAAAATGAGGTTAGAATCCAACTAAGCGGAGAAAATCTGGGGCTTAACTTAACTAGACTTGAGGTGGACACGAAACAGCGGTGCAAAGCAAAATCGTAGTTTAAGTTCCACTTAAGACTAAGGCTGACCTTAAGTTGTAGCGGTGCAAATAGCAGTTAGACTATGATTATGATTACGACTATGCAAATGTTGTATAAACCAGCCATTAGATTCTTAAGCATTATTTTTGTAAATAAATTGTTTGTTTACTATTGTTGAATTGAAATGTAAAGTGGCATGTCTGTAAATAAAGATTCATTCATTAATTCATTCCATTCATTCACAAAAACTAAAAACAACTTAAAATTTATCGAACAAATCAAAAAACGCAAAAATTCCGAAGCACAAACTCAAAAAGCACTGTAAACAATATGATCTATAGGCTTTGTTTGCCCCTCAGGGGCGAGTTCAGGAATGACACACTCAGTGTGAGTATGACATCGGTGCGACGCACTAGCCGTTCATAAATGCTATAGGCACACCGAGTGCGCGCACTCTGTGCCGTTCAGAAACTACCTATCAATAGGCATGTTCGCAGAACAATCACAAACCAGTCAGAGTGAATCTCATTGGTTGAAAATAGTTTTCTGACTGTTTCTGATTGTTTTCAACCAATGAAATTTGCTCTGACTGGTTTGTGATTGCTGTGCGAACAGGCCTATTATCGATATCTATAATTTTTTGGTTTTGTTTATACCATAGACATGTTTAATACACAGATTTTTCGGAACTTTACGCCATTTTTGTTGTGCTCTGTGCTCTGACATTGGTTTTCCAATAGAATATAAAAACCCGCTCGAGAACTGCCAACAGAACATAATTTTTGCATGAGTGCAGCACGAGTTTTACCAACAGAAAACGCTATTAATAAAACTTACATACAGTGGCGACAAAAACTGGAATGCTAACACATAAGGACGAATTTGAAGCCTAGTGCGGCTGCTGCGGAGGGGATACCTGTTTTTGTCGCACTCATTATGTTAAATGGCGAAAATTGCTTCCAACACGTATTCCAATTGATGAAACCTGTGAAGGGAAATATGACAAAACTTTCGAAAACGTCATATGTCAGCAAGCAACAGAAAAAAACAACATTCCCCTGTGCCTTTTACATAAAGAAAAATTGAAGATAGAAGAGATTGAAACGAATCTGTGTTTGGAACATGGCCCTGAGCCAGATGGCTTTCTGAACACAATCAAATGTGCTGGCAAATTGCCCTATTGGGAGCAGAAGCCAAGAACCCCAGGAAAGAAGAAGAAGAAGAAGAACATTCCCCTTTGTGGCATCTATCTTTCATGGCTACATTTTTTTGGCAGATATGGCAATGTTTGCGCATTCCAGTTTTTAGCTATGGTTCTTTTATTCAGCAATGGCATCCATCTGCTGCCATCATAATAAGGCAGACATTCCTATTTTCTATGAGCTAGACAAAGAAAGGCTGATTACTGATGGATCCACCGCTGAATAAAAGAAAGCGCCCTATAGTTCATTGGCGACAATAGAGGTCCCGCCGCCATTTTGTGCCCATCCTCTTGTTACTTTTATATATGAATAGATTTAAATCGACATCTTTCATAAAACATTGAAAACAATGTATTTGATGACTAGTATTAGGTACATCAAATACGTCGTTTTTCATGTATTATGATGGATGTTCACCTAAATACTACTCATATTTGAAATAAGGAAGGGGTAGGCACAAAATGGCGCATTTTCAATATAAATATATGGAATTTTAGAACCAATCAAAAATAAGACGGCAATTGTCGCCACTGTGGAGACGGCAATTGTCGCCACTGTGGTTGTGGTTTAATAGAGCCACTGTAGCTGGATTGCCCTATAATAAACAACTGTGGTGGCGTGGCGTGGTGCTGATTCCAGTCCAAACATGAAAATGTCGAAAATTGCAAAAAAGCATATGAATTGTTTGGTGGCTCCCAAGAGCCGCTTTCCAGTATGGGAGTGTGACGCCCGGAGCTACTCAGGGCGTTGAGCTCCCGAGCTGTACGTATGCGTCAACCTGTCAGCTGGCACATCCGTGGGTAGTTATTTATTTATTTATTTCTTGTTATATCTCAAGATTGAACATTTTAAAAAATATAGTTTTGATTCTCTTTTATTTTTGATAAATAAAAAAACAAACTGCACAAACAAACAGATAATTATTTTTAAAATTTGACATATTTGACACTAAGACAGGCGTCTCACGCCATGATACTGGAACGGTACAAATCTAGTGCGTGGCGCCCCCGAGGTGCTCTAGAGCGCGCCAGAGCGCGCCAATGTGCATACTGGAAAGCGGCTAAGGATGATACACACCCACACCAAGGACAATACACACTAGTTCTACAGGATGGCCTATCCTCATAAGGCCTGTGAGGAACAAATCCTCCCCTAGCCAAATCACCAGTTGTGACGTGAAGCATGTTATTTCTCGCCTTGACGTATCGTCCTTGGGTGGCTCCCACCAAGCTAGCGGTCTAGCGGGTGAGGTATGTGCTTCCACCTGCTGGTAGAAAAATATGGCTTCGCGCGCGGAATTTAAAATGTTTGGCTAATTTGAATTGAATTTCACAATGTCACAAAGTTTCCCCTTTGTCACAAAGTATCCCTGTTCTACGGTACCTATCCCTAATTTTTTTTAAATCTTTGCAACGCTGAGATGCTATTCCACAGGATCATACCAGCGAGATTTAGGACTCTCCGGGACTTTCCATAGGACCGGTTTCTCAATAGCAAGTCACCCCCGGGTTAAGCATAACTCAAGGGTAAACTTTGCAACTGGACACGTTTACCCTGGAGTTAAAACCAATCCGGAGGTGACTCGCTATTGAGAAACCGACCAGAAAAATAATTTCAAGAATCAGTTTCAGAGAGAAAAAAGTGAAGAAACACGAAACATAATAAATAGTATGTCAATTTCAGGTGGAAAGCGAGCACTATGCCTGCTTAGAGCTGGCGAGTAATCCGATATCGTTCTATTCGAAGTGACCGTTTCATTTCTCGAATGGCAATCGCAAATTTCACCGAAAGCACCTAATCCGATACCCGTATCGTATGTCAATTGGAATCCCGGCCCTTCATGAGATCCTCCGTCCTCTTTTTTTTGCCCTGCGCGACTCGACACTGACTGATACTCGACTTGCCCAGTTGTCAACTCGAAAATAGAATTGATTTGTATGTAACTGGATGCCATTAGAAAATAAACAAAAATAATAAAATTATCAAATTATTGTCAAAAGCTGTCTTCGTTTGAAATATATTTATTGTTAAAAATTACAATTCGTCCCAGTTCTCAATTGGTAATACAGTTAAATTTGGAGGAGCATCTTGATGTTCAAGAATATGTTAATAGTATAGTATAATAGTTCCAGTTATAAAAAAATGGAACTGTCTCACAGTCTTACATTAAATGAGGAAGCTCTCGCACAGCTATCAGATGCTAAGAAACCTGTGTTTATATTTGAATGGCTAAGATATTTGGACAAAGTCTTGGTGGCAGCACATAAGGTAAGTAAACCTGTCCTATCCTATGTATTTATTATTGGTTTACATAGTCATAAAATGACATAAAATCACTTGCAAAAGTAACTTATCTCTTCTCTTTTGAAATTTACTTGTAGAATGATGTCAAAGGGTGCCAAAAACAATTGGTACAACAGCTAATGAATCATATTCAGGAATCTCCTGGCCCTCCAACACGTCAATTAATTGCAAGATGTCTCGCCACTTTGTTTTCTGTTGGAGATGCATTTCTTCTATTTGATACTGTCAACCAATGCAATGATATTTTGAAAAACAAAGACGATAGTCCCAGTTTTTTGCCTACAAGACTGTAAGTACAATAATGAGTAACTGTATCTTGTTAAAAATTATCATTTCATGCAGGGATCGACCGATACCGATATGGCATATCGGTATATCGGCGTATCGGCCTTTTTCAGGTATATCGGTGTATCGGCATATCGGCCCTTCATTAGCCGATAACTTTAGACCGATACAAATCATATTTTAAAAGATTAGTAATCATCACTAAGGCTTTTTTGAAGCTTAAAAGAGCTAATAATTGTGGTTCGTACATATGGGAGTGACTAAGAAGAAAGTAAATATAAGAAATTGTTTTTCATAAATTTATTCTAAATTAATTAGGTATTTATACATGGTGTTCCACAACGTTTTTCCGAGGTAATAACTTCGGAAAGCGTCATCCAATATAATTGAAATTTTGAGGATCTGAGTAACTTTTTGTGCCGCTTCTACCAGTGTCATCCAATTTCACCACTTTCGCTTCAATTTTGGTCAAGTGACATCAACCTTCGAATCTTATTCTTAAATGTAACCCATGGAACTTATAGCATTTTTCGTTAGAAAATTAAATTACAAAATCGGCAATGCAATATTTGTTAAGGCTTTGTTAAAGAAAATGATAAAAAATTATACAGTGGAACATTCGAGGATGCGTTCTGAAGTTATCATTTGGGAAAACCTCGTGGGACACCCTGTACAAAAAAAGCTTAACATTCTGCTTATCTAAACTTAAATTCAAAATTATTTATTTATTGAAAAAAAAACTAATCTTTCTGCTTATCTGAACTCGAACAAACTGCCGATGCAATATATCGGCCTTATATCGGTATCGGCCTTCTATAAAGCCATATCGTATCGGTATCGGCAATATCGGTTTTTTTTTAAAAAAAAACCGTATCGGTCGATCCCTGATTTCATGTCAATTATGAAATGTATTTTTTCCTTGATCCTCTAAGAAAGTAGGTACCTACACAATAGGTTTGTTCCAACACAGCAAAAAACTGTACAATGTACTGTCACGATTCTGCAAGAATTTTGTCATAACTGTTGTTAAGTATTGCTATAATGCCTGATTGTTGTTTTCAAAAATTTTAATTTTTTCCCCTTTTTTTTCTCTACTAGGTATATTACTGGATAAATAACTAGATCAATATTGATTGTTAAATCGGGTTTTAAATACAAATCGGAGTACAAATTATACCATGTATTTGTAAACTGTACCAAATTGATTTCCATTTGTATCAGAAGCAATATTTTTATTTATTTTTTAAAAATAAATATTGCTTCTGCCCTTTTCAGTAAATACATGTTTACCTTCTTAATGTTTTGATTTTTTTTAAATTTCACATTTTAATTTAATAAAAAGCTGCTTTCAGTTTTTATCCGGCTGCTTGTGTAATTTTTTTTTTTATTCACCAAACGTCAGAGCCACAGGTATAGGTACTTCTTTTGGTTTTTTTTTACAAAAAATTAAATTCGTTTTGCCAACTACATATATAGGTACTTTGTCATACCTATACCTACACAAATTTTTTTCTAATTCTTGTTAAATTTTGAACTGATGCATTTATTTCTATTTTTTACTGTCCACTACAGCATTGAGATTATTGTATTTATTTTAGGGCTGCAATATGTTGCGTAGGTACCATGTATGAAAAACTGGGTAGGATGATGGGTAGATCCTATGAAGAAACAGTGCAGATTTTAGTGCGATCTCTTAGAAGTGCTGAATCTCAGACAAGAATAGAAATAATGCTCACTTTGGAGAAAGGTAATATATTAAAAATATTTAATAATGTATTTAACTCGGTATTTAACTTCAAAAGAGAATTTTTGATGAATTTGTTTAATTGTTTTACAATGGACTGTGTATTGCTATACCATCCCCGATCAGCCAAGTTGCTAGTATTGGGATAATATGACAATAGTGTTAGTTTTTGGTTTGAAATTCATATATGTTTTTTTTTATTAATTACTTTTTACACATTTGAGAAGTCACCAAAACATTGGCTGGATTTGAATAGTCAAAGTTTCATCGTAAAGGTAAACATGGGTACATTTGAATTATTTACTTACACAGCTATTATTAAATGTGCTATGGGAAATAATATGCTATTCTATTCTAAATAGAAACTTAAGAAAATGTATAGAAATAATTATTAATCAGGAAAATGTTTTTTGTGGCTCGAAATATATAATGTAACGTAGTTGATATAATTAGTGGGAATACGGCCAAAAAAAAAGAGTTTTCAAACTACATTGAATCAATTATTGATAGTTAGATGAGTTTGAAGAAAATAATTAACATATATTTTCAGTTTGTATCACAAAATATCTTATAGCACATGACGCAGGCATCATAAAATAAGTGAAATCTTTGGTATACTTAAATACTAGCCTTTAATAAATTTGTTTGGAAACGCAAGTGGCTTATGAATGCCACAGATCAAAAATGTATAAGCGTTTCATTCATTAGTGACCTTGCAGTACAAAAAAATTAACGAAGTAATGATCCAAATTAACTATAAATAAAAAATTTCTTCCAAATCAGTTCCTACAGACTAAGTGCAAAATTTATGTCCTTCATGAGTTTTTTAGCTTCCCCAAACCAAGCTTCAAACATCTCGATACTAAATGGGACAAAAAAGAGTCACCAAAGTGTTTAATTTTGCTCTGTTTCATTTGTAACATTTGAAACGTTACACATGTAATAAAGAAGAAATGTTTAGGTGGGTTTATACAGCACATAACATAACATAAGAAATAAGATAAAATAAGACATAACATAATATAAGAAATAAGAATTTTGTGGCGTTTATACAGAAAATAACATAACATAAGAAATAATTTCTAACCAATCAGCTGGTACGTGTACTTATGTAAACTCTACCGAAAACACTATATTTGATCAAAAAAATTATTAATTAATAATTTAGCAGTAACAGAAAATCAATATCGAATTCCAAAAAATTACCAATAGCTGAAAACAAAATCAAAATATTTTTTTTTTGGTTGGAATGTTTTGTTTACTACTCTGCCATTGGGGACATCAAGGGAGGAGCATGCGCAGATCCGTTTTCACATAAAATAAGACATAAAAGTTAAAAGTTAACCAACTTTCTTATTTCTTATGTTATGTTATGTTATTTTCTGTATAAACGCCATAAGGGGTTTCCATAAGGTCAACTTTTTATCTTATGTTATGTTATTTCTTATGTTATGTTATGTGGCTGTATAAACCCACCTTTATATTTCTTATTTATTAAAAATTTAATTTTTTCAGACAATGACAAATATGACAATTAGAAATTGCAAACAGTAGTCAGCCCTAACTACGTACTAGTTTGAGGCATTCACTAAATTTGTTCAGTGCATTGAGAAAACGAATTTTAGAACCATTTTATGCGTCATGTGGAAAGTCAAACACAATATCTCATGTCCCATCAAAAAAATTCATGATTTACCTATAGCTATTCACAGAATAATGTTCACGCCAAAGTAGTTTGAGAGAAGTTTGGTTAATAAAAGACTCACATTATGAACACCTCAAAAGCATTGCTGAGTCTCATGGTTGGGAGGGATTCCATTATATTTTTGTGTCTAAAATAATGAGACGTAATATTTAGTAGTTAGATAATTGGAAAAACAGTTTTAAATGGCTTAGACTTGTATGAGTGTCTAGTGTCTGTTTTATTTTGGAAAGATCTATCAATCATTAAAACTTCACTTTTATAAAAAAAAAGGAGGCCACTATTTTCAGTGTTAGCAAATGGCCATTATTTATTCGTTTTATTTTTTTCACACAGTATGTTCTGGCATGGGTACTGCTGCAATGAATATTCACAAAGACATATACAAAGCATCAAGACCATGCCTAGTTGACCGCAATATGGCAGTAAGGTGCGCCGCATCAAAATGCCTTTTGGAACTTCTAAAGCACGCTCCCTTCCTCCATGGTCCTGAGCTGGAAAGCTTAGCTTCCCTATGTTTTCGGGCTTTCGACGGATCCAATTATGAGGTTAGATGTTCAGTAGCACGACTGCTGGGAACTCTAGTAGCTACTACCCAGCAAAATGTTAAGGAAACTACAGGAAAAAATGGTATGGTTTTAAAATTAGGAAGTATCTATTTAAGTGGTTTCTAGCAAGGCTTCTCTTTTTGTATGTGTTTGATTAACAATACTTTGTTTAATTTTTTTTCATAGTTCAACCAGCCAACAAAAATTTGAAAGTTTTCTCACTTGATGAAGCAATGGGAATATTAATGTCTGGCTTTCTACGTGGAGGTGTTGGATTTTTAAAGGGGACCGGAGAGATTATTAAAGGAAGTTCTGGAGTAAACAGAGAAGTTAGAGTTGGAGTGACGCATGTAAGTTTCTAGAAATACATAATACCTGTTAATTTATACCCTTTACCTATTTTTCGAAAAATTACCATTGTTTTTTTAATGCATGCCAGCCAAAATATAAGAAAAGAGAAATACATACTTGCTAATTTACCTACCTAAGGAAAAGCTCTTTCATACTGCTTTTATTCAGCTTATTGAATTGCCTCACTCTCTACTGCCTCGATTGTGGCATCACATAAAACAACCCTAAAAACAATTTGCAAATCGAATAAAACAGAAAAATCTGTAATCTGTAAATCTTTGTAACTTTTGGCAATCGGGAAAATTACCATTCGTTAAAATGTTATTTACAAGTTCAGTAATTACAGGGCTGAGATGGTTTCCGATTTCATCTTGGGGGCAAGGCTGTAAGAATATGGTTTTTTCTTGTATTTCTTTTGCAAAGTTTATGTCATTCTGAGTATTATCTTTCTCCTGCTCAACCTCTCTGCTTATTTTATGCCCTATATTCAAGAAATTATCATTTAATACCTCTGCTATTTCTTGTGGGTCATCAACTTTTTTGCCATTAATATTTAGAGAGGCTATGTTGTTAGTTTTAATACTATCTGTACATCGATTTTCTATGGTTTGGTATATTGACTGCCAGGCTTTTCTTGTGTTGCCTTCAGCCTGCTGGAATCTTTCACTAATATATCTATTTCTGAGTTTATGTCTCAAGGTATTGCATCTGTTTTTCAATTTCTTAAATTCTTCCATGACAGCATAAAAATAACTGGTTTTTTCCCTGATCGAAAATAAGCGGTGTCCGTTTCATGAACTAGATTTAAAAATTGGCTCGTGATCCATGTTTTATTATGGTCTCTTAATTTTTTTTCATTTGTTGATTCTTTCTTGGCATCCTGTACAATCTTAATAAGCTCTTCCAAAAACCCTAATTTATGTAAAAAGCTCTTGAGACATGGAAGCGTTTTGAATCGCGTCTGTTGAGGGTAGCCTAGATAACACCGTCAATAATATTCCTAAAAATTACATTTTTACATGGGGAAATGTGACTAAGGAATACTTATGGCTAAGGCTTTCTCAAAATGGTTGGTGCAAACGGCAAACGACTATAAGAGAGAGAACATCGAATTTTAGTGAATACTATTTGTTTCCTTTTTAATTTTTGAGTTTGATTTTATGTTTGGGGTTATAGTGTATATAAGTTTATTACGTGTTATTCAAGAATTTGCCAAGAGTTGGCCTTAAGGTTGTCGCTCACTGGAGCGTAGCGCACGGCAGCGCGGCGGAGAGGAATTTTTGAATACATTGTTTTAAACGGGAGTATGCTCACTTGTCGGAAGAGCGCCGTTCGGCATACTCCCGTTTAAAACAATGTATTATAAAAAGTCCTCTACGCTGCGCTTTCATGCGCTGCGCTCCAGTGAGCGTCAGTCTTTATGGTAACATTTTGTGAGATATATATATTTTTTAATCTATCTTCAAAACTAACTGAGTTCAGTAATATAAACAGAAATTTGAACTAGGTTTATCTTAAGCAGGTAATCTTAAACCCTCTATTTAAGGTCTGCAATAAGGGCTGTTGAGAAATGTCTTACTCGTACAAATGTCTACTTCTTAAAATTAGACATGAAATTATAATAAAGATTTCTTTTTTTTTTCTTTCAGGCATATGTGACATTTGTCCAAATTCTAGGAAGCTCATGGCTAGAAAAGAATATGAAAGCATTCTTGTCACATGTTCTGTATCTTGTGGCAAATCCAAAAGCAGCTTCCTCACACGTTGATGCCGTTTATTCTCGCAAATGTATAAACTTCATTTTAAGATGCGTTTTTGGAAAAATGTTTGGTGAAAAAGCACAGATCACAGCCTGCAAACAAATTGCCCAAATTATTTCAAAAGAAATGAATAGCATTGATTTCAATCCAGAAAATGCCAAAGAGTTTAACCAAGAAACCTTGTTCAGTCAGCATCTTTTGGTTTGTGCCCTACAGGAAATTGGAAGCCTGATTCTTAGTTTAGGAACTACAGCTTATGATCTAATTACTGATCAATCTCTAAGTATGAATTTGACAATACCTCAGCCATAAAGTATCTGGACTGATAATGTACTAAACACGAGCCTGTGTTACTTGATATCAGAAAAACATACATGAGACTGTAAAATTTTCTTTAAGGTTCACAGCATTACCTCAAAATAATCTATAGTATTTTTCACAAATGTCACTAAGTCCAAAAGTTACTATGCATAGTAAATTTGAACTTTATTCATGGAAAATGCTATACCTATTTAATTATTGCTTTTGGCCTTTGGGACCCTAAATGTTCTTTGTTTGATTATTTACAAAACCAATACACAGTACAGTTTTAACATAAAAAAATTTGTTAGGCTTTATCAAGGCTCTGTGCTCTGTGTAAATTATTTTCTAAACTTCCTCCGCTTTTATTAGTCCAGAAACTTGTTGAGCAAGGTTTAATTAAGTAGGTAGGAGTATAAGGAAAAAAGTAACGCTCTTTGTATCTCTTACCCTGCCTATTTATCTTTAAACACACCTGCTTCTTTACCTATTTTTTTATTACAGCAACAGGCAAATAAGCAGGTATGTATTTAAAGATAAATAGGCATTTTTACACATTGAAATGGGTGTTATTCTGCAACACTGAGGGACGGCAAAATGTACAGATTAAACAGCCCTTTGAAATGATCCATCACTCGATTCCCTGTCTCATTTGAAAATTTTGGAGTGGTAGCCCTAGGGCTCAGGGGATTGAAGGGGCGAAGTCCAGTTTTATGTGAAAAGCATTCCCCCTCAATAAATTGGTTGCCATGTGTCGGCGATTTCCAGAAATCTGTCTCTTTATGCTGATAACGTAGGTGGCAAGTTTTGAAATAAAAACCCTGTATTAATGAGATAGAAGGAGCGGAGCGTTCCATACTTTCATTACACTCTGTATACCACGCTAATTGCTTTTGTTTTTCAGATGTGATTGATGTTACCATGAGTGTCTTGATCCATCCATGTCAAGCTGCAAGGTTAGCAGCTGCATGGTGTCTTCGATGTATTTGTGTAGCTGTTCCAAGTCAAATATCACCCCTTATTGGTATGCTTACATTATTTCATTTATATAGCAAGAATATTTAACATAATTCACAAATCCTTTAAAAAACATCATTTCCCTTGCATAATGTACCAAAAGTGGTTAATAGCTGGTGATAGTGAGCGGTAGCGTCTACCAATATTAGTTTTAAGATCCAAATAATTCCATCAACCAAAATTCTGATGAGCAAAAACGAAAACTGAATACTATTCGAAATAACTACTTGAAATCGAGGATCCTTGTAATAACAATTAAATTTGTATCCTGTGAACAGATGATATAAATTAACATTTTTTTTATAGATCGATGTGTTGCTGGTCTTGAACAGTACCGTACATCTCCAGAAGCAATTTCAGGATATAGTTCAGCCCTAGCAGCTGTTCTTGGTGGTGTGAAATTATCCCCCCTGGGTGTACCCCATACCAAAGGAAAAATTATATTTAACACTGCGGAAGAATTGTTGCGCAGCGCTAGCCAAAACAGTCGTTTATCACTTGCAAGAACTAGCGCTGGTTGGCTGTTAGTAGGCGCAGTAGCTGCTTTAGGGACCGCAGCTTCACGCCCGCTTCTTCCAAGAATGCTTTTGTTGTGGCGCAATGCCTTTCCGCGTTCCGCCAAAGAATTGGAGTCAGAAAAGGCAAGGGGAGATGTTTTCACTTGGCAAGTGGCATTAGAGGGACGAGCTGGTGCTCTAGCTGCAATGCATAGTCTCCTATTGCATTGTCCAACTTTAGCTTCTGGAGAAGATGCTGGAAGGAGGCTTCTCCAACCCGTTGAGGCCGCTTTAGCTATGCTTACAAGGTAATGCATTTATTAATCATATTTTTTTACAAGCACCACGCACGGAACACTTATTTGACTCTTTGACTCTATTTCTATAGGCGTGTTTGGTTTTATTGGTCATATGTGATTTTTTTTAAGGATATCCAGTTAGCATATATTTGCTCTAAAAACTATAAATTTATGTTATTGCTTTCAATTAATTCCAAATTGAACTATATTTTCTAATTTACTAGTCCGTTTATTATTACATTCTGATATTATTATCTAGCTTATCTGGAGTTCTAAAAACCTATGGACAACAATTGAAAGCTCCTGCAGCGATGGTTCGATTGCGTCTTTGTGAAACCTTGTTGCTATTATCACCTCATTCGTATGAAAGTAAGTCTGGTTTCTTGGTGGTTCCATTGTTATTTTTGAAAAAAAAAATCATAAAATTCAGGCTCCTATACTCATCTATTGAGGATGCTAGTAGCTGAGTTCACTTTGACTGAAAATCCTGCAAATACCACTACATCTCAATTGAAGGCAGTTTGTCATGCGGATGATGCTATATTATTGGGAACTTGGCTTCAAGAAACCGATCATGGAACTATTGAAGATCAAGTGAGTATAATTTTTCTCTTTATACATTGGAGAACATTTAACAAGTCGTTACCACTACTCAGTGGGTCGATTCCCAAACAGATACTCTTGTGTCTCGGATTTCACATTGGTCATTACCCGAAAAAACTTTCTAACAATTTTCATGCCAACGAAAGCTCAGACCAATCAGTGTAATTCAATGCCGGTAGGGGTATTTGCCCTCGGAGTAGTTGTTTCTGACTGATCAACGAAGTTCATTTGACAAGTCATTTATAATTCTGATTTTGAAATAACAGGGTCCTTCAAAAACAAAGCTAAATTTAGAATCGTTTCAATCGTCAAATTAAATTACTAATAATAGAAAATTTATTATTTTTCTCAGATGGAAACTAATCGTAAAGGTGATGGTGATCATGTGAGTAATTGCTTTCAGCTTTAGGCCATTTTTATAAAATTATTGTTTATAATCTAACTAGCAAACTTGAGACTGTGATTTCTAAAAATCCTTGATTTAAATTTTCATTTCTAGCTTCAAACTCATAGCGCAGCAGGATCCGGAGCGCTCGAACATGACCCCTGTTGTTTGTTTAGAGCAGGAGCTGGAGAAGATCCTCCTGGTCCCCTACCTTTAGGAGTTGCTGTTATCGACGCTGCAGTGTTACTTTTTGGACAACTGTTTTCCCGATTAACTCAGCGTCATCGTACTCAAACTTTGGATCATTTTGCTGAATGTGTTAAAGCTGCAAGAAGTACTCGTCAAGAAGCCGTTCAATTGAATGCTTTTGCTGCATTATTATGTGGTTTACGAAGCCTGGCAGCTGCAAAGGTCTATTTATAAATAATTTTAAAATTGAACTGAAATTCGTGGGTTTAAGGATGGTTCAAAAAATGCATTTTTTTATTCGTACCCGTTTTATTGCAACTCTTTCAACAGTCTATACATAGATACAAGACTAACTGGTGTCGAGTTTCAAATATTTACAATTCTACCTGATTATATTATTTTATTGTCAATAGTCCCTGTGTCTTTATTACACACAAAATAGGAATCGTCGACTGCCAAGTAAACAAACTAAGTTGGATCTAATACTCAAACAGTTTCTTTCAAAGAAGTTTTTTTGATTCAAACTTGCATCATTGAAAGTACAAGATACTCTAAATTTTTCCTGAAAGAGTATCTTTTTGGCTTTTTCAATTGAATCATCAAAAGAATGTGCCCAAAATGAGTGGTAAATTGCATTTCAGCGACTTCTCCTCTATTTTTCTCTCTTTCCAATCGATATCTATCCAAGGTAGTCTTGAAGTGTGTGATTAACAAAAAAACGACGTCAACGAGTCGTACAGATATTTTCGTATTTTTGGTTCAACATTTTATTTAAAGCCATAAAATGGCCCAAATTTGTACTAAATGTACTATTATTTGGCCTTCTGTATTCAAATATCAAGAGAAAATGCCGAAAATAGGTTTAAAATTGGATTTCAATTTCTGTGATTTTTCATTTGTCAGTCAAAATCGACCTAAACTAGTCTTGAAGTGTGCCTTTAACAAAACAACAACCTATATTCGAGCTAAATAGTCATGCAGGTTCTTTCATAAACGTATTTTGGTTCAAAATTGCATTTAAAACCATAGAATAGTCTAAATTTCTTCTAAATGTGCCCTCTTCTGTTTTTTTTCCATTGAAATATCAAGAGAAATATCCAACATTTTACATTTCTATTTTTTTGACCAGCAAGTTACTTGCCTACATTCAGGTAAAAAGATCTTTATTTTACTACTGCACCAGCATTACGACACATAGGTATCAAAAACCTATTTTCAAAAGTTACACTGAAGGAAAATGGAATTAAGTGTGCCAAATAAACTTTATTGCAATTCGGGTCGTATCAATGCAGTTAGTTCTTTTTCATCAACAATAGTGAAATCACAGATGGATTTAAGTTTAGCTTCCTGTGTTGGAAACAGAACAGATCCTATTGAGATTAACATAACAAAAATCACAGACAACAGGGCATGAGATCACAGGTGAACTCCAATGTTTCTGGTTATATGTTTTGAAAGTGGACTAGAGAGTTGCATAGGGGTTTCTCAATTAATTTCGCTGTTCGAACAGTCTAATGAATTCAAGGAGTTTTTTTTTAACAGCTTTTCAAAACCATTCTTTATTATGTGTTGGTTGTTATGGATGCACAGATACAAAATAAGCTAATTTTTAGTCCATCCCTAAACCAACAAGTTTTCTTTGCATTATGCTTGCTGGAATTCTAACCACAACTTTTTTTTAATATCTAAGGCATCATTAAGTCCAGATGAAGCAAAGCGAGCTGCAGCATTAGCCTCAAGCGCACTAGCAGCCCCTGGAGGTCCAGCAGTGCTAAGAGCAGCTGGTGCAGAAACTTTAGGAAGACTCGCTCGTGCTTTAGCAGATCCTCGCTTCACAGCTGATCTTATATCAGCTAGCATTGAGCGTTTAAAGACCGCCCGAGATGCGGCTTCACGAACAGGACACTCATTGGCTTTAGGGGCTTTGCATAGACATGTTGGCGGTCTTGGAGCGGCCAGATTGATGCAGACAAGCGTATCTATACTATTGGCTCTAGCGCAAGATCGTGCATCTGCTGCAGTACAAGCTTGGGCTTTACATGCCTTAAGACTTTGTGCTGATGCCGGAGGGCCAATGTTTAAAGGATTTGTGGAACCAGCACTAGCTGCTGCTCTAAGGTTACTGTTGGAAACGCCACCTGCTTCTGTTGACGTGTATAGATGTGTTGGCAAACTTTTGTCTTCACTTATCACCACTATAGGGCCGGAATTACAGGTAAACTACATTTAATTTATTTATATTCAGTAAAACACTTGAACAGGTCTCGTTTCTAAGAATTGCTCCTACAGAATTTTTTTAATTTATTTGTATAACATGTATGTAGATATGTGTGAGACTCCCTATGCTATTTTAGTTATAAAGTGTTGTAGACTGACACTGAAACTATCAAAACTTGAGATCATAACTACTCTAGTCTCGTCTCGGTCTTGGAATATTGAGATTGCATACGTCTTTCGAGACCAAGGCCAACACTGTCCCAGTTGTTAATCAACGTTGTTATTTATTCTTCTTCTCAGGCACTCGTCATTTATGGGCTGTCGAATAATTACAGACTATTGGCCAGACCATAGAAATGTTTTCTTTTTGGGACTAATCGGATTTGCTTCATGCTCAGCTAAACTTTTCTCTAGATTTTACGACGTATTTTGTTTAATTTTAATTTATTTATTGTGTGTGTTTTTTTTTATTATAGTATTTTAATTGTATTATGTCTAAAGGTGAACTGATGAATGTCTGATCTTGTCGAATATGTTAAGTTTTAATTGCAAATACTGTGTATAAATTCATTGTAAAATTTTATTGTTCCAATACTATTTGACGACTGTAAGTGCTTATGTATATTATGACGAATAAAATTGAATATTGAGATATACTTATCAGAAATTGGTGCATTTAAATTGGGACAATGGACGATCTAACCAATAAAAAAAACTATAAGCATGTTTCTATTTATGTTTCTACATAATATTTTTGACTTGTGTGTATGTTTTAGTACTCACTGTCAACATATTACCAATACAAAACATATTTACCAGGTTATATTCCGACTCTGTGTGTAAGTACTTGGCTCATATCAACCGCCATTACACTAAATTCGCCATAGTGTTAATGGTTGGAATACATAAATGTGGCAGGGTTGCAGGGTCTACTGCTCCCTCCAATTATATTATATTATATATATTCTTACTTAATTATCTTGAGATCTAAGTATCATTTGATTCATATACTTTCAAAGATTTACGTACATTATTGTTTATAGGGTAACACATCAACAATTTGCGTGGCACGATCATCATTCTTGTGTGCCTGTGCAGTATTACAAGGACATCCTGAACCAGTAGTTCAAGCAGAGGCTACAGCGTGTTTGCAACAGTTACACTTGTTCGCCCCCAAACATGTTAATCTGTCATCTTTAGTTCCGACTCTGTGTGTAAGTACTTGGCTCATATCAACCGCCATTACACTAAATTCGCCATAGTGTTAATGGTTGGAATACATAAACACGTTTTTTTTTTAATTTTTTTTTTTTTTAGAAAGCCTTATCAAGTGATCATTTGCTGCTGAGGAAAGCCGCTATTTCATGTTTAAGACAACTAGCTCAACGTGAAGCCAAAGAGATCTGTGATCTTGCCGCCACTTTGGCTAGTGAAGGACCAACTGTAGAAGGTTTAATAATCACAGAAACTGGTTTACCAGGTGTCTTCTTCGGTTTACTAGATACTGAAACCGATCCAGGACTGATTAAAGATATCCACGACACAATCATAAGTATGTTGCAAGTTTTGGCAACTGGTCAATTAGCTCAATGGCTTGGATTATGTAAAGACGTGTTAACTGTGGCCTCTGAACCAGGAGAAGATCCTCGTGGTCTTGATGCTCCCGAAGATGATGATCAGGAACAATTCCACGCTGAAGAGGAAAACCAGCGTGCTGTTCAGCCAAGATGGCCAACTCGAGTATTTGCTGCTGAGTGCGCCAGAAGAGTGCTGGGAGCTTGTACTGCCAAGCGTTTAACTTCACAGCTACCAGATTTAATTCGCATGGCATTTGTAGCTGCTACAAGTGATTCCGATCCACTCAGATTGGAAGGACTTAAAATGCTTCGGGAGATTATTGATAAATTTGCTACAGAACCGGAACCAGAATTTCCAGGTCATCTATTATTGGAACAATTCCAGGCGCAAGTTAGTGCCGCGTTAAGACCAGCTTTTGCAGGAGATACAGCACCTCATGTAACAGCAGCTGCCTGTGAAGCATGTTCTGCATGGATAGGTGCTCGAGTAGCTAGAGATGCCGCTGATTTGCGACGTGTTCATCAGTTAATGGTTTCATCTCTTACCAAATTAGGAAAACCATCAGCTGCCGCAACTCTACTTTATAATGAAGCTATGTTAACTCTGGAAAGATTGGCAATACTTAGAGCATGGGCAGAAGTTTATGCTGTTGCCGCAGGTGCCAGAGGTCCACCTGATTCAGGCCTACTAGAACTCGTTAAGCCTCAACTTGCTACTCTATCGCGACATTGGTTAAATGCTTTGAGAGACAGAGCTTTATTAGCATTACCTCCTGAATTTGCAGGACAATTGCCTCATGATGGTGGAGCATTTTACACAGCAGAAACTGCAGAAGCTGCTAGAACGCATTATGCAGCCTCCTGGCCGCCAATTTTACTGGCAGCAGCTTTATGGGTTTCGCAACCAGCCAATATAACAATAGCTACAGAAGATGAACCAAATAACAATCCAGCTCCTGACGATCATTTCCGATTACTCTTTGGTACTTGTATTGAAGCGTTGTGTGGACCTAGAGGCACTGAATCTCCAGAAATCGTAGATACTTGTCTAAGGGCTTTAAGGGGGATACTGGAAGTGGCTAAAGCTAGAGAATTATTGCTAGAAGACTCCGGGCTTATTGTTGAACTATGTAACGTATTGCATAGGTTGGTTTTGACATTGGACTCTTCAGATTGTCAGTTGTTGTGCATGGAGGTATTACAACGAGTATTGAGAGCTGCTACTGATCGTCTTGACGATGAGAGAAATAGGCAACCAGGTAATAACTTTTATTATTTTTATGTATGTAAAGTTAGGTTAGGTAGTAGATTTAGTTATAAAATAATATCAAGATAGGAATAACAACATGTAAAAATATGATGCCTGTAGTTTAATTGCAGCAGGTAGTCTTTATAAACATCCAAATTTAGGAAAATAAAAGTTTCATATTGAATTATTTCTTGCAGAAAATGGTGAAGCAAGGAGTATAGAAGATCGTGATGCTATGGGTGAAGGTGGAAAGGAAGGAGATTTAGATCCTGACAAGTCGCTGGTATTTGCAGCCCTGGAAATTTGCTTATGCCTAATAGTCCGACAAATTCCGGCACTGAGCCCCACTCCTCATCCCGCCATTACAGGGGCACCACGCGTAGCAAATTCAGGTCTATTAGCTGCTGGTTTTACAGCCTTAGGCGTTTTGCCAGAATTATGTTCTCTACAAGGAGCATTAGCTATCTTACCAAGTCTTCTTTATCTTGGTACAGGTGTATTAAAAGAAGCTCCATCAGCATCACCAGGAGCTTTACAACTTTTACGCAAGTTGGCTTCAGATGAACGTGCAAACGATGGAGAATGGCGACATTTGCTTCAAAGTGCGCTAGCCAAAGTGATCGATCTTGCCAAAACTCCTGGGCCTGGCGAAGCTGCTCCACTGCTAGCTATTGCAGTATTTGTCCTTCATGCTCCTTCCGATGTAGCTGCTGCTCCTAATTTGCAATATCCATGCATTAATCATTTTAGACAATGTTTACAAAGTAATGATAATGCAGTAAGTATACAAATTATTTTATTACTTCGATGTTTCGCGGGTACCTTGCCAAATATCAAGAGAAAGTATAGACCTAAACATATTTGGTTCATAATATTTAGGAGATTTAACTATACATAATTTTTTGGAAAATCTGTTGAAATATATTGCAAATGTATTATTTGACAGATTTTTCAGGTGGAGTAAGATTTTCAAGGAATTAGCTGTAGGAATACAAGTAATAGTTTAGCAATTAAATTAACAAGTTGTATCTTTTTATTTTCAGACGAAATTAAAATGCATCAAAACTCTTAAATCCCTATTTGCACATTCTGATGAATCAGTGGCTACTCCCTATATTCATTCACTTGCTCCTCAGCTTGTAGAATTTCTCTATTCTGAAGAAGCTAAAAAGTTAACGTCAAATGAAGAATTTTGTATTACAATTGAAACAATTAATGCTGTGGAAAGTTTAATCGCTTTAGCTGAACCTCAAAAGAGTAAGTATTTTTAGATTGTATATTCAAGTTAATTCAAAAATTCATTTTTTTTCCATCCTACATAGGAGATATTATGCAAGGCAAGTAAGCTTAAATAAAAAAGCATTTTTGAACTATTTCTCACACTTCTTCCGGGCTCTCTTTTCCTTGCCTTTCTTCCAAAATGTATTAAGTTTGTTAGATTTTAGAGCTTTCATGGCATCTAAGGACGTTTTAAAATGTATAATCCAATATAAGCACTCAAGTGACTTGAATTGAGAAATTTTAAACTCAAGTTGAGGTCACATTTGGTTTAAATTTTCTTGAGTTGAGTGAGGAAACATGTAACATAATATGACTTCAAAAAAGTTTAATTTTTAATATGTATTTGTATTTTTTTAGGAATTCAGATGCTTTCTCTTCTTGTGCCAATTCTGGTGAATTATCTATTGCAAAATCCCCATGATCGAAATATGAACAAATATTTATTATCCTTGCACGAAGTAAGCTTAGAGAAATTGATGAAAATTGGTCCTACATATCCGCAGGTAAATATTATTGTATTAATTTACCAAGCATCTACCTAAAGTGATATTCTGTTTCAGGACTTTAAAAAATTGATGAGTACATCCGCAGATCTCAGGACTAAACTGGAAAGTGCCATAAGATCAAACCAGCAAAATGGTGTCAATATTAAAAACGAAGTTAATATTAATCAACCAATATCAATTCATATGCCAACCATCAAATTGAAAACTGACTTCAGTAACTTCTCATAAACAGTTATTGTTTTGTAGGACATAACCTATCTGTTAGAAACCACTAATAGAACGATAATATGTTTGTTCCAACACGCCCAACACATGCGCCTAAAGAGATATGCCCTTACTATGTATACACCGATCCTTGCTTAGGGTTCCAACTTGTCATGTACCATTCGAGAATTGATTGCTTCACAGTCATTTCAATACTGGGTTGAAAGCATGTACTTTTTAGATGAAATTGCGTAAATTTATCAATTTCTAGCTCAGCTCTGTGATCTGCCATTTCTCATGTTCGTTGTCGATCAAACAATCGGCAGTGAGGGTGTTTTGTAGTTTGTGTGACTTCTTACAAATTCAAAAAGCAAGTAAGGTTAGCTTAGATTTCAGGAAGAAGAGCGTTTCATCGGCTCAAACCCCGTTCTATCGCTTGCCATGTTAAAGCATGCGCACAAAATCGGTTAGAACAGCTCTTCGACGGTTCTTAGTCCTTGGGTGTCTTAGAAAAATTGGGTGTTGGAACAAACCTAATATGGTGACCAACACTAATTATCTCTTTAATATATTCAATCTAAAAATAATTGGTCATGGTGGATAGTCGGCAGAAAAAAAAATTATTATCAATTGCATAAAATAATCAATATTTACAGCAAAAAGCTAACGAACCGAAGAATGATATTTAAAAAAAAAATGTATATTATTTCAAATGTTGAAAATTTTAGGAAACTGTTATGCCAATCTTGAATAATTTGGACAATATGAGCTGGGTTTGGGATTGTATTCTGGCTTTGGAGTGGATTTTTGTCAGGGGACCATGGATTTAATTTATCGCAATTCTAAAGTCAAACGGGTGATGCAAGTTCTGGAAAATTTTTTGCCAATCTTCGAGCAGTAGTATAGTCACTGATAACTTATTAAAACAGTTTTTGAAAAATTGATTTAAGCATAGAAATACACAATATGTCGTTATCTTAGAATAATAAATGTATCTACAAAGCATCGGCGCAAAACAAAATACACAACAACAGGTTGGGCTTGGGTTCCTAAGTAGTATTTCATCCGATCGCATATAGACGGCCCAACGTTGAATTGCTAGCAAAAAAATGGACATTGTTGTCACGTACACCCGCAAATAAATAACCTGTTTTTGCTACGATTTAAAGATTATTGTTCCCAAAAATCAGTACATGCTCATAGTTTTCCATTATATCAAAATTCAAAATAGACCTTAATAATTTGATTACCAAAAATGTTACTAAATAAATCAACTTTTCAACTAATTTCAGGAAGTCTCTTACATTGTTATATCTCTGTTGTCCGACTTTATAAGTTTCAATGATCTTTTTCTCCTCCATTACTAGCAAGAATTCAGTGTTTTCTTCAATGCTAACCTCACTCAAAGATGTGGTAGTAGTTAGATATGAAAGTAACCAGAGCTATAATCCATGCTGATGACTGGTGGACTGATCACTGAATGGTCCCATACAAGTACCAAACGATGGAAACAAAGGAAACGACCACAGGGCATGTTGGATGTTTAGCGACTGAAAGTCGAAGAAATCAAAACAAACTTCCAGTTCCTACTGAATGAGAAATCCTCTGCTGAATATCCTGACGATGTTGAACAGCACTGGTCAACTCTTAAAACAGCTATGCTGACACCATACCAAGAATCAAAGTTAATGTCAAAACGAGCTTCCTCACAAGGAGACATCAGGATTGGTTTGATGGGAACAATAAAGAAATTGAAGGTCATCTGCCAGAAAAGGAAAGCCTACAATATCTGGCAAAACGACCCAAATTCAGCTTGCAAGAAACAAATATACAGTATCCCCCATAATGTTCGCTACATATGGGGAAATTTTTTATTTAGAACAGTACAATTCCGAACCTAGCTATAATCCAAATAGTCTAGGAAAATAGTCGAAAAATACATGTATTGCAAAAAAAAATGATAGGGGGAGGGTGGGTGATCATAAAACCGAAAATAGCAAACATTCACCCCTCTGGCGTTTTGCGCTATAGGGGTTGAAAGTGCGCCATTGGCGATTACTTGGTTTTACAAAAAAATGTTTCAGATAAAAGATGTGCAACATTATTTGATCTACAATGTTTATCTAAAGACTTTTTTGATAAGGGGCCGTCTGTGGTCATAAGGGCTGTTTGAAATTTTATAATGAAAATGAAAAATTTAAACCAACGTGAAAAATTTTTCTACAACACATACAACATTTTTGCTTTATGAAGTTTTTACTCACCCCCTGCCGTTTTGCAATAGGGGTAGTTTAAAGTTTATTTATTTTTTCACAAAAAAAAAATTCCTTATAAAAGTTTTATAAGATTACATTCCCTACAATTTTTCCCAATCAACTTTTTTTGTAACTCACCCCCATTCAGCGGGGGGGACACTTCCTTAGGGAAATTTTAGTTTTTAGGGGTATATAATAATTTTTTTTTCTTTTCTCACCTTTAGTGCATATGAAAAGGTTCAATTAACATTGTATTAAAAGGATTTTTTTTTCCACCACCTTTTTGTTTTTAGGGGTAGTTCGCCTATTTTTAACTTTACAAAAAAGAGTTATAGAGAAAAGTTGCTCAAAATAATAAAATGAACAAGTTTTCTTAATAATTTTTTTCTGTAAAGTTGAAAATAGGCGTACTACCCCTAAAAACAAAAAGGTGGTGAAAAAAAAATCCTTTTTATACAATGTTAATTGCAACTTTTTATATGCACTAAAGGCGAGAAAAGAATTTTTTTTTAAATATATACCCCTAAAAACCAAAATTTCCCCGAGGGAAGTGTCCCCCCGCTGAATGGGGGTGAGTTACAAAAAAAGTTGATTAGGAAAAATTGTAGGAAATGTCATCTTATAAAACTTTTATTGAGAAAATTTTTTTGTAAAAAAATAAAAAAACTTTAAACTACCCCCTATTGAAAAACGGTAGGGGGTGAGTAAAAACTTCATGGAGCAAAAATGCTGTATGAGTTGTCGAAAATTTTTTCACGTTGGTTAAAATTTTTCATTTTCATTATAAAATTTCAAACGGCCCTTATGACCACAGACGGCCCCTTATCAAAAAAGTCTTTAGATAAACATGGTAGATCAAATAATGTTTCACATCTTTTATTTGAAACATTTTTTTGTAAATTCAATAGGTACCAAGTAATCGCCAATGGCGCACTTTCAACCCCTATAGCGCAAAACGCCAGAGGGGTGAATGTTTGATATTTTCGGTTTTATGATCACTCACCCTCCCCCTATCATCCCTGAAAAGTTCATTTGGGTAGGAATTTTTTTTTTGAAAATCGACAATTTTCCTAGACTAAAAACATTTTTGTTAAAAGGGTCTACCAATTTCATTTACAGTTTAAATGAATAATTTTCAAACTACATATTACTAACTTTGCCTCATGGTTGACATTCATTTGTCAATTATATTTGTAATATTGTAACTACATCTTGTGAACATTTTGAAATATATACTAAAGGTTTAGATTAACCTGTCCAAATAATTTTATTATTGACAATTATGTTAGTAGAACAATTCCATGAACATCAATTTTCCAGGAATATTTTTATGATTGTATTTAGCAATAATAAATATATCATGTGAGAAGTTAGATTATGCGTATAGACTGAGCAAATTATGTAATGTGCTCTTCTTACACATTTTTTCCTATTTCAAAAGAATATATTTTTTTGTGATATGTTTAAAACGAATCTGAAATTATATTAAACGAATTCCTATTATGATTTATATAATCTATTAACGCCTAAATGTAATTCTATAATTTAATTTTTCCTTTGTAAAATAAAACATTGAAACGACTATTTTATATTTTTATTAACAACACCATAAAAATAAATGAAAAAACAAAATGCATATCAATAAAATTTCCGTTGGAATATTTTGAATGCCCCAAAATTATTACAATAAATTATTAAATTAAAACAAATTAAAGGATGAATGGCAAAATAGCTTTCCTGCATTTAGGATAATTTGGGAACTCTTTCTTATAGTTTCTGTGTTTTCCAAGAGCCCAAATTGTCATCTGGTATAATCCCGCCAGAGCAAAAAGTCCAGCTGAAACAAAAACAAGTTGAGTATAAATGGGAAAAATTTATTTATAGACAAGAAGTTGAAATATTTGAATAAGCATGGTTTTATTTTAATTAAAAACTTCTTACAATTACAGAACAGGTATCAGAATTGCTGGAGCTGAAGAATACTTTCGTACATCAACCAGAATATAAATAAAAAACATACAAAGTATTACTGTCTAGGAGAATGATAGTACTTTATCAGACCAGCAAGGGCACAAACAAAAATTTTCAAGAGAAGGGATTAGTCAAAAATGTGAAAAAAGGGGAAAATGGCGCTAGTGCAATTTTACACTAATTGCACACACTCTTTATACTTCATTAGGACAACCCAAAAAAAAAGCATGTTTAAATACAATTTAGAACCAAAAACATGTTCACGCAAAGATCTTTATGGCTAATTTAGGAGTATTTTAATAAACACGCACTTTAAAAACTACTTTGGATAGATTTTGATTCAAAACAAATGACATATCGCAGAAAATGTTGTTCCAATGCAATTTTACACTAATTTTGGAAATTTTCTCTTGATATTTCGGAAAGATAAGCCAAAAGGAAGAACATTTAGGAAACATTTAGATTATTTCGTTCAATACATCTACGGAAAGGATCTGTATGATTATCATGTAATTAGTCCAGTTTAAGTAGTTTTTTTGTAAATGAACACTTTAACACTACTTTGGATTTTTTTTGTCAAAGGAAAGTAGTGAAAATTCGCTGAAAATATAAATAAAATGCAATTTCACTATCATTTTGGACATTTTCTCTTCATATTTCAATAGATAAAGCTGAAAGGAATGCGCTCACTTTTAGACCATTTTGTTCTAAATGCAATTTTTAACCAAAAATACACCTACAAAAGGAGTTGTGACAATTAGCTTCAATTCAGGTTGTTTTTCCCATTGAACCGTTGGTTGTACCCATACTTTAAGACTAGGTACATGGAATTTTTTTTTTTAAAGAAGTGGAAAATCGCAGAGAAGTTGAAATGCAATAATTTTAAAATAATAGTGACAGTTCTTTTACCTGGGACACAGGAAGTCAGCAAGGTAAACCCAAACCAAGCACCAAATTCGTATGTGTAATTTGGGCAAGACACCAAGTTATAAAGTTTAGTAAGAGGATTGCTGCTAGGCACTGGAATTTTTCTCACTTTGGTACCTGGTGGCCTCAAATCTCTCAGAAGAATGTGAATACTTAAGTTGCCCAGTTCACAGATCTAAAATGGAAATAAAAAAATTAATTAAAGTTGCAAATATTCGAAAACTAGGAAGGAAAGTGCATGTACACAAAAGGAATAATTCCGCTTCCTTTCTGCTTTTCGTTTTCTTTGAAGTAAATTGTTGACACCAACCAAACATGCATGGGAAAGGGATAAAAACCTACAAGTAGTATTTTATCATATTATTGCTCTGTCTAAGGGTGGGTTTATACAGGAAATAATTATTCAGGTATTGAGTTTTGCGTTTTCTTCCAGCTACGTGTGGCGTCGGTGGCCTCATTCGGAATTTAGCTCGTCGAAGACTCCAAAAGCATAATTTGCTAATAATTTGAAATAATTTGTTTTGCATTTTATTTTCAATATTATACGTTTAATTATCATACAGGTGAATAAAGTAGGATCATAAATGAATACAGATAATCAAGTCAATATGTCTATGTTGTAAATTAGTGACAGCCTGAATAACTTTACGGATGTTTCAAACTTCTACCTATCCCAATTCAAAAATGCCTCAAATATTTTTGAAAAAAAAAATTGGGAAACACCAATTCTAATGACCGATAATATGTTTTCTAGTTACTCACATGTGATTTAAAAATTCAGTAAATTACAGCTAAATCTTACCACAAATATGGCAAGTCCTAGAAGTTGCATAAGAACTGGCGGAGGTGTGAACAAGGGATGATTAGTATGATAAGCAACATACAATGCAAATCCCCAATAGTATCCACAATTCTTGAAGAGGTTTCTTAGGGGCATAGTGCCGTGCGAAAAGCGGTGGATAAATAAAGTCTCAAGTACCCTTTTGAGATAATGGATGCTCCAACATATTAGTGCCACACTAGAAACGAATTTTTAATAATTATTAGATAAGCGGTTCTTGTACACTAAAGAAATAAAAGAAGTCACTACATATAACTTTTGTGATCCTTCAACTATTAAGACCTTCAACAGATTTTTAAAAAAGTTCAATGGTGAGTAGCTTCTTCTAGTTCTTCTACATGTTGGCAAAATCATATTTCCTCTTAATTTAGCTCAATAAATGGAACGCAATGCAATACATATTTTTTCTTCATATTCATTTAACGGACAACTTCAAATGCCCATCCAGGATTTTATTAGATCAATCACTGAATTGAATACCTAACCTCTTTCTGTCAAAAGAAACGGCGTTTTCGTGAGTCTAACAGACAAGCTGGCTTAGTCAAAAAGGCCCAACAAAGCCAAAGATTGCAATGAGTTTCGGTTTTTACTCAAGGAGGTGTCCAAATTTGATCTCTACATGCCTCTAGTGCACAACCCAGTGAAGCTCTATGAAGCTCCTCAAACCAACAGACCACCCTCTAGAGAGAACAAAACGAGACTAAACTTTATAGATATATTATTGTTTCCCTTTATTATTTTTATAGCCTATTCTTGTTTGTTTTGATCTATTATTTAATACATATAATTTTTTTCTATTGTAGTTCCATATTTATAAGGATCTCACCTAGACAGTGCAATAAAAGGCGCCCTGAAAGTTTGCCCGCCGTGTTTTTTTTTTTTTTTTTTTTTCTCCTAGGAAAATAAAAATCCAATGGTTTTTCTTTCCATGTATTAACATTTCCTATCTGTGGTTAGCACTTCTTGTCATGGAAATGAGAAATAACACAAAGTAGGGTGGGTAGTAACTGGTAGCTGGTGATGATTCCAATATTTTTTTTTTTTGCTTTCTCACTTTCTCATAATCTTATTTATACAGGGAAGCAATCTACAGTTTAAGTTCATGTTGCGCACCGCACAACAATATCTTACTTCACAGCAAATACTTGAAAACTCTAAATATTAACGACAATAAAATATTTAGGTTAAAAGTACAAACTCACCCTCGGATTCAGCTAATAAAAAAATTGTATTGTGAGTAGGTAGTAAATTAACCAGATTTTCAAAGTGGTGCCATAGAATTTGGTGCCACGGAAATAAGAATGATTTGAAAGCTACACAGTTTTCCTCTTCTGAAGTGAATTCGAATCCTAGGAGAATGAGTTTCTTAAAAAAGAAGCCAAGTTGAAGGAATTCGTAAAGAGATTTAAGGGTAGCATGGTGACCAAAATAACTTAAAATTACAAGTGCCTTATTTTGTCTGTCCTTTAGTGTATTATCGAGAAATTTAAACTTACGTTGCAGTGGTGGATAAAGATGTTCCTTCAGCAGAGTCCCCATACAATATCCATGGTCTTAAAGAAGCGAAGCCATACAATAGAAATGGGCCAGCATATTCAAGGATAAACACTGTATCCCAGCCAATTTGTGGGCCTAAATCTTTGACATAGACTTTTTTGCTAATCCCCAATGAAGGTATTGTGAGATCATCTCTAATATCTTTGCCCTTGAGTTCAGCCCTGATTGATTGTCTATCAACATGAAGTTTAGGAGAAATTGCAGCAATTTGCTTTTTAATATCTTTTACTTTTTGATTGTCCTCCACTGTAAGCTCTCCAATCTTCCTGTTGGAAGTCGTAAATACTTCTATCTAAAAGCAGTGATGTTCATAGTATAATGATAGTATCTATCTGATATACTTAGATAGATTATTGATTAATATGTGTGTGCAAAATAAGCAAATTGTCTTACCTGAACCATGACTTGGACAAAATTTTCAACTAAAATACGTGTCACCTTTTCCAAATTGCAAATGCTCACTAAATATGGCTTCTAATTTTTTCAATTAGAATTCCAATATCCAATACACTATTGACAAGGTCAATGAGTTTAATTCATTCTATTCCGGTCATTCGGGTTTTTCAAACTATTTGTGTTGACCCCAGTGTTGACCATTGACCCTGTTGCAGGATGTGCTACTGCTATTTGTATTTAAATGTTTATTTATGATACGAGAACACGAGGATTACCAAGGAAATTATTGTACTCTATGTGCTAGAATAGGAATTTGTTTATTTGATGTTTTTAGTTTCCACACACAAGATTTCCACGACTCTCAGACTCAGAGATACGAGGTACCAATTTTGATATCAAAATGTTTTATTTTGTTTTTGAGTGACTGGAAACAGGAATTGGATTGGAATAAGAGCATTCAATACAAGGCGCAAGGCGAATTCAGTTAAACTCCCACCACCACAGGGGCGAGTTCAGGAATGACACACTCAGTGTGAGTGTGACACCGGTGCGACGCAATAGCCGTTCATTAATGCTATAAGGCGGTTACACACGGACGTTGATGTCTGAAAACATGTACGCACATACATGAACGAGCAAACAAAAACATCAATGTGTATGCAAAATATCGTCGCGTTTTTGAATGTGCAATTTTGTATGCACACTCGGAACACCGTGGCAAGAATAGCAAGACTGCAGTTTTGTGCGAGCGTCTGTACAAAAGCGCCATGCACGTTGTTGTTTGCACGTTGATGTATGCACGTATATTAATTAAGAAGACATCCACGTCCGTGTGTAACCGCCCATAGGCACACCAAGTGCGCGCACTCTGTGCCGTTCAGAAAGTACTTTGGGCGCGCTCCAGGTGTCGCACCGGTCACACCAAAATTTTTTGGTGTGGCTGCGGTGTGATTGTGTCTTTATGTCAACAATGTCAACCATTCCTCCCATAATCTCAATAATCCCACCAAATATAAACAAAACACAAATAAGAATTAAAGTTTTTCTTTCAAATTAAAAAAATGAACAACAAAAAAAAGTAATCCTAATAGATTTTGTCAAATTTTCGAGGAGATGCTCGATTGGTCACACCAAGCGTTCAGAAATTCATACGAATGTCGCCTAAGAATAATTGTCATTTCAGTCACACCCATAAAATCGCACTCCCACCCGGTGTGTTATTTCTGAACTCGCCCCAGTCCACGAATTTGAAAGATGACAGTTGACAGAAGCTCGGTCATGTTTTTGCTCGCGGAAGATTAGAACTCGCCTACTGTACTGACTACTACACTACTTAAGTCAGTGTACATCCAGAGCAGCATTCCAGTGACAAATTTTAAGGTGCTCCACATCAGTAGCGTCACACTCTGGTGCTCCAAACAACTGTTGTTTCACTGGAACGCACCCTACTTTAAGCGTTGTGTTTTTGATGCACCCATAAAATTGCAGGTGCTTGAGAGAGCAGGGGAGAGGAAAAACGAACAGTTTAGTTGCGCAAAACTCAGAAGCACTGGAACGCCTATAAATAGCCCGGGGCGCTCTAGAGCAGCTCGGAGGGCTTAAAGTGCGTCACTGGAAACGACTCAGTACACAGTGTAAAGTCAGTGCAAGGATAATGCACACTATTAAAGGATTGGTTACCCAAGGAGAATAAACTTACTAAGGAGTGCTTATCGGCCCCTGTTTGGGTAATTGTCGCCATATTGGTTTTCAACTGTTTCCAACCACTGCTGACGTCATAACAAAGTCGCCAGCTGTTTGCGCCAGCGGTTTTATAAATTTATAATTTGTCATGAAAAATATTTTATTTTGATTTTGATTAACCATTATAGCGGGTAAAGGTACCCTATGCTATGATGGAACCAGTAGCGCGATATCTGGCTAGCTTTCGTCATTCCGCCTATTTACACGTTTTCAGCATGTATGATTTAATGGAGCCCTAGGAGAATTACGCGGCGTTTTGTTTACATTTCTTTATGTAAGTATAATAACTATAAGATAATTTATTCTATACTATTTAATTGTTTTTAGGGTTTTCTCATATTAATATAACATATTCCTATTCGAGCATAAATTGTTTGTTTATGTATTATATTCTTGTAAATATTACTGTCCCATATGGCATATGGGCCTGGGCAGAAGCTAACATTTTTAGCTGTACTTACATTTTGTTTGTGGAATTAGCCATCAGGAAGCTTTGAATACTGCTTATGATAATGAAAATGTTGATGGCATAATATATCGAGCCCACACAGAAAGCAAAGAGCTCACTGACTAAGATTCAGCAGATGAGGAATGTGGTTTTGACTTATCTACTAGGCAACTTTTGTGCTAGTGCAGAAATTGTTTATTCGAATGGGAAATATATCACAGGTAGACGTAGAGTAGAATTAACAATTTTTTGGGAAATCATACAATTTTAACTTTATTTTTATTTTCAGACATACCCGAGGAAATATAAAGTACCACCTTGCGCTACAGGAGAATATGCTTCGGGCTGCAGCAAGTGATTTTTGAGTCAATAATGATATAAGGTATTATGGACTGCATCATTATTGAAACACTTTTCCTGAACGTAAAAAAAACGATGTGGTGGTCAAAACTGTAGCAGCCGAGGAAGAAAAATGTGCTGCAAATGCAATATCGACTTATTTATTCACTGTTCTCGAAAGTTTCACACTGGGTAATAATTTTCACCCATAATGCTGCTCGTGATGATGCAGGCCAAAATTCATTATAATCTATTTCGTTTATCTGTCCCGTAATGATTATATCTATACAACAGCCTAACCGGATCTTTTTCTTATATTTTTGTAAACTTTCTACAATAGGACATTGCCAAAAGGGTCTCAAGGCTGGTATGGATCTCCCTTATAATGTCTGTATTTGAATAACTTGTATGTCTAATAAATAAATAAACATTTTATAAATAACTCTTTATTTTTATTTATAAATAGGTGAAAATTAAATTAACAAAGTCAAATAACTTGACCACAAATCTGATTTTTACTCGAACTACCTATAATATAATACTGGTAATTAGGATTTAATAAACACTTTACACGTTCTGCTGTTTGCTCGGCCATTTGTATGCCTATCTGAGAAGAGTTTAATAATTGATTAAAAGTATAACTACATTCATTACTTGTATCAGTCTCACTAGAATCTTGATTTCTTTTTCTTTCGGCAAGTTTTTCAGCACCCATGGAATCTATTTTTTGGCTCGGTTTATGGATCACTATAGAAGAGGGCAAATTCTGGGATGGTACAACTGTTTTTTTCAATATCCGACCTCTACCTGTACCTCTAAGGGTGGGTATTATAAAACTACTTTGAGAGTTAACTTAAAGTTAACTTCTGGAATTACATGTAATTCAAAAAGTTAACTTTAAGTTAACTGTCAAAGCAGTTTTATAATACCCGCCCTAAGACCTGTACTCTCACCTGTAAATAATAAAAACAGTCAATATTTTCAAACAAAACATTTTAAAAATAGATAGTACTTGATAAATGCCTAGAAGCAGGCCTAAAATGAAGCTAGGGCACAAAACTATCCATTATGCTTGTTTACCTTAACACAAAATTCTTGCTTAATTGAGATGCAGAGAATACACTTTCATGAATTTGGTGACTGGTTTGCCAATACGAAGTTTTAAAATCCAGAAGGCTTTTCTTCTCGACACTTCTTTTTCCATTTTCGTTTCCAAATAAACCCGTGGGCCTGTTTCAAGGGGAAATATGTAGAAACTCAATCCTTTGTCAGCTTTTTTTTTTAGCCCAAGACTTGCATTGAGGAACACAACAGTAATGATTAAAAGTCATGATTATATGTATCTGATATAATTTTATAATTTTAGACTTTAATTATACTAGAAACTAGTTCCATAATTTCCAGCCAGATCATAACATAACCTGTGGTGCAAACAGCCTACGTCAAGACGAAAAACGCCATGATGTTTACGTCACAACTGATTTTTTGGCTTGGCGGGGTAGGGGGGGATTTGTTTAGACTTTGTTATGAGGATAAGCCATCCTTAGTAGTGTGTATCATCCTTGTTGGTTACCGCCCTCGTTTTTGGTCATCGCGGTCATCTGGTGTCGCACCATTGTCGGCATCATTAATTAAGTCCTCAGCAGTTTGCACCAGCGGTCGTAATTTAGATTTCAAATTTATGATGAAAAATATCATTTAATTTAACCTAATAGGCAAGAGGAAGTTTCAAACGCGATCCAAAAAAGAGTTGTTGTTTTAGAATGTTGATCAATGTAACTTATGAGGCAAACACCTTACGTCAAGGCAAGAAACACGCAGCCCACGTTATCACTGGTGCCCTGCGTTTTTATTCTCATCAAATTTTAATGATGGATCCACCATTCTATGTTCGTCATTGACATTTCCCTTTTTTTCCTAGTAAACATGTGTCCGGAAGTGCTTAGTTTTCCAGATATACAGGGTGGCCCGAATTTGGGCCTCATCATTGGGATCTCGGTAACCGTAAGAGATACGGGGTCGGTTAAATAATGGCAAAGTTGCGCAATTTTATGACCAATGGAATGCCGTTTTGAAACTAGAAAGATTCCGAATACTTCCGAAGATATTCGGAAAAAACCAAAATTTTGTAAAATCGTTTTTATTTTTTCCCGGTCTTATTTGAAAAGCAATTTTAAAATAAATGTCACTTCATCATTGTCACTTCTTCCCCTCTAGTAGATGGTGGTACTAAATTTAAAATTCGACGTTTCGTCTTCAGGCGGCCATCCTTAACTTACGTTTTTTAAATACGAACCTAGATTTTTTATTTGCGATTTTGTCATCTTTGGGCATCCTAAAACCGATACTGTTTATAATTTTTCAATAACAGGGTAAAAAAGCAGGTCCGTATTTGAAAAAAAAAATTGATGATGATTCCAGAGGAACGAAACGTTGGATTTCAAATTTAATACTGCCATCTTGTAAAGAAGAGAAAGTGACAATGGGAATGTGAAATTAGCTTTTCAGAATCATTTTAAATGAAATCAGGAAAAAATTTAAGAAAAACGAGAAATTCATGTTTTTTTCGTATAGTTTTCATTTTTTCCTGATTTTATTTAAAAAGATTGTGAAAAACTAATTTCACCTTGCCATTATCACTTTTTCTTCTCTACAAGATGGCGGTATTAAATTTAAAATACAACGTTTCGTTCCTCTGAAATCATGATTTTTTTTTTTTTTAAATATGGACCTGCTTTTTTTGCTGTGTTATTGAAAAATTATAAACAGTATCGGTTTTAGGATGCGCAAAGATGACAAAATCGTAAATAAAAAATTCAGGTCCGTATTTAAAAAAAGGAAGTTGAGGATGGCCGCCTGAAGACGAAACGTCCAATTTTAAATTTAGTAGTACCATCTTCTAAAGGGGAAAAAGTGACATTTATTTTAAAATTGCTTTTCAAATAAGCCTGGGAAAAAATAAAAACGATTTTACAAAATTTTGGTTTTTTCCGAATATCTTCGGAAGTATTCGGAATCTTTCTAGTTTCAAAACGGCATTCCATTGGTCATAAAATTGCGCAACTTTGCCATTATTTAACCGACCCCGTATCTCTTACGGTTACCGAGATCCCAATGATGAGGCTGAAATTTGAGCCACCCTGTATATCTGGAAAACGAAGCATTTCCGGACACATGTTTATTAAAAAAAAAGTTTTATTTTTACGAGATCTATCATCCCTAGAAGTTTGTAACAAACCTTTCGTGACACCCTGTATACAATGGTATTATATATCCTTGGGCAGTGGCGACAGAGAGTTCTCGTGCCTGAGACGCTACGCTAATACGGTACCGCTAATTTTACGGTATTTTACATGGTATTTGATAGTTCTCGGACACGAATACGCAAAAATCCTCCAATCCCTTATTCTGTTCACATTTTGACAGCTGAGTTGAGTGATCTAACCCAACTTTTTTCTGCTTGTTTTCTAATTTATTAGGCCGGCATACACACACGTTTTTTCGTGCGGTTTATCGTGGCATGTTGAAATTTGGCGGTTATCATGCGCGAAAGAACAGCATACACTTTACCAAAGTATTCAAATGATTTAGCACGTGATTACACGTAGCATATCAGTTTCAAAGGATGTATGTGTATGGGCAAAAAGTGTCACTTATCGTGTCGTTTGAAAGTGCATGTAGTCATATGTAGATACTAATTTTCAACGTGATAGTTCGCTACGCGGCGTTTAGGTCTTCGTACTAGCCTCAAAACCGTGACGTGGAATGGCGTGTGGACACGAGTGTGAACTGCACTCATGTACTACTGAGTCCTGACGCCACATTCCAAATGAAAGCACGTCTCAAATCCCTGCCCTTTTTATCATTGCATTATTTGCATTGCGTGCAGCCCTCCTCACTCACACGCATGATTTTTTACAGGTTTTTGCAGATGACACGATAAACTGTGCGAAATTAACGTGTATGTATGCTGGCCTGTTATACATATATCCTGAAGATTCTGAGTTTGATTAATTTTTCCTTGGTGTTTTTTATGGAGGAATTATTAGAAGTTGGTATTCTTGCAGACGGAAATGGAGCGTGTACTAATTTTGACATAGCATAGTGTTGCGGTAAGGCATCCGCTAAGTCCCGTTAGATAGCGGGCTCCGCTAACGCTAATACCGTGAGAACTCTCATACTTGTCAAATAGCGTTACGGTATTTGAAATTTGGACAGCACGAGAACTCTCTAATTAGAGATCCCGTCGTCATATTCTCCATTCTCCCTTACTTCTTGCTAATTTTAGATATCGACGCCTCCAATAGAAAACATTGTAAGTGACAAATTCACGATTTTCGCTTTTTCGCATTTTTTTAACCTACTGCCCAGCAAACACGGAAAGTCAGCCGCTGCGCAAAAACTGTGATACTGTGCTGTACTTGTTGTACAGCGATGTAGACGAAGCAGCTGCATCAGCCCGGATCATATATGTCCCACCGGCCTGCATCTGGCGCTGCACTGTTCATGCTGCATTTGAGTACAGCCACTGTGCAGTAGCTCTGCCTCTTCATTATGCAATTTTAACACAGCAATAACGCAGCGCTCTTGAAGAGGTCGTACATATTTGTTTCGCAATAACTGTGGAGCAGCTAATATACCGTTTAGGTATATTTACCTGTGGCACTCTAAATTTAATGGACATAATTTATTTTATATAGACAGGATATTTTTGAAAAATGACAAAGCAAATTAAAGTAGGTATATAGGATATATTAATGGGGTGGGACATTAAACAATAATATTCCTTATTCCTTAACCATATTTTGGTGGCTTTTTCAGCTTCTGATTGAGACGCATTCTGACTGGCTCTATTTTTTCTTACATTGACTAAATAAAGACAAAATTGAGTTAAAATTTAAAAACCGTTTCACCTTGCACCAACTTACCTAAATTGCTTTATTGATGTTGATGATATAGGTATATTCTGAAAATTGTGCTTTTTGAAGGCGCCCTGTCCAGTTCAGCTGAGGAGTTCAATTTTTAGATAATAATCTGGCTAATATGTTCCTACATACTTCTTCAGTGTTTTTGCCCCCTAGTATTCCGAGACTATTTACCTGAAAGATTATTTCTCTTTTGTAAATCCATTTTTTAAATCACAAAAATAGAAAACGGAAAACGGGGGCAAATAGAAAAACGATAGAAAACTTAGGTTATGATAATACGGGGGCCTTTGTTTTTGTTTATTTGTATCAATTTTTACCTACCTTGTTTCCTCTTGTTGCTAATGCATCTTGTACACGTAGTAATACAAATCACAGGTAAAAGACACGTGAAAAACACCACAAAAATTATAAATCAAAAACGCTGCCCTGCATCAGTGGAACAATACAATACAATAAAATAAAACAAAATGGCTACGCTCACAACTCTACGGCAAAAAATACTGTGCTCGCGCAAATTGGCACATTTCTTTACAGTAACTGCACTAACATTTTACAACAGTTGTTGCATCAATATGCGCATGGGAGATCGAAATAATCTATCGCTTTTCCAATACAAAATCTGCAAAGCCGCTGCATATCAAATACTGCACTTCTAAAATACAGTATTCCCAATGCAAGTGCTGCGCAGCATTAATAAAACTATTTATGTGCTGTATTTGGGCTGTGTTCGTGATACAGCAACATTACAGCGACGATAAGTTGTGTTCGTTGGGTGCTATTACTCTTCCTAAAAATAAATGCCAAATCATCAATTTTTTGCGGGAAAACCCAGCTTTTATTATTTTTTTTAATTGTAACTAACAATTTAAAAAAAAATCCGGGTAAGAAAGCAGTAAGGGTGCATACAATTTCATTTATAATGCCCCTTTGAATTGTAAAGTACTTTACAATTCTAAAAATTCTCATTCTTGGTGCAAAAAAATGGCAACAGCCATTACAATCATTTTGCACGGATATTTTAATGGATTGTAAAATTGTAAAGTACTTTACAATTGTTTTGCATGGAGAATAAAATCTTAACATGTAGATACAATGTTTTTCCTTGGAAACTATGCAAACCGCGTGTCATTTACAATGCATTTTCTAACCTAGAAAGATGTTCGCGATAATGATTCTGACTAATATAACACATTTTTATGTTCATGTTTTACTACATAATTTAGAATAGGTTTTCTGTTTTTTGAATGAAGCTTCATTTTTTTTTTGATTATTTTTCTTTTTTCTCTAAGAAATTATACATTGTAAAGTCTCTTACAATGTTTTTGTTTGGAAATGTCTTAAGGTTTCAAAATTGTAAAAAGCATTACAATTCACGTTCTTAAAAAAATTTCCGGACAAAAACAATGTAAGAGCCAATACAATTTTTTTTCTGCTGAAATTGTGTTTTAGCGTAATTGTAAGTCACACAAAAAAGCCTCAAACTAAGTTTAATAAACAAATCGCCCCCACAAACTATTTTGTGACCTTCCGAAAAAAGTAATCAAAAAGTCGCAGAAAAGTTTTAGTCATTTCTGAAAGACTAGGAGCGATTTAAAAGTCGTCAAATTTCAAATCGCTCTCCTGTAAAATTTGAAATTGTCACTTACAATGTTTTCTTTTGGAGGCGTCGATATGCATATATGTATAGGATTTGAATGGAGATTCATCAAACAACGTATTTGATGACTATTATTAGGTACCTATATCAAATACCTACGTTTTTTCCAATTTTTATGACACATGTCCATTTAAATCAGGGATGTGCCGTAGACTATGAAATTTACTTTACGCGGTTTGTCTACTCGTTATCTACGTATTGTACATCCACTTTTTTCCATGTAGACTATGTAAACTATGTAGACAATGTAGACATGATGTAGACGATAGTGTAGACAACCGAAAATTTGAAATTTGAGTAATTTTTTTGAAATTTTGCATTGCATTAAATTTATATTGTATTCAATTAGTCATTATCTGCAGTTCAATTAACTTTAGAAAGCAAAAAACAATTAACAAAGCAAAGCAAAAACAGAAACATAACCTTAAAGGCTGTCAACTGTCAAAAATTGTATAATTTACGCGTTGTCTACATATTTTACACGTTGCCGTCTTTTTTGATTGGTTCTTTGAAATCCTATAAGCATTGAAAATGAGCAAGAGTATGGCGGCGGGGGCATGGTTTACTTCTATTCCTTTTTGAAATTAGTAAGAATATGGCGACGGGAAAAGGTTTATTTAGTCACTGTATGTGATATGACAGTGACTCCATTAAACCACAGTGGTGACAATTGCCCTCTTATTTTTAATTGGTTCTTTAAAATCCTATATATTCATATGGAAAACGCGGCCATTTTGTGCCCTACCTCTTATCAATTTTAAATATGATTATATAGGATTTAAATGCACATCCATCATGAAAAATTGAAAACAACGCATTTGATGATGACTATTATTGGGTACATCAAATACGTTGTGATCAATTTTTTATGATGGATGTCCATTTAAATCCTATATATTCATATTCAAAAGTAGCAAAAGGTTGGCCACAAAATCGCGGCGTTTTCCATATGAATATATTGTATTTTAAAGAACCAATCAAAAAGAAGACGAGAAGACGGCAATTGTCGTCACTGTGGTAATAAAGTCACTGTAAACTGTATGTGGTGTAATCGCCATCTATGATCGAAATGACGTATTGTTAAGCCGTACTCGTACTCTACTTGCACTCTCGAAAATGTTTATTTTGGAAATTTAAAGGATTTTTCAGTTACTAACCGTTTGTAACCGTGTTATAAACGGTAAATGAATGGAATGTACATCATGATCCGCGTGTGGTTAAATTCACCAAAATGTTGCACCGTACGATTCACTTAGTCGATTGTATAATAAGAGAACGCAAATGCTCGATTGCGTGCATAAAACGGCCGATGGAAAGCGGCTATGGTATTAACATCGGGTGGTTTTCCCGGTGGTCTACTGCCTTAGCACAAAAAAAAAGGGTGGGAAAATCAAATTTTGACATTTTGGTGAAGCAAAATCAAATCAAATAATTTGTAACTAGTCTTCGTCTTAAAATAATAAGGTATTTGCTAGCCTTGTTTTGCCCTATAAATTAAAAGAAGACCGATATATGTTTTGGAATTGAAGTTAAATAGATTACACCAAAGACAAGAAGTCAAGAAACGAGATTATCCTTGACAAATTAAACGAACAAACCCTACAAAGTAGGAAATAAAAAAGGAAAACGACGCAGTGAGTGATTTGATCCTTGATGACACTGTTAGTGATATCAGCAGAAGATGGCGGATATACATGTGTTTTTGTTTTGTTTTTAATCTGACATCTGTAATGAATACATAAGCGGACAATAATACTAGTCGCCAGGCAGATGCTTTCAGAAGCATTTAGATCATGGGTACATGTAATGTTTGTGTCTTAGATAGTTTAAATGTAAATAAGTAGTTTAATGTAAATATTTAGTGCTGAATTTTTCTATAATCAAATTTTACTTTTTATAAGAAATTACAGTTTTATTTAAACACTTTTAATTGTGAATATCAAAATGTAAGTGAATTTTATTTCAGTAATTATCAAAACATTTATTTCACTCGAGCTTCTGTGGGCTTCCTGAGCTTCAAGAATGTTTTATTTTTCAAAAAATAATTTAGAACCTAACCAAGGGAATGAAGATGATTTTTTAATAGTTTGGTATACTCTCGGGTATACTTATTCATAGTATGAGTAATGATGATAGCTACGGCAGTTTTGAATGTATATATTTTGTATTTTTTTAGTATGTATACAAAGAAAGCTGTGATGAATTTTGTGTTATTTTACCTTGTGTCAGTTGTTGCAATAGTATTATCTCGTAATGATCCGAAAAACGATCCAAGGAACAGCAGTGACTTGACTTTATGGATTGATGAAAAACAAGTGAAAATGTTCAGTGGTAAGAAATAGGTATATATTTAACCAACCTCTTCCGATTAAACTCTAACACTGTAGGTACCTCTTCTTGATGTCTTTGGATATTTAATTTTATGTACTTAACCAGTCTTTTTGAATGTCTCTTTTTTAGCACCACCACCACCGAAACTGAACAATAATATTCACTTCAATTTGCCTTTGTTAACTTTCTGGTTTATTGTAGTCAGTTCAGTTTCCAAATTACTGATCTTGCCACAAAGTTCACTGTTAATTTTCAAGTTTCTTGGTTTCTTTTCTCAAACTTTACCTGTTGCATAGATATTGTATTTCTCTATCCCCACTGCTCCCAAGTCACATTATATGCGTTTGTGTCCACAGCCAAGCAAGAGTACCTATCTTCTGATTTATGAGTTTTGCCATTTAGGTATAGTTCATTTAGTTAATTACTAGGTCCTCTTTTTCCATTGTAGGAGGCAGAGTTGCCAAGTCATGTGGGAGATACACTAAAACTAGGGCTTCACCAGCAATGCTAATGCATTCCATGTTGAAGTGTGCGATATCAAAAGTGGATAGATGCATCAATTTAGTTTAGCTAGTCCAATAACTTTGAATTTAACTATCCAGGATTTCTCAATTAAAGCCAGCCTTGGTACCAGCTTTCCTCCAGGTGGAGACAGAGCACTACTGTGCCAAGAAGCTTGTGGTTTGTCTGACTTTGGGGTTGACAACTTCTCTTAGCTCCGTGCTATTGAGTCGGTATCCTTTGCAAGAAGGATAACCACCTCCACTGACTACTTGAGAGGCGGAATCTGATTTTGCGAATGGCTCATCGCAAACAGCTTCTACCTCAATGGTTCCTTGGATTTGAAGCTTATGCGATTCTCCTCAGAGGCCAACCCGTCATTACCTGAATTTTCAGGCCAACCACTGAGGACCAGTGAGGTGAACAAATGGTTTACCAGGGTCTCAATCTACAGAGTTAACACATACTTATCTTCCCTTATACCACAGACGAGATGTCCTTCCAGCCTATTTCTGAGACCCTCGTTTGCTGACCTTTGTAAGCCGTACCAGTTTCATGATCTTGGCAGACCATTTTGATAGTTTACCAGAGGGATTCCACGACCAGTACACTGGTGGTCTTGACAGGAAAACAAAAACAGTTTCTCCAGTTCCTCTGTAACCCTATTTTCAATAAAAACCCCCGTTTCAGAGGAGATTTTGCCAAGGGCGTTGTTGTTTTTATATCTATAATAGCAACCTCATAACGCAAATAAATCAAAAATCAAATCAAATCAAATATGCTTTATTGTCAAAAAAAAAACAATTTTTGTAGACAAAGCCAAACTTAGTGCTAAGAATACATATAAACTATACAAGCACACTATATAAAATAAAATAAAATAATATGTTACAAACAAGTTCAAACCACAAGACAAACACAAAAACGTAAATGTAAGAATCTAAAAATGGTCAAGGAAGTATTCCTCCATGCTATAATATGCCTTTTCAAGCAACAACATTTTTATCTGTTGTCTAAATAATCTGTATGACACTATCTTCCGAAATGACATTGGTAAGTGATTAAAAATCTTTTTGCTTTTATAGAAAATCGAATTTTGAGTCAGTGTCAATTTAGGAATTGGCAAATTTATATTAAAAGATGAGCGGGTATTATTTGTGTTCAAGGAGTGAATGATGGAGGAATGCTTCTTATGCATCAGACAGACAGTTTCCAGTATAATAATTGCTGGAAGAGTCAAAATTCGTTCACTAATAAAATATGGTTTACACGACGTCCTAAAACTAAGCCCGCACAGGCACCTTAGGGCACGCTTCTGTAAAACAAACAAAGAATTCAAAAGATAAGCGGATGAATTACCCCAATAGCATACACCATATCTTAGATGTGACTCAATTAAAGCAAAATACGCATCTCTAGCCACTGCAACATTCAGGTCACTCCTAATTGTTTTTATTGCAAAGCAGCCTGATGCTAGTTTCGAGCACAGCTGCTCAATGTGTTTGTCAAACCCTAACCTATCGTCGAGAACTAAGCCTAAAAACTTATTATAATTTGTCCTCGTGACTGGCTGAGAGTCTAAGCAAATATCATTTAACATACACTTAAAATTTAAAATATTTGTCTTTGATACATTAAAAGACAAACAGTTGCCGTCACACCATCTTTTCAGACTAGCCAGATCCTGGGTTATCATTTCACTAAGAATATGTGGATCCTGGCTATGCCAAAGCAGAGTAGTGTCATCGGCAAAGGATGTACAATGGCCGTTTCTGATTATTAATGGTAAGTCGTTAACATAGATGAGAAACAAGAGCGGACCAAGTACAGAGCCCTGAGGCACGCCCGCTGTGACACCCAATTCCCCGGGAGTGCGTTCAAAGACGGCAATGCTAATGCCAAAACCTACTTTTCCCCTTCTACCGGCAATGCCAAATCTGGTGTGAATTTGCTGGAACGCCAAATACCGTTTCTCAATTAGGCAATCCAAACCACGTGACATTCAAGATGGCGTGGCGTCCACACATGGACGAAAAAACACAAAAAATATCTAGTTTCTGCCCAACTCAATAGTTTACGTACCTACATATATTTTATTGAATAATCAAAGTGCAAAACTCGAAGCAAAATAAATGAAATATGCATGAAAACACATATTCAAAACTAACTTGCTGGCCGCCACGCCATATTGAATTTGGTCTCATCCAATCAAAATTCGTATAACCATTTCTAGACTCAGTTAAAAGCACCTCCAAAAGTTACTTTACCGCGGCCGATTCTGAACGTGTAAAGCCAACCGTTTTTGGCACGCTGGAGCCGATCTTGAACGCAATATGCCAATTTTGGCTTGGCTTTAGCCGTTTTTGAACACAGCCCTGAAACACAATCAGCAAAACGAACCATCTGACACCTATTGGACAAATAAGACCTTAGCCAACTCAATACACATCCCCTAAAGCCATAGAATTCAAGTTTCTGCAGCAGTATTTCATGCGACACACAGTCGAAGGCTTTTGCTAGATCGCAGAACACTACCGCAGCCACTTCCCCATCATTTAGTCCCAGGTAGAGTTTCTCCAGAATGTGGAAGATCGCATCGTTTGTGTTCTTGGAAGACTGAAAACCAAATTGGGACTTATTTAAAATATTTTTTGCTTCCAAAAAGTGAACCATTCTTTTTTTAATCACTTTTTCCACAATTTTTGATAATGAAGGCAGCAGGGATATTGGTCTGTAATTGGAGGCAACATCCTCCCCTTGTTTAAAGATTGGAATCACAATAGCTCGCTTCAACAGATCTGGAAAATCGCCGCTCAAAATGGAGGTATTAATACAATGAGCTAATGTTGACAGAGCTGGTATGGGTAGATTTGCCAGAACCCTCGTTGAAATATCATCCCAGCCCGATGAACCTCTACTCTTACTCTCTCTCAAAATATCTAAAATCTCCTCAGCAACTACAGGTGTGAAGTAAAATGAATCTCCAGACTTAACCTCCAGGTGAGATAGTTGGTGAGCCGAGGTACACGGAATACTTCTGCCAAGCAGAGAGGCAATTGAGCAATAAAAAGAGTTAATTGCGTTGGCATCCAATTGTGAGTTGTAAATATTATCCACTTTGTTTTTGCCTCGCAGGGAGTTAACAATGCGCCATGTTTCTCTCTGTTTGTTACCAGCAGACTCCAGCCTATCGGCATAATATTTATCCTTAGCAAGTTTTATAACCCTTCGGTAAATCTGTCGGTATTTGTTGAAATAATTCATAAAGAATGCATTGCTCAGTGAAAATTTACGGAGAGAGTGAAGATATCTCATATTTCTTGCAGAAACTTTTAGACCCTTAGTTATCCAAGGTTTTTTGGCTCTAGATTTTACCTGCACAATGGGGAATTTAGCATTAAAAATTTCTATCAGACTATTGTAAAACGACAGCAAAGGTTGCTCGCCATTACAGAGTTTTTCCCAGTCGGTGTCCAAGCAAGCATGCGAAAATGTCATAAAGTTTCTTTTGGAAAATATGCGGCCACGTCTTCTTGTTGGTTTAAGCAGCTTTTCCTGAGTACAAAATTCACAAAACACTGCTTCATGGTCGGACAGACCAGGATTAAGCACAGAACAAAATACACCCTCTTCAAAACTTGAACACACATAATCTAAGATAGATGCTGAATTTTGTGTAACCCTTGTGAAATCATTAACATGCATCTTCAAACCAAATGAACACAACAAATGTTTGAGTGACTTGACTATTCCTTGGTTTATTTCCGCATAATTAACATTGAAGTCACCTGCTATAATAACAGATGACCTAGGAGGTAAGGCGCTTAAGAGTAATTCCAACTTCATGAGAAAAGTATCACTACATGAATTTGGAGAACGATAAATACATATAACAAATAAATTTAAAATGCTAGAAGACATCACAGAACATTCAAAGCTCAGCTCAGCACAAAGGTCAGAATATGCTTTTACCTCCTTAAAATTAAATTGTTTTGGGACACAATCACGTACAAAGATCATGGTACCACCGTGAATAGAATTGCTTCTGCAGTACTTGGCCATCACACTATAATCTGAAATGTGAACCGGTTCATCATCCCTTAACCAATGTTCAGTAATTAATACAACTGCCGGATAGCCAAGATGTTCCAGAAACAGCTCCAGCTCACTCGCTCTAATTGATTGGATATTCAATAGAAGAACACTTAGTCTATTGATGTTACTTCTAAAAAAGGATTATCACTGGTCAAAACAACAACATCAGCGTTTGAGTCTATAGATACGTTATGACTCTCAGAGACTTTTTGTGCTATATTGTTATGAAGTTCCTTTTCCGGAGAAGCACTTACTCTAGGATTTTCTCTATTGTGTATTCCTCTACATGTGATATGAATGAGATTTGTGGTTTTGCTCTTTAAGGTTTTGATGATGTTAATCAGGGAATGAGACAGTTTAGAATTATTTAATTTGCTGCCCCATTCATCCAAATTATCCAGAAACATAATATGGTTTTTTACAAATCTATTTACAAAATCTATGAACTTACTAAACTTCGAGTTAAAAGATATTACCTTATGAGTAAACTTATCAACTAAAATAGGACATGATAAAAAAATTATATTAGTATGTAAACAAGATTTAATACTGTTGTTGATATGACGGACACTAGGATATTTACCGCGAGCAAGATCATTAGAACCACAGCAAATGATAACAAAGTCGTTTTCTGTGAAACCTGTCACCAAACCACTCAGATTCTCAAGAATATTCCTGTAGGATGCATTTGGCTTGGTCACGGTCAGTATGGACACATCCTCTTTAAAGCATTTTCGCATTGGTCTGTTTAGGTATTTGACAGATTGATCACCTAGGATGAGAATCTTCCTAGAAGTTTTTTCCACACAAGCTTGTCGGGTTACAATTCTTGATGGTTCTTTTTGTGTTGATGCTTCATCACATATTTTTTCGAAGGTAAGCTCATTCAACTGCACTTTCAAGAGGCAGACTTCGTTGTGATAAGCCTGGTTTTCGCTCTCTAAGGCTCTAATGTAAATAATCATATTTTTGCTTATTGCATTGAGGTCCTCAAAGTCTTTTTCGAGCTTAGAATATTTTTCCTTGTAGGACTGAAGCTCGTCATTTAAAGCAGTTTCCTCCATGACGCCTCCATAATTGTTTTCTGCTAGAAGCACTCCATCCATTGTTTTCGTACTCATTTCGAGTCTCTTGATGTGATCGTTCTTTGATTTATTTTCCAAGGATAGTCTGTCAATCTCCTGACTCAGTGATCGCTTAAGATCCTCTAAATCCATTTCCAAGTTGTTAATGTAATTGTCTTTCCGTTGTAAATCAGACCTGGCTTGTTCATATTTCACCAAAAGTTGGTCAAAGTCGGAGAGCGCTTCTCTACAGCTACTACAGAAAAAATTTATGGATCTGTTCTGTACAATAAGAGCATCAGCTTCGCTGGCAGACAGATTTGAACAGTCCTTACAATAAAAAAGATGACAGCCATCACATTCAGTTCCAAAACGTTCACCCCCTTTAACATTAGGGCGGCGCTTAAAGATACAATCAGAATGACAGACAGCACATTTAGATGCCATTGTTGGAGTCGAACAAAATCAACGAAATATAAATTGCACAACAATAAAAATAAATATAATATTTATAATTGAAAAAAAAAAAAATAATAATAATAATAAAAATAGCGCGGATGGTGCGAAAACTCTACAGATCAAAAATCAAGTTCAAAATTGATAAGGCAGGTATGCTGGGTATAGGTTTGTTTATATTCACCTATTGTTTGCGCATTCCGACTATTGTTCACAATAAAAATTAGGATTCGCGGCTAACGCCAGGTAATTCCGTTTTGAAATTAGGGCCACTATTTAGGTCACACTTTTACCAAGATTTTGACACAAAACACAACTATACTGTTCATAAAAGGGCATCAAAACAATTAAAAATATGTGCAACGATTTTAAACACGTCTGATATCTGAACAACAACCGACTTACTCATGTCAGCGAGCAACAGAAAAAAAGAGAGGGAAAGGGAAAATTAGTTTCACATACATATATTTTTACACTATTTTCTCAATTTATCAAATTATTTGATTGCTGGAATTTGATGGATGTTTTTGGCATAATAGGTATGTCTTCATTTTTGACAATTTACTTAATCTGAGCCACAGCTGCCCCGTTTCACCCAGTCAGAACAACTCCATCAGGTACTGTGCTCTGTTTGATGCACTTAGGAGTAAATGCTTAGGATTTTTTGGACCAGGGGGGACAGCTCGCCTTTGGATAGTCATCCTTTCTGAACTATGGCTGGATCCTAGGTGACTCAGCAGTTTTTGAGGCCCGCGGATTCCTTGAAAAACTAGTGTATTCACGTCATTTTATAGTCTAAGTTCACAAAGCTCGTGAATACGATTTTTTCCCCCTTCAAAAATTTACATTCATTTTGAATATGTTGTGTAAAATAAAATAAAAATATATAGGTACCTATATATTTTATTGGTACCAATGGATCCACCTATCTAAAATATTATGCCTATAGTACCTACCTACCTACCAAATCCTAATTAGTAAACAAGTTAATATTGTTAGTATAAATTTCCTCTCTAATGTCATGTCAAGGTATTTTTAGTAGGTACCTACAAAGCATTGTAGGTGATTGTTTTATTCATATTACAAATTTTAAATACCTGTGGCTACTTGGGTTTATATTTTTGATAACAAAAAAAAAGTTCTTTTCAAATATGGAGTGAGGACAAAATATACAGGATGTGAATTTTTGACAAGAAATTCTGTTGATTCAGAAAAAATAAATAAAACTTTCTTATGTACCATATTTTGTAACTTTTTCAAATAACCTTTTTAGGTCGGATATAAAAATACACCGGTAATCTCTTTCCCTTCGGCTTTCCCTCATATTCATTCAACCCAGCTAATGGATTTATTTTAGGTACTGTAAAAAGATGCTCATTTCAAAACCAAACATTTTTTTGATAATCAAGTTTTCCATATTTTTTCCATTTCACAAATCGTTACCAAAATGAATTACCATCATTGAAAAATTACGGAAAGACTTCTGTGATTTGAATGTTTAGGTAACTAATGAAATTAGATCAAAATTGATAACCTACCTACCTACTGTACATGAATGTATGAAGTATGTATTACTCGAAGTATTACCTAGTATGTAGGAACCTTGTTTGGAAAGTGCTGTAGAGGTCAATGAATTTTGGATAAAATCCATGTGATTAATATATTTCCTTTAATTTGATATTCAAAACTGACATGAGCTTTCTTTTGTTGAATGCATCGATTTCTCTAGACTTAAAGTATTTGGAAGTTTGTTTATTCACTCACATGTACTATAACAGTCAGCATTTTTTTTTTTAAATTTACCTTTAATATAATCTTATCAGGTATTTGTAAATTTATTCCGTTAATTAATAGCATATTTTTATCATAAACATAAACATTTTAGGTGTTTCAATGGAAATATATGCCATAGTAAATGGAAATGTACTGCCTTACATACTAGATCCTAACTTTGAAAACTATTTGCCAGTAATACCTTCTGAAGTGAGCTACGTTAATTTCACATGGAAAGCTGGCAATAAAAAATATTATTATCACTTTGACAAACTTGAATCTTCTGATGAAAGTGTTTTGGAAGCTCCAGTGATTTCTATAAAAACTAAAGGCAGGGTTCCGAAACGGCCCAAAGAATTTAGTATATTTTTACCATGTCTGGGAAACAGTTCGGGTATAGCCAGATTTGAAATAGGCTTACTTATAGAAACTAGAAAAGGAAAATCACTTAATGGAACCCCTCTAAGGTTGAAACTTAAAAAAGAATGTTCCTTCTCGCAAAGAAGTAAGTTAGGTATAGCATATTTGCAAAGTGAAATAATTTTCTACTCCTATTTTGCTATTAATTGAAACATTGAAATCATATCATCTGTATTATATTGAAGTTAATTATGAGACAGATTTTCATTATGATACAAATTTTTCACCCACAGTCAGTTTTTTTAGAAATATAACAAGACCTGTTTTGTTTTGGATTGTTTCTGTTTGTATTTACAAAAAAAAACAACATCAAAATGCATTGTGCTCTGTCAAAGACAATTCTACTTTGTAGTAGAATTGTCTTTGGCTCTTTTGAAAAATAGATAAATCCGCGACGCGGGTGCGAAATTTATGCGCAAATGAGGTTTACATCTTAATTTCAAAATTGTCAATGGATGGCACCACCAGTTCAGAAATTTACTATTCTCAAAATATGTAGTTAAATATGTATTTGTTTTATTAATGGGAGTAGAAAAAATAGTGTAGGTATGCAACTATCATCTAAGTTCATTGCATAATATACTATTATTTATTTTTGACTATCTTAGGTCCAGACCCAGAGTGTGATAAGAAATGTGCTAATCAAGGATGGTGTAACCATGAAAAAATCTGCCAGTGTCCAGAAGGTTACATGGGCCAATACTGTAAGACAGCTTTGTGTTATCCACAATGCATGAATGGTGGTAATTGTACCTCCCCTGGTGTATGTAGTTGTCCACCAGGATTCCAGGTAAGATATTCTTTCAAAGTATGTAGCATCTTATTTATTGTATAACAAGCTTTGGAAATGACTCTCCACAAGGACACAAGAGGAGGCAATTTTTTTGTTGCATGAGTTTTAAAAGGTATTTTCCAACCTTTGGTACATATACTTTTTGTACAATTGCATTTAATTATGAAGAAAGGCGAATAAATTGATGTTAATATGTGATGTTCTTAAAAAAAAATAAAAAAAATAAGGGGTTCAAGAACTAGGCTATGGAAAAGCGTTTTAGGAAAAAATAACTGTATAAAAACAGTTTTGCACCAAAAAGATTCGCAAACAACTTACTGAGCGCAAACCGAGGTGCAAACATTTTCGCATGTAGAATGTGCAAGATTCAAGAACCTTTTTTCAATTCAGGTTTGACATGTGTTTTTGTATTTTTTCCATAACAACTGTAGAAACATATTATTTTATCGGAGTCTCCTTAGTTATTATTTTGAAAAATCATTCTGTTTGTGGAATGGTTTCTATATTTAGGTATTTCATGAGAAGTTACAATTTTAGGGAACCCACTGTGAAGGTGGTATCTGTAGTCAAAAATGTCTTAACGGAGGCAAATGCGTACAAAAAGATACTTGTGAGTGTTCTAAGGGATATTACGGCCCCAGATGTGAGTTTTCCCGCTGCATTATTCCTTGTCTTAATGGGGGACGTTGCAGGGGAGTCAATAAATGCAAATGCTTGCGGGGTTTCAGAGGCGACCATTGTGAAATTGGAAGGGCTAAACCCGCGAGAGCAGCTTGTAACCTAAATTGCCGACATGGTTCCTGCGCACCTGATGGGGAGCCTGCTTGTATCTGTGAAAAGGGTTGGCATGGACGATTATGTCAACATGGTGAGTTTTCATAAAATTTTTATTTATGTATATTATTAACTTTTAACTTTTTTTTGTTTCAGCTAAAACCTTATAGTTAATCTATGTAGATTAATTTACTTATTGTTATTTTCCTTTATATGTGATGCCTAATAAATTGTATTTTTATATATAAACATATTTTTAATTTGTTGTGAAGCTCTATTCTTTTAAATAATTTAGGATAATAACATGTCTGACTTATTTTAAGTTGCTACTGTTTTTGAGAGATAAACCCCACATGACAAATAAAAAAGACACCCAAGGTTCCACGAGCTTATCAAATTATTGATTCTATGAAATTGACTACGCAGTATTCTATCCATAATTTAGTTTTTAATTGGATGGTGTTATCACTAGAGATAATTATGTACATATTTTGGAGCCAGGGAAAATATTTATTGAATCGGATTTTTATAATAATTGTTATTCTAGTCGAATAATTTTCCACTTGTTTGGAGAATACTATGCATTGATTTGCAGAAACAAAATACTTGTTTGCACCAAACATTTTAAGGAGAATTATTATTGTGTTGAGGGTAAATCATTATAACCAATAATATAGGACCAAAGGGTGTCCCAGGGAAAACATCCCACCTCAAAATGATCTTTTTTTTTTAAATTTCGTTGTAGAAATTGCCAAATCACGTGGTAAAGACTTTGTGCAGGGGACATCTTTTGACATTTCTATTATGAGGGTTGAATCACCTCCGCCCGGTCAAAAATTTCGAATTGAAAGGGGGTCAATTTGAAGTGCCTTCTACTCTTAAAATAACCCCCGAATTCTGTGAGTTCAAGAGTTATTTTGCTAGCTTAGTAGTGTGGCTTTGGTTTACATGCTATTGTTTGCGAATACCGCATATGATGCACAGCTTCTCGCCTGTTTCCACCTGAAAGTTGTAGTTTAGCTGTGAGTCTGGTTTAATAGGAACCTGAATATGATATTTGATTGGTCTACTAAGCATGGGTTGTTACTCAATTCCGTATAACTCATAGTAGGATCTGGCTGTGAGAAGAATCTGATATATCTAATCAACTTCACTACTATAGGTTTCATAAATAATGTATTTATACCCTCTGTTCAACAAGTTAGAAACTTGGGCCTCATTTTTGATAGTACTGTAAACTTTCAGGCTCATGTGAGAGGTAAAATTGAAGTATGTTTATTTGAAGCTGAACAGTTTGTAATTTGATGCTGGCTGAATTCCCAATTCACCGTAGGTTGATTGTTGTGATTGTTTTTTACCACAGATTTTCAACAAGTAAATATTAAAAAGAAATCAGCTCGCGTGTGTTCGTTTTATAACTTTAACACATGAGAGAGCCAAATTTGCCCATATCACTTCTATGTATGTTAAAAATGGCCAACCAAAATTTGGATATTGGGCGGATCTTCGTTTCGATCTCTATGATCTGGTCAGTGTGGCTCGGTTAGAACTATGTATAACATTATTAAGATTTTATTCGTCTTTTAACAAAAATAAGTCGGAGCAGAAATGAGTTCACATTTCATTAGGGCATAGTTTTATAAACTCAACAACCAATTATTCGAAAATAGGTTCAATAAGTTCAGTCTTGTGAACTAGAAGATGCAAAAATTCCCCAGTAAAGCGTCAAAATTGAACTGGTTGCCGCTGCCAACCCTTATCACATTTTATATAGATGGGCCGAAACACCGGCCGCGCACCTCGGGCGTTAATTGATTGATTGTAGTTTCTGTTTCTATTTATTGTAAATTAGTGATAGTGATAGATATTATGATATAATTAGGTTCTATAGATGATTAGGTTAAGGTAGTTTTAAGTTATTATGTATTGTTGAAAATAAAGAATCAAATGGCAAATGGCGTCTCGTCCAACTAGAAGATACGAACAAGGTGTATTGAATATAATTGCAGATTTCTTTACCTGCCGGGTCACTTTGGAAAAAAAGTCTATGCGCTATTTGATAATCAATTTTGGGCACCCATATGCAGATTTTTTCAAAAATGTTCATGATATATTATGATACTATCAAACAAGTTGACTAACTGCGATTATTTAATGTCATTCAAACGACTTCTCATACGCAAAACGTCATTTTTATCAAGATTGGATTCATGCGGCTATTTGCTCGGCTATAACCAATGAGCTATAACTTAGGGGCACTCTTTACGTTTAATGGCGGAAATTGATTTTAACCCGTAGGTATTCCAATTAATAAAACATTATTGACACCTACGCATGCGCATTTGTGACTAAAAATAGTGGCGGTCAGTAATAAAATAAGGATGATCCTTATTTGTGATTGGATAGTGAAAGGCAGTATTTGTTCTACTATTTTTCGAGACATGCGCAAATCTAAATCGAATGTCAGTTGCCAAAGAATTTTTCAGATTCTAACTTCACATAATAGATTTATATTTTTTGTTTGTGTTTTGTGGATGGATAAAACCGAAAAACGTCATTTGCACCCCCTAGAATGGCAGCTTCTAACATTTCTTCCATTTTAATTCCGTATTTAAAAATTTATAAGGTTATAGGTTATGTTCAATTAGTAAACAATGCGACACTGATGCGAAAAAATGGTCAAAATAGTGACAATTTAACATGTGCCATAATTCTTTTTATTCGTAAGAAATAGTGACTGTCAGTAATTAAATAAGGCCGATCAGTAATAAAATCGATCACTATTTGGAAAGTGCCATAATTCTCTAATGTTCGTAGGCTTTGTTGTCCGCTCAGGTAGTGATAAGAACAAGGGAATGTTCTGATTGTGCTTTCGAGAACATTCGCGAACGTTCGCGCAAGAAAAAAAGGTTCGTGCTGAATATTACTTTCGGAGCACATTGAGCACGATAGAGAATATTCAGCATGTTCTCAAGCACGATCCTAACCAATAAAATCACATGACGACATAGAGTAGAGAAATATTTATGGAAGCTGTTGAAGGCGGAGATATATCGAATATTGAGCCCGAGAACCTAGGAAGCAACTTAGCAGCAATAGTTATTTTTTTTTGGAGGCAAAGGTAGCGTTGTACTGGAATATGAATATACTCAAACTAAAATCACTATTTTATTTTATTATGTATCAAAAAAAAAAGAATCCTAATGATAATTGTATGTTGAAGTTTCACAGAAAACCCCAAATTAGAATAATTATTGTTATCAAACATGACACAATTCACAAATTATATGATTAATTATGTATTAAGTAGGTATATTTTCCTAAGAAGTTTGAGAACTTTCAGCACATTTATCAAGAATTTTCAGAATATTCAGAACTTTCACGAGAAATTTGGGAATTTCGAAAAATTTGAGAAAAATCAGAATTTATTTAGAAAAATGTTTTGTTTTATTCAGCTTCTGATAAAAAGCATAAATTCTCGGGTCCTGCTCGTTTTTGCTCGTTTATTCTCGTTAATTCTCGATCCTGCTCGGAGAACGTTCTCCTAAAATACTTGCTCGAGCATTTTACATCACTACGCTCAGGTTTCAATGGTTTGATTTGCAATGTTATGGGCAATGCCCAGCACTGGCCCTGGTTTCTGTTCCTGGTTTCGGCTCCTCCTCTAGCAAGGAGATCCGCCATTTTGTTGCCGTCAACGCCAGCGTGTCCCGGTATCCACATTATGATTACCTACCTTGTTTTTCTTCCCCAATTTTCTTAGGGCTTTCTGACAGCTCTAGACTTTTCTTGAATGACAGTAGGCGGAGCTAAGCGCCTTCAGAGCGTATTAGCTGTCAGAACATATTTCTATGGTTTTGTGAGTTTGAGGTCGATCCTGCAGCCTCCTCACATTCTCAATGGCATGCGCTTGAAAGATGGTTGCATTGTTCCCTAGACTGATGGATAACCTATAGTCGGGCCACCGAAGAAATATAGCAATAAAACCGGGCGCTAAACCTTCGAGGGGCCTGACAGGCAATAGCCGAGCGGGTTTTCACCCACTTTATACCTTCTCATGATTAATCAAATTTAATAAAAGCATGAATTCATTTTATCAGTATGTGAGTATATGCATGAATGCGATTCCAATAAATTATTTTGGGTTAAAATTACAATGAAAATCTATATACCTAATTTTAAGTATTCTCTAATTCAGGTAACCTATATAATTATTAACTCATTATGGAATATAAATTTTCTAGTTTCGAGAATGTAGGTATGTACTCAGTAATTTCTTGCTCAGGTAAAATGATGATTTTATATAATAATTATGGTGTAGGTACTCCAACTTTTTTTTTTTTTAAACTTCTAGAAATTGTTTTCTAAAACCTTTGACCCACCAAATGTTTTTCCTAAAAGGTTAAAATTTCATGACCGCCCAAAAGGCATTCGAGCATTAATCCAGGTTTCGTCCAGATAATAAATCTTTTCTCCACTCGCCCTTACTGCTCGGATATTCCGTAAATAGCGTCGCCTCCAGCTCACAATTTATAATTTTTTTCTTTTAGCATGCTATTTCGACTTCTACCATACCGAAAACCAAGTTCACGGAGCAACTTTTTAAACGAGCTTTTCTTGAAATTAGGGATGTCCTCTCGCTCTTGAATAGCTGCTAATATTGCCTTTACACTAGGAGACTCGTTCTTGATAAAAATGAATGAATTAATTTCCGAACTGAATTTTTTGTTTCCATATCTATATTGTCCAAAAAAGATTTTTTTCTTTTGTAAGCTTTGGCTGGCTTCAGTTCATGCTCGTTTTTGTATTCCTGAAGAACGTTGTAAACGCTGGCTACTCCAATACCCATGGCCTCTGCTGTGAAATTCACTTTCTCAGTTTTTGTACAATCTGCATGATTTCGGTCACAAGTTTTGAAGGTATTTAGGATTGTCTCCTTTTCAGACACTGAGAAATGTCTTTTCCTCCGTCTTCTTATTGGTGGAGATAAATTTCCATCATTAGGATCCATGGAAAAAAAAACAAATTGAATCGCAAAAAAAAATCTAAAATAGCACAATTCGAATCACAGCACAATGTCACAGACGAACAACATCAACTAAATGCGCTCCACTATGAAATCAAAGTCTATGAAATGATCTGTTCTTCAGAGGGTTGCGGGATAATTTATGGGCGTCGCGTCGGTTAGCAGGTAATCGTTTTACAACTATATTTCTTCAGTGGCTCGACTATAGTTTGCGGTTTTGCACCATAAACGACCGCTCCCACTCCATTGTCTGTCTTCGATCCACCCGTGAACAGACAAAATTCTACTTTTATTAGGGCATATACTCATTCTGCACCCACTCTTTCCTTCTTAGGAAAGTTACTGTGTAGGGTAGGGCGCTTTTTGTGTGTGTTCTTGGCATAAGGTATGCCTTTTGGTGCCTTCCACGTCCCCTTTATCGTCCGCTTGATCTCTGTTCGTGTGATGTATTCTGTAGGTTGTTTTTAGGGCCTCCCTTTCCAGATTGATACTATGTAAAGGGGGAGTTCCTAAGAGAAACTCAATGGCTGCTGTTGGCGTAGTGCTGAAAGCTCCCGTTATTGCCAAGCAGACCTGTCTTTGTACTCCGTTGAGCTTGGTTTGGTTGGGCAGTCCGCTGTTGGCCCATTTTCTCACCAGACTACTGAGCCATATTATGTTATTATTGGTCTGATAACCATGATATACAGTCTGTCCAAGATGAGGGTGGGATAGCATTAGAATCTAGAGAACGGTGGAAGTTACGATCTTGGTTAGATAAGAAAAAAGTTGCGCAATTTAACGCTCAATAAAATGATACTTTTACACAATCGACGAGAATGAGATTATAAGAGTAGAATAGAAGATAATCATACTCGGTATCGAGTGATTGCCTTGCCTATGATGATAATGAGTGTGCGACTTGCATAGGCAATAGGTAGTCAGGTAGATCTGAACCTATTGGTCCTTGTGATGATACAGCGCCAATAGCATAATTAGATGCGTCTGTTTAGTCAAAAGGAAATGTTTAGTAAAATCTCGGTCTTGTAAAATAGGATCATTTATAAGTAGATTTTTGCATGATTCAAAACTATGAATAAATTCAGAGTCGTGAAATATTTTTCTATCCTTGTATAAACATAATGTCACAGGCTTATAGTTATTTTGGCAAAGTTTTTCATGATTTTGCGATAAAATCCTATCAATCCTATAAGAATGATTTAATTTCTTTTTAGTGGTTTTTGGAATTTGGAATTTAGAATATATTGATAATAGCCTCGATTTTTTCAGGTTTGGTTTGATACCTTCTGGGGTTATTACGAAAATTCGACTGTTTCCTTCAAAAATTCTGACTTGTTTAATTGTATTTTCAAATTGAACTGCTCCGCTCTTTGAAATATCATTTTTAGGTTTCTTATATGTTCTTTGAAAAGAAGTGATATACAGGGTGTTTGGCGGAGGGTTAGCCAAACTTGGTGGGTGTATATAGATAGGCTCATTTCAAAGATATTTTATTAATACTCTTGTGGCCTTAAGTTCCCCTTTTTTTATCATTGCTTTCGTATTGTTCTCAAGAATTTTCAAAAATTGACCTTTTAACTCCTGTAACTTTTTTTTTTAATGTTTATGAAAATGTTTTTTTTCGTGCGTTTTTGGTCTGTGGGGTATCCTTGATCTTGATGAAAGTTACAGAAGTTAAAAGAGCCATTTTTGAAAATTCTTGAGAATAATACAAAAAAAATAATAAAAAAAAACAGGGACCTTAAGGGCACTAGTGTATTAATAAAATATCTTCGAAATGGGCCTATCTATACACCCACCAAGTTTGGCTAACCCTCCGCCAAACACTCTGTATACAATGATGTCATCCATATTTTGTTTTGAGAAAACATCATCCATCACTCTTTGAAAAGTGGCTGGGGCAATTTTTAAGCCAAAGGGCATGCGAGTTCATTCATAATGCCCGTTTTCTACGTTGACAGCAGTTTAAGGAATTGAACTTGGGTGCATCTCCACTTGGTGGAAACCATACATGTAAAAACCAGAAGCTAGATCTGAAGTAATAAAATAATTACTTCTGCCAAGCTTGTTCAGAATGTCAGATATAGATCAGATAGTCAACGACCATTCGCCATTTTTGTTTGCTTGAAGCGTCTAATTTCTCAGGGACACAGGGGATGACCGAGGGCTTGAGGACGGTCTGATAATATTTTCGTCTATCATTTTTTTAATTTGTTCATTGACCTCTTCTTTATGAACGTCGGGATAACGATAAGTTTTTACGTGAACAGGTCTCATAAGAGAGGCATGACTTTCAGTAGCAATTAGGAGTTTACAAGGTGGATTTTGTATGTGGATGAAAGGTACCTAAATTATTGATTGATTTGGTAACTATTTAAAGTTAAGGCTGATTGTCTTGTTCCGAGGCTGTCAGTTGAAAATGTTCTTCCAAATAATTTTCTTGTTGCTCGTAATCAGGGTAATAGTCATTATTAGATTGCTCGTCTTGATTATCAGAATAATCAGAGTATAATCGTTATGTTGATTTCCGAATTATTGATCAGGATTTCCTTCCGAACTCTGTTAAATAAAGTTATTGATTGCTTTCGATCGTGTATTTGATGGACCAACATTTGGTTTCGGTCTAAAATGATTAGAGGGACCTGGTTGATTGTTGATTTTGTTGTGGTCTAAATACTTGAGAATTTTGGCTGCGAGGTTGAATTGATATACGCCAGACATCGGTGTTGGTTTAGGAAATTGTTGATTTTGTTTGCTCTTTGCAAACACATTGTGTTGTTTGGAATTTTTTTTCTCCAAAAGTACCAGAGCTTCTATATGTTTGTTGGTAGCAAGGGCTTTTATTTTTGAGGGGGGGGGGGGGTAAACAATGGCCTAATTTGCCCAGTACCTCCTGTGGTCGATCCTGCCACCCTATTATTGTTACGGCCATGCACTGGGACTAAAACTTAAAAGACAAAATAAGTATAGTGTGATGTTCAACCAGATTTCGTGTAACATGCCAGAAAAGAAACCAGTGCTCAACTCAACTTTAAGGTATAGGTTTAGTATGGAATGCCAACTCATGATCGAATGATTATGAATTATGATTATTATCTAAATCTAAATAAATGATGTTTGAAAAGTGTGTGTATTTGGTTTGAATAAACATTTTTTTAGTATTAGTTAGTTATGTGACTTGTTCAACTTCGTATGATTTTCTGCGAAATGATAGTTTAAAACAGTTGCTGCATCCTAGTGTTTCAGGATTGTGAATCATTAATATTGTACGTAATTCTACTGGTGAATTTGTTAGCAAATTTTGAACCGCAGTGATTTCATTTTGTGCGACTAGGAGGTGTGAAACCGTTGCTAGGTCTGGGTGACTTTTTTGCAATAATTCTATATACAAGAAGTTTGAATCTTTCAAGATAATCAGAAATATTTTTTTTGGAATTTTTGCTTGTACATATATTAATATCTGAATTAGATTTTGTCTTGAATAAGGATCTCCGTATTTGATTCTCAAAGCATCTCTTATATCATGCCAAGTTTTCAAGTCTGGCCTTGTCATAAGAAGGTTGCCAGTTTGCTGGTGACTAAAAATTCTTTTTGAGCATTCTCACCTGTATAAGGTCCGGTGAAATTCATCGATATGCGATTTTTCGAATATTCTACCGTTTTCAAAATAATGAATGTATGCTGAACTTTATGAATTCACTGTATACACAAAAATAGCAAAAGGCCTTAATTATAAGCACCAAAATTACAAAATGTTTACTTGCAAACAGATAATGCTTTGTAACAATAACACTTCCGTAGCACGTTGGTTTTAATACTTTTAATCCTTCTCGTCCTCAGTTCACTTTTTCGAAAAATTCGCGAAACACTTTTTTTTTCGAAAAAACACGTTTTTCGGAAATTTCGGATCTCCAAAGCTTTGCACATCTGAGGATTCTACCGCCTGCGCCATTTGAGTTTCCACTTCAGTAAACTTTGTTTTTAAAAACTATTTCATCAAAAACTAAGTAGGTACCTATTCCAAATGAAAACTTTTATCTATTCTAAGTTGAAACAAATTACTGTTAGTTAGATGAATGCTTTACTCTAGCTGCGTGCTTCTTTTATAATAAAATAAATGCTAAGATAAGCAAGATAAAATATCTAATATCTTATTATTTACGAGGGAACAAAAGGGTCTTTACAAGTTTAGAATATAATAATATAGTAATTGGAAATGAACATTTTACCAGAGTTATTCAAAAATTTAATTAAAATAAAGGTGTTTTTGAAATTGCTCCTTATTTCGATTTGACTAGAATGTATGTAGGTATTTAATTGTAGATAACTATATCTATTATAATAGATATAGTTCATACCGAATAAACTTTTAGTCGCTCGGTCGGTACAGCGTTGCCTTCAGTTTTTTAAAAAAAACAAGCTCAAAATAGCACTTAAACGTCTTAAGCCAAAAACTTGTAAACTGCCAAAACGCAATCCGGAAAATGGAAAATATCAAAAAAAATTTCAACAAAAAATAGACCCACTACTCAGTGGGTCGATTCCCAAACAGGGACTCCTTATGTCTCTGATTTCACGTAGGTCATTACCTGAAAAAACTTTCTAACAATTTTCATTGCCAACGAAAGCTCAGACCAATCAGTGTAGTTCAACGCCGGTGGGGGTATTTGCCCTCGGAGTAGTTTGTTTCTGACTGGTCAAGGAAGTTCAATTTTGCTTGGACAGGGAGCTTCAGCCTATATCCTTCTGATGAGTCCTAACAAGGACGAAACGCGTCAAGGACTGGCAAGGGAATGCGGGGTCCACTACTTAGTGGGTCGATTCCCAAACAGGGACTCTTATGTCCCTGATTTCACGTTGGTCATTACCTGAAAAAACTTTTTAACAATTTTCATTGCCAACGAAAGCTCAGACCAATCAGTGTAGCTCAACGCCGGTAGGACCGTAGGGGTATTTGCCCTCGGAGTAGTTGTTTCTGACTGGTCAACGAAGTTCAATTTTGCTTGGACAGGGAGCCTCAGCCTATATCCTTCTGATGAGTCCTAACAAGGACGAAACGCGTCAAGGACTGGCACGGGAATGCGGGGTCCACTACACAGTGGGTCGATTCCCAAACAGGGACTCTTAAGTCCCTGATTTCACGTTGGTCATTACCTGAAAAAACTTTCTAACAAAAAATAGATGTCTGGGGTACTGTACCTAATCCGCTATTATTGATGCTATGAAGGTTGAAAATGTTAAAGAACACATTAGAATAGTTTGGTTGGTGGAAAGTAGTTTCAATTTATCCTAAGAAACTAGTATTGCTTCTTACTAATTTTTGGAAAAAGAACACTTGTATTAAATATTCATTTAGGTATATAATCGATACCTACATCTGTGCTTCGAACACTGCTAAGAAGATCCTCATGTAGGTATCTATCTGTAGGGATACTTTGTAAATTGTTTATAGAACCTAATACATACATTGTTTTCAAAAAAAAATCAAAGAAAATAGGTAACGTATCTGTTAATTTACAGCGTTACCGGCCTCAAAATAAATTTAGGGCTGAATAGAAATAAAAGAACCGGCTCGCTTGCTAAAAAATATAGGGCATGTTCTATATAAAAATATACCGGCAGCATTTGTGAGACACTCTGTTTTATTTGAAATATTTTGAAAAAATTACAACTCTAAACCAACAACCAACCAACTTTTGTGATTAATTTTTTGTTTGGAACCCAATCATTTTTTAAATGAAGTCTCCTGCGCGGTTCTTGGCCTGACTTCTATGGGATCCTGTAGGATAGATCTATTTCCATAAATAATTGGGAAAAACGTCCAGCGAATACGCTTGCGCTCGTTCTGGACAGACGATGGCCCAAAGGGCCGGAGTGAGGTGATAGATAGCTGCGCAACGCGCATGTAATTTCAAGGGAACCAGACCAGAAGCTGTGAGCTGTGTGCTGTGCTGTGTGTTCGTATCCGTACGGTATCCGTTAAATTATTAAAGGACTCGTCGCTGTAATTATTGTTTATGAGTGGGAAAAGGATATAAACGTGCGAAAGGTATTCCGCATTCGCGAACGAGGCATAGGCAGGCGCTTTTTCAGACTAATAGTCTGAAATAAAGTATAAAGAAAGGCGGACTGCAGCGAGTGCGTCGACTGCGAGAATCGGAGTATCCCTAATGAAAAACGACTAGTTAATGGTTCGAATTGTGGGGGGAGACAAAAATAAAAATCGGTTATGTCGTAAAATTTCGGGAAAAACGTAAAGCACGTGTAGAACTCTGATAAAACGATGCTTCTAAGGTTTCGGAATGTTACTCTTATTTTTATTGCAGTTTTGTGTTGCTTAAGTTGTTTTTCAATTGGAAGTCCCGGAATAAATGTCAAAAAGGGTGAGTTTTGAATTGTCTAGTGCCCTTTTAAAAATGACCGACTAGACTATAAACAATAGATAAGCATTTTGACATTTTATTGTTTTGTTTAATGTTTGGAGAATATCTCTAATGGATTCCTTGAAATTATAAATTTATTTTTACCATAATGAACTAAGTTAACCTTGGTAATTATTTTGATTCCGAAAAAAAAGCGGTGTCACAAAAACATCAGGTGATATTTTACTTTGGAAGGCAGGTATATTTATGACTACGTTTATGTATATAAGCATAAGCAAGCATACACAAACAGCATCTCATGACATTGCCCAAATTGGACCTTTCCTGTTTTTTAGGATTTTTTAAAATCTATAATTACCTATAAAATTTTGTAGTTTTCCATGCATTGTATGCGTGAGCTGTCGCTATCATTATAAAAATAATTTATTCAATTCCTGAAGAATGCAGTCGTGTTTTGTATTCCTTGCCTTACCTACCTAGGTACAACCCACCTATTTCCTATTTCTCATGATAAAACCGAGGATAAAACTTATATTGAAAATTGCAAACAAATCTCTGTAGTAGGTAATATATACTATATGAATATGAAATATGAAACTGATACCAAGAGTAAAACAAATGGATTTATATCTCTATTTGATGAAAGACAACATTGTTGTTGTTCCTGCTGTGATAAAATGTACCTATGTAATATTGGGCTTGTCCGGGTTTCAAAAAAGGACGGTCCTAGCGTTGGTTCAAAACAATCGTACAGTTTATCAATCATCAAAATGACAACGGCTTGGCTATCACAAATTTCATTAAGAAACTGTGTGATTATTTTGAACTGTTCTAGAACCATCCTTTTTTCAAACCCAAACAGGCCCATTATTTTGCTCCTTGCTACAGTATGTTAATGTAATACCGAGTGTAATACCAAGTGTATTACCAACCCAGGGTGGAGCAAATAGACTCTATAGGTACCTAGCCTAGCAGCAAAAAACATGTTTTTTTTTTAATCATTTTTTTTTTATAAATTTTATAAATTTCCAACTTCTACTGCAGAACTTCAACTGCACCCTCTGAGAACTATACCAGACTGAGATTTTTCATCAGAACTCCATGTTAGCACCCCTATTTTCGTTTTTTAATTTTTTTAACTTGTACTGCAGAACTATAACCATCCCACAGTGAACTAGAACTCTTTTCATGAAAAAGTTAAGGGTGCTACAAGTTAAGGCCGGGACACATCTATCATGCATTCTTCCGATCCGACTCCGATCATACAATCAAGGTCCTTATTCTTGGAATAGGGGAGCAGCGGAACACTCGTTCTCCTGGGAACGCTGCTCCCTGTTCCAAGAATAAGGACCCTGATTGTATGATCGGAGTCGGATTGGAAGAATGTATGATAGATGTGTCCCGGGCTTTAGGGTGCTAACTATTCACAGGTCGCATTATTTTCCGATTAGCTCTACCCCTCGCCCTACCCAAATTCCACTAAAAACCGATCGATCCACAACAGCAAAATTCCTCTGTGAAAATTTGAGCGATCTTTGCTATCTCTGTGACCATAGAATCATCCAAGGGATCATCATACATTAATAATTTCCTCCCTACAAAAATAAAGAATACTTAAATTACAATAATAAAAATGGACAAAAAGTTCACCCTCGAGTTCACCTATTGCAATGGAAACAAGATAATAGAATTTTTTATAGAAAAAAGTGACTTAGAAAAATATTCAATTCTCTGAGCGACTTTCCTATGAGTCGCTGTCATCTGAATCAGATACTCTCACAATTATAATTAATGGTTCTACAGACTTTTCCACGAAGTTGTCTAGGTTCCACATGTTTTGTTCTTCGTTTTTACATGGTTTACAGCATTGCTCCAGTTTTCTAGAGTTACATGATTCAACGACTATCTTAACAGTTTTCATAAGTCTTGTAATTTGAAGGTGGTGTTATTTCTTGGTATAGTACATACCTGACCCCATATATTAATTCAATCGGATTTAATTCAATATGTCTTTTGCTCTGTGTTTTTTTTTCTTTAGCTATTTCAGAGCCTCTTTTTTCAAAATATCATTTTCATAGGGCATTCTTTTTTCATTTAGCCAATTTACTATGTCTTCTTTATACCATGAATACGGGAGTTAGCTAGCATTGTCCAGGACAATGACGGAACCTTGAGAAATCGATGTTATCATTTGAGAAAAGTAGTCTTCAAAAACATCGGTCGTCATTTCTTCATGGTAATCGTTGGTTGATTTGGATTCGAATTCAAGCTAACCTCCATTTAAAAAGCCTCTATCACTACCATACTACCAATGTGAGTTATTATTAACCTGCGGACCTTACTGGAAGACGTTTTTAAGCCAGTGGAAAGGCCATCCACAAATGCCTGGCGAGGATTGTGGACATTTTCATATTGTCAGAGTTTATTTACTATGTGTCCTTCGGTAACCCACATTTTGTCCAAGTAACAAATGTTGATATTTTCATGTCCAACAGATTATTTCTTCTTTGTCAAACAAAATAGATTTTCTGTTGTGCTTCTCCTCCCAACAAATGGATGTAATATTTTCCACAATTTTTTTCATCCCATTTCTGGTATATTCTTATCCGCCTTTATTCTGCTTATATTTTATCTATTGAATGAACTTCTTTTATACAGCAAACTTGATGTGTAAGCACGTTTGTCTTATAATTACCTGCATTAACCTAAGGCATTAACCTCATAAAATGAGATTATCACTTCTAGACACATCTAGAATTTGCAATACTTGTGTTTGTGCCTCGGTTTGTGCTTTGTAAAACCATAGAAGAGAAAGTCGATTAGATTCGTCGCAATGTCAAGAAGAAGCTCTGTGTGAATTTCTAAAGTACAGTTAAAAAATCAGAATTTTTGTATCTGACCCGACGTTCAACATGAAATATGTAGAACGAAAAACGAGATTAGACCTAGGATTAAACCAGACCCTGATAAGATTGCCACCATAAAAATCGCCCCCTTGTCAAACATGCTAAAAGATCTTAAATCATTTTTAGGTTTAGTTGCATATTACTGATGTTTCATTCAACAATTTGCCATAATATCAAAGTTCATGACTTTTTGTTGAAATGAAAATGCAAAAGCTGAAAATTCTCCTGAATTCATATATATTTTTTTTGATCATTTAAAAAATCTTTTAATTAAGTAATAATGCCCCAATTTTCTCATATGCCCACATTTTTCATAACCCTTTTATTGTCTACCACCACTAGGAATTATGCAACTGGCGCTGTTTTCAGTCAAGCGAGTATGCGGAACGTTAATCCAATCACATTTATGCAAGCATTGATATAAGCCGAACCCAAAACCAATCAGAAATCATGTTTTCAGCTGTAGAAAGACGAATTTCAAAAAAAATCAAGCAATCCAACAACAGTGTGCAGGACGTCATTCCTGCTGAAAGCACACATTCCTTCTCATTAGTAATGAAACAAGAGATGCTGCAATTTGCTCTTAAAAATGTATGAGTAAATTTTTCCATTATTCAACTGTCCATTGACAACAATGATCCAATAATCTGACTAGCCAGAATGCCACGCAACACTTCATAAATGTGGGTCTACTTCGCGCATTTAGTATGGATTATCCACCGACAGGCTTTATACTTTCATTATGAAAACAGCGTAGCATAGCGATTCTTTGAGAAAATCTCAGTATTTTTGATTATACCAATTGTGCTGCACCCCCTCGATAGTTTTCATCAATCTTGTTTGTATTCTTTGCCAACTTGGCGATATTAGGGGCAAAAATGTCAATAGTGGAATCCAAACTTCGGTGGAACCAAATGTTTTCAATAATTATTTTTGCACCATAGCTGGAGACCTGGCTACAAATATTTCCCCAATTACCTACCCGTTGGATTATTTGAAGGATACCTGTATAACCGACTCGTTCTACCTTTGGCCAACTGATTCGGGCGAACTTCGGACCATCTTCAGTGATATTAAAAATAAAACTGCAGTCGGGTGGGACGGGATTTCTCTCAAGATTTTTCAGCACCTTCCTGATTGTACAATTAGCGCTCTGGCTGATGCCATCAACATCTCTTTCTTAAGGGGAATTTTCCCAAACTCATTGAAGAAGTCGTTAGTTATCCCAATTTTTAAAAAGGGTGACACTGAATCTCCCGCTAATTTTAGGCCCATCTCATTAATAACAACTCTTTCAAAAATAGTCGAAAGGTTGGTGAAGATACGAGTTAACTCATTCATTGATAAGCATGGTATTTTAAGTGTGGCTCAGTACGGATTTCGGGCAGGGAAAAACACGAATGACGCGGTGTTTTCTTTCCTAAGTAACCTTTACCTAAGACTGAATGAGAGAGAACTGGCTGCAGCAGTGTTCTGAGATCTCTCAAAAGCGTTCGACTGCGTAAATCATGGAATACTGCTTCAAAAGCTTGAGGTGTATGGCTTTCGGGGTACTGCTCTTGCCTGGTTCAAGTCTTACTTGAGCGAAAGAACACAGAGTGTGGGTGTGCGAGGTTCCGAATCTAGCGAACTGACTGTTTGCTCCGGAGTGCCGCAGGGCTCCATACTAGGACCTATTCTGTTCTTACTTTATGTCAACGACATTTCCACTCTCAGGATTAAGGGTAGTTTCACGTTGTTTGCGGATGACACCACTATATTGTGGCATGGTTTTGATCCTATTGAGTTGAGTGAGACAATTTCTAGGGATATTGCACTTGTGAAGCTATGGTGTGATGCCAACTATTTATCTCTTAATGTTTCCAAGACAAATGTTTTACAATTCAATGGTTCCTTGCCTGACATAGCCCTTGACACGGGAAAGATTTCAAATTGCACAGATGTTAAATTTTTGGGTTTATGTATAGATAGCAAGTTATGTTTCAAGGCCCACATCTTGGATCTTTGTTCAAAGTTGGCAACAGGCTGTTTTGTTGTGAGGGTTGTGTCGCGTGAACTTGATATAAGTATGGCTCGTACAGTGTACTTCTCTTTGGTGGAGTCCCGCATCAGATATGGTATTCCTTTCTGGGGAAACTCAAGCCAATATTTGCTGAACTCCGTTTTTGTGTTACAGAAGCGCGCCATAAGGTGTATCTGCAAAGCTGGTATTAGAGACTCTTGCAGGCCTTTGTTCATCAGACATAAAATTCTTACTATGACGGGTCTCTATATACTGGAAACAGTTTCCTTGGTGCACAAGGGGCATCATACTCCGACAGTGGGCGGTGGCCCTTACAACACCAGACAAGTTGGTAATTTGCCTTTGCCTATACCACACTCCACTTTGATAAAAAACTCTATCATTTAAAATGCCAGAAAAATGTATAACCACTTGCCAATGGCTGTGAGAACCATACAGTCTGTCAAGAAATTTAAGCATGCTGTAAAAGCTTTACTGATTGACAAGGCATATTATACCTTAGCAGAGTACTTTGCTGGTCAATTTTGATTTTGTTTATCTTCATTTTTCTACTCTGCTTATCATATCAACAGTTCTGTTTTTAAATTTTTTTTTTTTTTTGTGTTCATTCTTCCAGTCTTTCCTACAATTTATTATTTATATATCGTTTCTGTTTCAACACCTGTGTTTTTAATTAATAAGTTTTACTGCCTAGGTTTAGTTTGTTTTATTTTAGTCTTAGGCTTTGTCGATAAATTGTATTTACACTTTTCGGACAATAAAGCTCATTTGATTTGATTTGATTTATTTATTTTGAAGCATTTAGGCTATTGACTTCGATAATCCGCAGTTTTCGAAACCGACAAAAAGCAATTCTTGATACCGATAATTGAAAATAATAATGTGATTTGTCATTTTCTGTTCCGTTCCAGTTTTGATTTCCCAATTTGTCCAATTTCAGTTTTTTTATGCAAATGCTTGTGATTATAATTATTATTTGTTTCAATTATTTTTGTTACGGCTAGCTGGAGTCCATATCTCAAAGTGAAGTTGAAATTTGATTCAAAAGAAAAACTCCAAGTCGGCCTCCACAAATACTTTATTCCATTAGTAAATCCCATCATCAGGGGCAATAAATTAGCTCAGATTAGAAAAAATTAGAATCAGGACCCCAAATGTAAAGAGGACTTACCATTTTGTAGAGGAAAAAAAGGTCAAAAATAACTTAAAAAAGTACTGTGTCATGTTCAAAAAAAAAAAGAAAAGAAAAAGGAGTTCGCTCGCACATAAAGTTTGGGTACTTATTTTTCCTTCCGTTTTCGAGAGAATCGGCAAACGCCTATAATTAAAGTCGTGCCTACATTTATAAGGTCCCACGAAAAGTTAGGGTACGTACTTTTCCCTCCGCTCTCGAGACGACGAACGCACAAAATGTAAGGTTACCTACGTCTATACGTATCGACAAACGACGCCTATGAAATCGTGTTTGATTAAATTGATTAGTATAACCAAATCACACACATATGGGTTCTAATGAATTTTTGATTCATGAAATTCTCTCATAAAATACAACTCGTGCAATGAAAATATATCTATAATTTTCGACAAATTTGTACTAATGCGTTTTACCTGAAAAAGGTACTCTTGCACTACGTGCACTCGCGCTCTTTTTCTACTAAAAATGCATTCGGGCATATTTCCCAAAAATTATTGATAATTTCCATTGCACTTGTTATATTACTATTGATAATATTTAATGTTTAATCATTTTAACATTTAACTTTCCATCGCCGCCACTGGTAAAAAAACTCTGCCGACTTGAACCCTATGGTTACAGGGATGACCCAGTGTTTAACATTCATTAGGCAAAGTTTATTAGGATATTAACCTGCATTCCGTGAGTTAAATTGGGGATGTACGCTGAATATATAAACTTTGGGAGAGCATGTCAGATAAATCGTTGATTTAGATATACACAAATAGAATTCTTGTCGTTAACAGATCGTTCCATTATTATAAAACTGTAGTTTGCGGTTCAAATTTGATATCTTTTGTTGATAATCCAAGAATCCTAAGGTTACACCTGCATGCTGTTTATCTGCAGAAAAATGATGAAATACTTTTTTAGTTTTTGAAGCAGCATCTCCGTTGTAGAACATGGGCAGTGGTATAAAAATGTAAAAAGGATTCAATCAATCAATTCTTTTTGATGTTTTCAAAATTTGACTTTCATTTGATAGAATGTTGATTTTAGAATTGCATGTTGTAGGAGATATTACCTATCAATTTTTTTGGCTCTGAAAAGAATGTGATTGTTCACTAAAAATCGGTATTGAAGTAAGGTGATACTTACCTCAAAAGCTTTAAGGTTATTTCTGCATTTCATAAACTAGGGCAATAATGGGCCATCTCAGGCAAGCGAATATCCTATGGTATGTTTGAAAATTTCTGTGTTCTGTGGCCCTAACTTCACCCACCTCAATCGTTTGATTTACGCATTACGTGTTTCCCACTTTCACACTGATTTGTGAAATACGTCACTCGTTCAGGTTTATCCAACCGGGATTCTCTACACCGATATTGGAATATCTTGTTTATGTAAAGTCAAGGTTACAAAACAATTTAAACGCAAAGACTTCATATTTAGGTAATTATTGGGATTAAACTTTTTTGTTGTCGAAACTCGTAAGAATACCTGAAACGTAACTTCCAGCTAATTTTAGTTGATTCAGAAATTGGAACTGCCATTTCTCATATTATAACTAACTGAAGTTTAGATTTTTCCAGTCAAGCTCAGGCGGTGAGGCACTGAAGAGCCAATTCCACACTAAAACATAAGTCGAATATTTTTATATTCTGTTGAAGATCACTTCCAGATTAGTTTAGGTTTATAAAGTTTTACCTCTGGTACACGCATGTTGACTTTTTTGAAGACATGATTCTGGACTTGCATTACCTTTAGGCGATTGGTGTATCTCTGGTCGTTATCCAGCTGAAACTGACACAATTCTTCACGGACTATAGCTAGGAGCAAGGCTAGGAGTTTATATATAATTTCAACTACAATTCCCACTAATTTGCGATTGCAGGCGTAATGATTATTGACTCTTTAAGTTGGGTCTTCAATAGTTTTGGAATTTCTACTGATTAATTGATGGGTTCAATTGAGGCTTTGTACCTGTCGTCTCGCTTCCCTTCTTTCTGCCGTGGGTTTGTTGCCATAAACTAGGAGGGTTTTTGTATTTCGGGCAAAATCTATTTCATTAAAATCAGTGCAACCTAAAAGTAAGGAAAACCCTTGTAGATTGATGAACTGATGAAAAGGGAGGGAGAGGAATTTCCCTGAGGAAGAATTTTAATAGTATTTTAACTAATTAATCAATCAATCAATCAATCAACTTTCATCAGTTTTCAATAGAAGAGGCATCTTAGTAAAAAAAGAGACCACATTTTACAAAATACACAAACAATTTTGGAGGGTTCCTTCACAATTATATGTAGGATTATCTCGAGGGGTAGGTCACTCCCCAATTAGGTGTACAAATGTTGAAATGTAATTGGAAAAATACATTTAATTACCTTAATTACCTTGCAATTACGTTCAATTACATTTAATTACACTTAATTATAAATAATTACACTCAATTACAAATAATTACACTCAATTACATTCAATTACAATTCAATTACCTTCAATTACGTTCAAATACCGCTCAAATACATTTTATCAATTACTTTCAATTACATTCAATTATATTCAATAACATTCAATTACGTTTAATTACGTTCAATTACATCCAATTACATTTAATTACATTCAAATACTTTCAATTACAATCAATTACTGTCAATTAGATATAAATACATGCCCTCTCCATCATCCATCTTTATTTCCAAAAAAAGTTAATTACATTTAGTTATATTCAATTACATTCAATTACACTCAATTACACCTAATTACATCAATTAAATTCAATTACGTTCAAATACATTTAATTTCATACCTTCAATTACATTCAATTACAAACAAATACATTCAATTACATACAAATACATTCAATTACAAAAAAATACATGTAATTGAATGTATTTGTAATTAGGTGTACAAATTCTATTAAGTGACCTACCCCTCGGATTATCTGTAAAAATTTCACAATTTTTCTGCAACGTGAAAACAAAGCTGGGTACTCTTATCAAACAGAGTCAAGCCTTAAAGGGGGTGTGACCCTAAAAAACGACTTAAGCTAGGTACTTAAATCAAGAAAAAAATTCTAAGATCTCTCGAGAAAACCGCAGTCCCATATTCAAAATAGTCTCCGAGAAAATTCCTTGTGAAGATAAATTATGCAGGAACTTGTGACCGCCGAAATCGCAGTCTTCTGTTCGTTCAGTCGTCAGTGAACCGTAACCCTATACTTTGAGTGGTTGCAATTCACTCTAAAAGATAATTGTCTTTTGTTTTGGATAATTCTTGCACGTGTTAATAGTCTCCCTGATAATCCAGTGTGACGTCACAAACACCTAGTGGTAACTTTAAACTACCCTAACTCGAAAACGGACCATCGTAGCAAGATGCGGTTCAAATACTTATTCTTAGATTTTTTTGCACTAAAACTTTCATTTTTGGGTCACACCCCCTAAAACCTATTACAACAAGCACCTAAATTTTCTAATTTTAAATTTCACGAATGAATAAAAAACCTCTCCAAACACCGTCTCTGAGGATGACGAGTTGGACCTTCTTAGATTGGGGGTGAAATATTGCCTGCACACATTCCTTTCTGGGAGTGCTGTTCTTATATACATACGCAGTCGAACTAGACGCCATAATTAGGTTCATTACAAATTAAAAAACCATCAAGGAATGACATACATAACATCTTATATGACACAGAGAAAAACCTTTCTAAATCTAACCAGTCAATCTCATCTTCCTTACAAAAAACTCTTGAGAAACTTAAAGTCAAAATCGTACAACAAAACTTAATCATATAAAGCACCCTTTATCCAATTAGTGCTTTAGCATTTTAAAGTGAAATAAAGGCAACACTGTACATGCCAAAAAAAAATAAAAATTATTTGGTAGTTTTTTAGATTGGTTTATTACAAAATGAAGTGAAACATTTAACACCACGTTGCGAAATTATTAAAATTCATTATCAAAACTAAAGCTCTATATGAAGGCAGCTTAGCGCGGATTAAGTGCACTTTATGGTCCCCATGATCGACCCAGTGAATAAACAAAATGTAATGTTGTGAGGAAATTTGAAAATGAGTTTAGGTTGCTGGATAACCCAAGAACAAATCGTGTAAGAAATGTGAGAAATGCAGAAAATGTTGAAGCTGTAATTCCAAGTGTTCGAGATAATCCAAATTTGTCTCTAGACGTCGTTTTCAGCAACGATTATTTCTTCCCAATAATCATCGAAAACCAACCGGAGAGATTTTGGTTCCATCAGGATGTCGCTACGTGCCATACCGCCAACAAAACGATGACATTATCGCAAGAGCAGTTATTCCTAAAATACCGGCCCAAATATATGAAAACATGATAATGATAAATTGGACTGATCGAATTCACTATTGTGAAGAAAGTCGTGGAGGTCATTTCATCGATTTTTTTTTAAACATAAATGTAATTAGTTGGTCTTTCATTTCAAATGAAATGAAAACATTTTGGCAACGCAGCACTGCTCGTGTTTTATTTCATTTCAAAATGCTAAAGCACTAATTGGATCACCCTTATAACAAAAGCAGACAAGGGCTATTGTGTAGTAGTCCTTGACAAACGTGACTAAATATCCAAAGTTGAAAATTTCTTACATAATAACAATTTTCAAATTTTACTTTCCAACCCACCCAATGGTTTCATAAGAACTAATAAGTTTTTAAAACTCAATGAATTCCTTGTAGATAACAATGCTCCCAAAACGTTAGTTTCGAGTAACCCAATGGCACGTTTATATGCGCTCCCAAAAGTACACAAAGTCGACATCCCCATTAGACCAGTGGTAAGCTTCACAAAAACTCCAATTTCAGTTGTTTCTTCTTTCGTGCACAATTTTATTAAAGAGGACATCTTGAAACTCCCAAACATAATTTCAGCCCACGTTCCGATTCCCAAATTTCACATTTATATCACTTCCAAAAACTTCAACCGCCTCGGTTTCTTGGAGGACATAGAAAACCAAAAAAGCTGCTGGACAATAGCCTTTGTCTCTATTCATTTATATTTATGAAGCTATGGCTACTTCCGGTAAAACCGGAAGATGACATTTGCCAAACCTATACGCTACACCGAAATTCATTCCGATCCGACGAAAATAAAAAAATGCAGAGCGAAAGCGATCTCGTTGATATACCCGATGTAAGGAGCTACCTACTCACCCATAAAAGATGTCTCAGAAGAATTTCCCTGAAAAATCAAACATAGGTATATACATTCGAACCAACCTATACAATTCCAGTAGAAAAATATTGCCAGCACAACCAAAAATTTTTCTCCAAATTTCTTCTATACCGACATGATTCAATTAACAGACATAAGTATTCCCTATTCCCCTAGTTTTTCGTTTACCACCCCATAACTGGTAAATGTGCATTTCAGATATTGCGTGAAAAGTGTGTCACTTCAGGATTTAAAAGCCCACAATAAATATATATTGATTTTGATGAAGTAGCAATCTACCTGTTCAGGATGGCAGGATTCAAAAATTGTAGGCTGCCGCTTTCATGTAACGCAAGCATGGTTCAGAAATTGGATTTAGTTCGGTTCAGTGAAATATTCCTTAGAAATACTCCGATACCAGTGCTTCTTGCACTGTTCAGGAGATTACCTGTAACTGAAGCAAAAAAAAAAATGAAATGTTTATTTGTAAAATGTATGTTCATACATAAAAGCTTGAATAAAGGATTGTTAACAAAAAGTATATTGAATTAGTTTGATTGTCATATTTGTCTAATTATTAGTGTATTAATTATAATTAAGTTGTTTTTTTTAAATACCTTTTATTTTATATTTACCTTTTTCATGATTTTTATATGAATACTTACAATAATTTTTCTTGTACTTCAGATTCACATTGCTCACTAAGACAGTTCACATGTGCCAATAAGAAATGCATTCCAATTCCGTTTGTTTGTGATGGAGAAAATGACTGCGAAGATAACTCCGATGAAAATCCAGCTGAATGTTCCAGTAAGTAATTTATATCGATTAAGCATGTGTAAAAATTTATTTGTTATGGGACAGTTTGTTATGTAACTACCTACATATTGTTATTTGGTATCATAGGTTTCCTAATAGTTATAAACGTAACAAGGCCAATGACTATAGCAAATGAAGATTGAGGCTGAAGTTTGTAATCCTAGGCAGTATATAATAATGCCGAAGATTTCAATCAGCTGAACCCAAGATAAGTTCCTCGCACTATCCTATATCCTATATTTAAGAATGCAAATAGATATAGGCGAGGATATAGGTTCTCTTTCAATAATATGGTGATGGTAGCGCTCATAGCTTCTGCGATCTTAAAGTTTTTTCAAATAGATGATATTATTAGTTGTTGCCCAATCTCCTGTTGGTGCCTCTGTGATTACCAGGTTGATTCCTAGAAATTCGGATTCAACTGATTTCTTAGCCTCTTATGGTATACATTTTGACATATTGCTATAGCTTGTATCGTTGCCCCTGCGGGATTGTATTTTGTCACTGTTCTTACGTCCAGATTTCTGTTGGTGGCTGCCTTCTAGAATGTTTTTGAGCCTATCGAAGCTTTTTTTATATTGGCGCTCTGTACGACAGAGTTGACGGCCATTCTGAGCTGGACGTTTCATTGCTTTCCTGTAGGACTTGGTTGCCTATCCCCAAGCGATCCAGCAATCGGTAAGTTGTGGGCTTTATATGGCTTTCGTCATAGTTATTGGTGTTTGATTTCATGGTGCTCTGCGGGTCTGTATTAGAACTTAACGCGGACAAGCCAAGAACTCTAGGTATACGAACCTGCCCCCAATGCAGCGGGCCCAGCTGTGATTGGCAATGGAGCTCCTCTCAAACCTATAGCATACTTCCAATATCTCTGCAGTCAGTTTTTGACCAATGCAACACAGAAATTCAACTTCTACAGAAGTAGACCAGCACAGCATTTGAGTGTGTCTTAAGAAGTCTATTTAAGGAACACGGAAACTAGTCAAACTGAGCTCTCAAGGTCTTCCATCTGGACTTTCAGCAAAGGACATCTGGCTAAAAAGAATTCTGAAAATAAACTGGCAGCATCGCCAAAGAAAAAACATTAAGTATTCTGGTGAAAACCAATCCCTTTGCTGGGCGGGTTATGTCGTCCACATGGCGGACTTAGGTCTTCCTAATACAAGTTATTTATTCCAAGCTAAGAGCTTTGCCAGGGCTGACTTCAAACGATTCGAAGATGTCCTCAAGGCTCGCAACACGCAAAGCACGGCTAAAACGATTGAATGCGGATGACTATTATTTAGTCATAGTCATCACAGAAACCATAGCTAATAATTTTTCAAAAAGAATAACCTTATCCGTTTGCGAGTTAATGCCACTGATGATGATGACGCTTTGGTTTTGTTTCGAACTTGTTGAATGTGAATTTACCAGGTCAGTTTCGAGTCTTGGGCTAATCTTCGGTATCTGACTTCTCTAAACCATGGAACATCGTCGATGTCGATTTTGGTCGGTAAAGTGCTTTGTTTGAAATAAATTGGCTTGACTCTTTTGTGCATTGATTTTGGTCTTCCAGTCAATACATCATTCTGCGATGAAGGCCATTTTTTAATGGAGTTTCTATTCAATTTCTACTCTGGGAAATTTTGGCACAATCGTCAGCTATCTTTGTCCCCTCGGGGCCCTCGGTCTTCGGGATGTCATGGATATACATAGATGGAATTAGGTGAGGTATCATGCACTAAAGCGGCTGATGGGACGCCAGTTCTGTGGGAATTTTGAGTGCATTTTGTATTCAACAACAACTTCAGCGTGTTTTCAGTTTTGCGGAAAACAAGCCGGTCTCAGGATAGAGTTGGTTATGTTCATCATTGCTTCTCTAGACATCTCCTTTATCATATTTATTAAATATTGCACCTTGTCCAGAGGCTTCTGCCACCTTCTTGACTTTCAGATTTTCTGGGGGACGTCGGGACTCCTGATGTCTGGTTCCCTATCGTAATCTTGTAGTCTTCTGGCGAATCGCTCTATTGTAATCGCACGATTGTAGTTCTGATCGAATGTTCAACAACCTTCCCTCTTTAGCCTGACAGCAAATGCTTCAGGTAAACCAAATTTCTCAAATCACTGTAATAGGAATAGCTTTAACAGATCAGCAAATGGGGATGTTTCCTACGTTCTTAAAACACGTTTTAATATATGCGAATCGATAGATTGCAATAGGGAACAATCATATTTTTCAAATTATTTTTTTTCTTATTGCTTATGTTTTCAAATATAAAATATATAGGTTTTTTTTTTGTATTAGATCCTCATTAAAATTAAAAAAATATTTTAAATTTCAAATTATTTTCGTTGGCGCGACAACGATAACCTTCAAAATGACGGTACTTGTGACGTCAACTGTCTGTAAACACAACGTTAAGGACGTTAAGGTCTGTTCTCACAAGAGCCTCTGACACTTTGCAAACTGTCAGAAAGAATCGCTCAGCTTGAACCTTCGACTGCATTGAGAGCAGTTATTACGTGGTTTTTCCATATTTAGTGCCGTATTGTGACATTTCGTGTGTTAATTCCTTCATCATGGTTGGGTCGATGAAGGATTTACAAAAGCACAGTCTTACAATCTTCCCTCTATACTAGACTTATTTATGGTGGTTCAATATCAGTCGTGGCGTGACGTGAGCTGATCGTGGACTAATCGTTCTACGTTCTACGACTCAAGAGTGAACCACGAAAACGTGGACCGTGGATTCACGATCAGTGTAAACTACCCTTAACCCTAATTTACGAACAGTTGACGTCACTGGAAGCGGCCATGTTAAACGTAACTTTTCCGCGCGAAACTTTTCAATTTAAAACTAATAATTGCCGTATGTCTTCAATATCGATAAATTTAACGCAAAACTGCTCATATTCAATATTTTACAGAAAATGGTGCACCATAAAAATAAAATAAGCCATATTTATTTCTCATGAAAATTCCCTATTGCACTAAGAATTTAATCGAAAAAATATTTGGCGTTCTTTACCTTCTTTTTGCTACCTTTTGCAGGCTGTTGAAAGGCAAGAATACACACTACTACTACAGGATAGCCTATCCTCTTGAGGCCTGTGTGGAACAAATCTGAAGGCTCCACCAGGCCAAATCACCAATTGTGACGTAGGCAGCATTTCCTTTCTCGCCTTGACGTAGGCTGTTTGCACCACAGGTTATGATTCCGTGGGCTTTTGCTTTATACATACTTGGTTCCACTACATTAATTAACATTCTAAAACAATTCTTTTTTAGATCTCGTTTTCATCGTCCTCTTTGCCTATAATGTTAATCAAAATTAAATAATATTTTCCATCAAAAATTTAAATTCTAAACTACGACCGCTAGTGCAAACAGCTGATGACTTAGTTATGTCGTCGGAAATGGTGACACACCAATATGGCGATGATTACAAAAAACGAGGTCGATAAGCAATCCTTAGTAGTGTGTATTATCCTTGGTTGACAGGGGCAATATTTTTGAATGCTCACGCTTTCACCGCCATCTCAATTGGTTGTAGTTGTAACATGCTGTGCTGCCAGCTTTTTTGACCTAACATTCGCCATTCAAATGTCATTTGTTGTGATAGAATTTATCCATTTTTCTAACTTTATTTATTAACTATTATTGATAATAATGGAAACAAATATGAGTTTCACCATATAAATACGCAAAGCAAATGACAAAAATTATGATTTTTTTAGGTTATTTGTTATAAAGCAAAAACAAAACAGCTTTCAGCCGATAACACTGGCAGCACCGCCAGTCAATGTTGCCAAGTTACTTATCTTTATTCAAGATATATTTTCAGAAACCATTAATTAAATGATTATTGCATCTAATTATATTATTGTTTAAATGATAATTATATTTTATATTAATCCAAAACGCACAAACTGTCAACATCCTAAAACAGTTATGCGCATGAGTAGAACCCTTTATGACGTCAGAAAGTTTGTTTGAATGTAGTTTCGTTTTCGAAAATTAATATAAAAAAAGCACATTAAGAATAAGCAAAATTCTATCCAATGGGCCGAAAAAAAAAATTCGGAAACATGCCCATTGTTGAGATTGAACTCGACTCACTCTGAAAAAGGTCTTATAGGCTCATTTGCATTGTATGTCAAAATGAATGTCTTTGTATACTTAAGTATCAGATATAGACTTTGCTTAATTTAAATAAACATTTTAGGTTTATTGACTCTTCAAACATTTATTTTAACTCAACTGTTATTCTTCGTAAACACTGGGCGGAAAATATTTTTAATTCTGTGTAAGTTTTATCTATATGCCGTTCATTTAGACAAGTTTTTAGACATTTTGTGATATCATTATTCCCTTGACAATGGTTTACTAACCGAAACGCGTCGGGATTTATGCAAATAAATTTTGTGAAGTATAAAGGACTCAATTTTTTCATTTTGCTCTGATAAGTGATAATGGAGTTTTACCCTGGAAAAATCTACGATAATTTATTTTAACGTCTGTGCCGTCGGCTTGATCCCACTGAAGATGGCTTTATACATTAAGGGCCGGTTTATTTATCTTCAGATAAACTTGCAGGTAACTATCTGCAAGATGAATTTACCGTTCTATAATTCTATTGGTCGGCGCATAACTGGCCGACCAATGAGATTATACAGATTGCGTTTTCATCTGCCAGATACCATATACCTGACATTTTATCAGAAGATAAATTAACAGGCTCTAAATAACATAACATAAGAAATAATTTACAGTTTTTTAGAATTTAGTGGCTTGCAGACGTTAATAAAAATTGATGAAAAATTTTCTTGCGTCGACTAAGATTTGAACCCAGAACCCTCGCATATCCAGTGAAACGCTCTACCAACTGAGCTACCGAGACCTGTTTCATTTCTACCTTGGCGGTCAAGTCTTTCATCAATTCGACAATTGTAAAATAAGAAATAATATTCCAGGTGTTGACATGTTGTCAATTTTGTAGTTTTTTGTTTGGATTTGTATGTTGGAATGTTCTTCTGGTATAAACGACATAAATTGGTTGCATATAGTCAACTTTTAATTTTAACTTATGTTATGTTGTGTCTGTATAAACCCACCTTGAGATAACACTGCTTGCCGGTCATGCTTTGACATCTTGTATCACTCTCCTCCTCTCTCTTTTCTATAAGTATATCGCTATATCCAAGTCCCAGCGTCTCAGCGCTGGCTGTCCGCGTCCACGCCTACCTTCCCACTGCTACGCGACGGCAGCAATCCTCACTCCACAAGTAGGTACGCTTCACGCTTTGACTTTTCCATGCGATAAAATCTCAACGGTTGTGTACCATTTTTGTTGAATGTTCTGGAAGAATTCGTCTTTGTTACTGTTCTTCCTCTTTTTCTTTCACTCACTTGTCTTCCTGCATGTTCTGGATTCGCTCCTGCTCCTCCTGTTTTTCTTTGAGACTCGATTCTGTCTTCTTCTAGAAGGGGGTTTGGAACGATCAACAAGCATGGTGCGCCAAGGAGGTTCGCCCATAAAATTCCACAATTTCTTGTTTTGAGCATTTTTTAATCCATGAAAAATCGAACACAATATTCTCTTGCAATAACTATTTCCTTTTTTCAAAGTTATTCCCGGCTGATAAGTTTAAAACTGTGATTAGCATTTTATCTTAATGGACTTGTTGGCATATCGAATTTATCAATGACCCAAAGCGCCAGGATATCGTTTACCCATGGGCTTTATAGTCCTCCGACATCGAAGGACCTTGAACTTGTACCTTGGGTTTGAGTGAACGCAGGCATTGCTGTAGGTACCTACTTTTCTTTTTACGGTAGCTTAGTAGTACGTTTCGTAGTACGGTAGCGTAGTAGTACGTTTATGTTTTATAATAAAATATACTACCCATTTAAAATTTTTGTTTTGATAATAAAACCTAGACTTCATTCACGAGTAGCTTACCTTTCAAAATAATTACTTGGATATGAAAAACTTTTTCTTTGCTCTTTTTTTTTAGTTTTTTCACGAGAGCTTTTGCTTTTGAATATCCTTCAACAACAACAATAAGGATATTCAAGTTATTTACAACTTTTTGGCAAAAGCTCTAGTAACCCCGTGTCATCAATAAATTAATGTCTCCAGGATATTGTTGAGTCGGCACTAAGCAAGAATAAACTTTTAGTTTTTTCCTTTTAATATTTTCAGCATTCGTTATATCGTTACGTTATGATCTACGCAAAATAGGTTGTTTTTCGGCTTTTGAAAGTGGAATATTCATTTGTCCTTGATTTTAGTCTACATTATGTAACGAAATTTATTATTAAACACTATTATTATCATGCTATCTACTATATATAATTAAATCTGCTGGCTACTAGTAAATATGGTTTTTAATAAATATCCTTTTAGGGTTATCAGTTATAGTGGCCGAAAAATCAAAATTTTTATGTTTGCTGACATTTGGAATTTGTAATATTATAAATACGCATTCCCAGAAAACTTTTCTGTCGGGACAATTTGTTTTTCTTCAAGCAGTGATAGAAAAAATAGTATGTTACTTTTTAACACACTAACAATAATGCCAAATATGCGTTTTAGGCAGGACGACTGAATGGATTTCTTGAAGCTTTTCAAATATTTTGTACGTTTTACTTATCATCTTCAGAAAGCCCGATTTCTCTAATTTCGGAAAATGTTTAATTTACTAAGTGTATACATATACAATATGCATGTATGAACATTTCTTTATAAAGCCCTCAATAATCGATATCGTAGCCATTGAAATTTAATTGCTGTAAATTCATAATTTAGAGGTTTGCAACCAAATTTGCTTGTCGAGGCTTTATCATTAGATTTTATTAGATATCAAAAGTGACTGTGATTGCTGCGATCTATGGTGGGTAAATCCACGCCATTTCCAATTAGGCCTATGTAAAAGATCACAAGATAAATTTAATTACATACTTACTAAAAGGGCTGCAGCAGAACGTGAGAATAAAATAATAAATTTGAAATTCGGCTTTTGTTTTGGCTGGTAATTAATAACACCCAGTAAACTATAACTTCCAGAGGGAGTTCAATTAACGTCACATCATCATTTTGCTCTAAATTGATAATTGCCATGCGTTAACAATCCTCCAGGCGAATTTGGAAAACAATGTTTACGTTCATACATAGACTTGCGTTGAAATTTTTTGAAGTGAAAAAAAAACTTCTTTAGAATGGGTGTGATTTGAGACTCGATGAAACGATAAAGCTGGAAAGCGCGCCGATCTAGAAAATTGAGGCGAATAGAGATGTAAGCATGTGACGGATGCCTATCTCTTTTTATCTTATTGACTCCAATAGCGAATTATGAAAATATTATACAGTAAGGGGCAGGCTACTAGGTATATAGGATCCAACTTGACGAATTTACGATCGTCCGCAGCCGTCTGAACACCTGTCGCTGTCGGTGCGCTGTCGTTTTTTCGATGACTTTGACGTTCATAAACCATGGTTCACATCAGTACGTTTTATGATTTTACAGACTTAAGCCCGGTCCAGACGTTACGTTACTGATACCTGATCACGTGTTCAACTGTGCAGACAAAACTTGATGCAAAACGTAGCATCTAGACCGTGCTTTTAGATTTATCGTCGAGCTTCACTTAGGTACTTATAATTATTAAACGGCGATTTTTTTTGGAACCGAAACAATAATCTATGGAAAAAAAAACATGTATTTTAAAAAAGCCATCCAGGAAAAACTAAAAATATATTCAACATAAAAAATAGAAAAAAAATAAAGGTAAAATAAAAACAAAAATTCTAGTTTTGACCCCAAAAACCTGGCTCGATTACCATTTGCACTACAATGTAGCAAATGTTCAAACAGTCCCAGTCCACCTTCTTGAACTAAACAATGACCTAAGCGATCATAGAAGGCTCTACGAATATTATTTAGCATCACAGGGGTGACAGTTAGATATATTTCTCGAATTTTGAAACGCAGCTGCTCAAGGTTCACGGCGCGATTCTCCTGAAAACCATACATATTTGAGTTGCAATAACCCCAGAGAAAATAATCGTTGGGTGCAAGATCGGGAGAGCGTCACAGTATTGTAGCTCTCGACCCAGCAATGAGACGGTTCGGAAAAGTATTATTCAAATGGTCCAGAATGAAACCCGTATTATGGGCTGGACATCCATCTTATTGATACCATATTTCATTAAATCTATAGGACCAGATAATCTTTCAATTTCTGGAATTATCTGCCGTTGGCCCGTTGCAAATGATCCAAATATTTTGGACCAGTTAAGTTAGCGTCCATGAAGTACGTCCCAATAATATGTTATCCACAAAAACCGCTCCAGACAGTTACCTTTTGATGACGCTGGGCTCTAAGCTCAAAATACCTGTGTAAATTCTCCTTAGACCAATAACGGGTGTGACTAGGATTATGTCGACCATGGAGTTAAAATGTCGACTCATCTGTAAAGACAATTTTTCTAAGAAAATCTTGATTTTCATTTGCCTTATTAATCACAGTTTCACAAAAATCCATTCGCCTCAGGATCAATTTTTTGGGAGCTTCTTACTTTGTACGAACGATACTTTTTTTTTCTGTGGCTCCTAACCGTCCTTGTACTTGAGTCAATATCCTGCGCAAGCGCACGAGTCGAAATAGTTGAAGTTTTGTTAACTAATGCCAACAACCAACAACATAATTTATTTGGCTTCTTGATCCTCATTATTTTCCTGGACGTCATTTCGTTTGGTTTCAGGGAGAAACACAACCGTATTTTTGAAAATTATTAACAACCCTAGAAACTTTTTACTTGGTTGTCGCCAGGTTAGCGCTAAATCGATTTGTCATTTTCTGACATGCGGACGCCTGCAAATTCGTCAGGTTACATCCTATATACCTAGTAGCTTGCCCCTCACTGTATATTTAAGGTTAAGGTGAAAATTTCCATACAGTTATCCTTCAATCAACCAAATCTAACAGAGTGAGTATGAGAGAGCAACGACGTAGCTATAGCTTTTACATGGGGGGGGGTTTGGAGCAGTGGCGGCTGGTCTTTGCTGGAAAGGGTTTCGATTTTGGACCAGATACTGCTATGTATAGATAACCTGGCATAGCCGCCAAAAGATATCATATAGGTACCAGCTCTATAGGATACAGCCTGCGAGAGAATGAGATAAAAAAACCAGTGAAATATTTCCTATTTTCTTCGTTTCCTTTTTGTGCGGTGCTTCGTAGCCGTTGGTATGTGTTCGTATATGTGTGCGCCTGCGTATTAAGCACTTAGTGAAAAGGCATTAGTTTTATGGTAAGTTTGAAGCGTAGTTCATAAAGATGCGAATCAGGAATGGCGAATGCGAATTTCGTTGAAAAAAAAAATCGGCGTTTTCAGCCTTTCATATAGACACAAATTTCGCAATCATTCTAGGAATATTCACTTTATTTTTCGATGCCACACTGGAGTGTTGACAGTTGACACTACTATATTTACATGTTTTCTTTGGGTCTTAAATAATCGTTTTTGTGGTTTCCTATTGTTTGTTGCAATTCGCAAGAAACAAATGTAGGCATCTAAATGAAACAGCAACGAGCATATTCTTATTTAGTCTCAATAAATGAGACTTGAGAAAAAAAAATCAAATTACCATGGAAAATATTGCAATACAGAATAAAGAAAACACATAGCAAAGCACAACAAACTTAACTACAAGAGTTATAATAGCGAAAGCCGAAACGAAAACAAACGGAAGGAGCAGAGGACAAAAGCATTTTTATAATACGCATGCGCTGACTTAAAATTCGGAAACAATATCGCAGAATATTAAACCAATTCCAATTTTCCGGCATACCTATCTATATTGCACTCTGTCTATTAAAGTTTTATACGTGTTTGGGCGCTCACGAAGCTATTTTGAAATCATAGAAATATTAAATGTTGATATTAATAATAAAATGAAAAAACTATATACAAGGCTTTCATTTCAAAACTTGACACCCACGTTATCTGCGTAAATAGGCATATTCGCGGAAATCGCCGAAACACGTCAACGAATTTATTGGGGGGAAGGTTTTTCACGTGAAACTGGACTTCCTTCCTTCAACCCTCTAACCTCCAGGGCTACCACCCAAAAATTTTCAAATGAGATAGGGAGTCGAGTGATAGACCATTTCAAAGGGCTGGTTCAATCTGTACATTTTGTAATCCTATTTTTTGTTTTTGACCTCAGTCTTGCAGAATAACACCCACTGCAATGTTTAAAAATGCCTATTTATCTTTAAACACACCTGCTTCTTTACCCACCTTTTTATTACAGCAACAGGTGAAGAAGCAGGTGTGTTCAAGGATAAATAGGCATTTTTGAATATTGAAATGAGTGTTATTCCACAACAGCGAGGTCAGATTCAAAAAATAGGACAGCAAATAAATGTACAGATCAAACACCCCTTTAAAATGATCTATCACTCGACCCCCTGTCTCATTTGAAAATTTTTGGGTTGTAGACCTGGAGGTTAGAGGGTTGAAGGAAGGAAGTCCAGTTTCACGTAAAAAACCTTCCCCCGCCCCCAATAAATTTGTTGACGTGTTTCGGCGATTTCCACAAATATGCCTCTTTACGCAGATAACACGGGTGGCAAGTTTTGAAACGAAAGCCCTGTATACATATTATATCAACTCGGTACCAATATTATAATAAATAAATCCCTCGATAAATCCTAATTATCCCACTCCTGGACTCCTGTTGCGCAATTCATCTCATTCTCTCTCTCAGTTTAGTTCTAAAGAGCCAAGTTTGTGTTTAATTTGCATTTTAGATCCTTCCTCTTTCAGAGTCTTCTTGGGCCCCAACTTTTGACGCTAACTCTATGTTCCCTATTGAATCGTGCCTGCGATGTTCAAGTATAGACGCTTCGACCTGAAAGTGATTATTGCTCTGATAAGCCAAAGCTTCTTTTCTTAGTTTCAATAAATATTTAATCAAGCTACGATTTAATTTTCACCTATATGGCTCAATCAACTTAAGTTAATATTTAATTGAGTGAGTATTTCCTTTAATGAATGCTTAATTATTTATGTTGGCTTTTCCTAATGAATCAGCCGGACATATTGAATTTCTAGAGTACAATCTCCTTAAACAGGGCGGTGGATTCACTAAATGTCACATACCATTTTTCATTGAGCAATGAGCATTTCTTGTATGAAATCATAATTGTCACGAATCGCGCATTGCCTGAAAGTCTTTTCACCAACAACAACAAATTTAATTGACCTAATTCACTAATCACTTATCGCTTTTACCTAAGCTTATACAATAATTATTATCATATTTAAAGGGACTGCAACTGACAAAGTACGCGCTTTATATAACGTAACGTACCCAATCGATCGAGAATTCTTTAGAGTTCACGTAAAATCTTGGAAACGAATTCCTCAATATTCGCGCTCGGGTCGTGATGTGACGTCGAAGTCTCCACACCAATGTGATTCCGTAATACTGCCTCCCTCTCAAATAAGATTGTCCGGAACTAATTTTCTGAGATTCTGGAATTTAAAAAAAAAATTGATAAGAGTTTTTCGGTTTTAAGTCCAGTAATAAAGTCACAAGTCACTGTTTCAGTTCAAGAAACGTTCAATTATTGTGCCCAGTAATTAGCTAAAATCAGTGAACTGATTTTCTCGCCATTATCCCATTACCTGAAGCTATTCCATTATCATAGTTATCTCGCCAATGATTTCACTATTCAGCTCAAATTACTACACTAACTGTATGGTTAATTGTCCACTCCAGACACCAAATTTTCGAGAATTCCATTGGGAATCTCTTCACAACAATTGTTATAGAACTAATTAACTTTTAAACTACGCGCCTTATATACGAAAAAGGACAACTATGATATTATGACCAATTTCATAACAGGATGCTTAAAAGAGAAGGGCGAGGGCGAAAGAGTATTATTGGAAGAATATAATGCAGAAGGTCTGTCACACCGCTCTCGCTGGATATGTTTTCAAAAATCGATCCGAACGAAGTCTAGGGCAACTGGGGAAGGGGGTTTGGCTCGGTATTGTGACTCTAGAAAGGGCGCTAGCCAGCACAACCTTGATGGGAGCTCACAAAGTCCACACAAGCAATAAATTGCTTCTTCTATGCTCTGTGGTTTTTTTCTCTAGATAAAAATGCCCAATAGCTTCCATGGCAAATTCTGCGTCGTCCATTTTGGACCCAAGCTTGGCGTTGTAATCCCCCATAGCATCATATAGTGTCGCTTGTCTTGCTTTATAGCCATTGACATGTCGTCGTAAAGGATCTCCACCATTTCATCATCATAATCGGCTGTGGGTGGTCATACCTGTATTCTTCAAGATGTATCTCAGGTTTAGTTTCAAAATAAAGTCTGTATGTTACCCTTGGGCCACTACAAAGTCTTAATTATTTGATGACATTTCAACACTTAAGGTGCCTGGAGTAGTAAAGATGGCTTTAAATAGAAAGCGGGATTTCTCAACATTAGGGCCGCCGATGACCGTGACAAATAGCCTCCTTTCAAATGGAAAGCTGAAGGCAAAGTATCTAAAAGATTTTTTTTTCGGAAAAATAATAAATAAACATCATCCCTGTCAAAAATTAAATAAAAACGATTCCTTCGCTACTTGTTTTGAGATTGTAACGAGTATATTTATGTTGCTTATGTTCAATGCCTGTCATAATATGTGGTAGTAATCGTGAACCCGCCAAGAGGGATTGCAACCAAGAGTCCTTGATGATTCGTCAGAATACCGACAACCATTGATGCGGAAATTGGTGAATGGTTGCATGCAAGTTAGCTAATATGTTACGCGACTGCGCTAGCTGTTTCGTTCTGCAGTTTGTACGACAGCTTTACTGAAAATCTCGGAAAAAATTCTGATACATTTTTGCAATCGTCTCACACTTAGCCTAATAGGTAAGCATGCAGAGTTTTTTTGGGTGGCTTAGCTTGGACTTATAATCATTCCCGTCAAACTCTCAAGAGAGCTTTATATTCAACACGGTGTACCCCAAGGTTCATTGCTGAGACCGATGCTATTCCCATCATACCAGGAGAGCAGGCGAAGGTCAACTTGAAGAGCTTGGAGGAGGCTATATGTTTTTCGGGAAAGGAAAGGAAGAGCATCCTCGCATCCACGGAGTGGGTTTCGCCATAAAAAAATTAATTTATGGAGCATCTTGCTGTGCTTCTATCCGGAACATGCGAAAGACTGATGACACTGCGACTAAACCTGCAACAATCAACAAGCTACGCTAATCAGCGCTCCAACACTCACAACTGACAATAACCAAAAAGAGAAATTTTATGTCCATCAACTTAGTCAAACCATATCATCTGTACCTAGATCTGATAAACTTGTTCTTTTAGGGATTTCGACGCCCGGGTCGGTAGGGAGTCAGATCTATGGAGAGGCGTGTTCGGCAAAGAAGGCGTCGGAAAAATGAACTCAAACGGACTTCGGCTACTAACCACATGCTCAGAATATGAACTTGTAATAATGAACACACTTTTTCGACAAAAGAATAAATTCAAGACTTCTTGGCAACACTCTAGGTCTAAGCACTGGCATCTTATCGATTATCTAATTGTACGTTCTAGAGACTGGAATGAGGTATGCGTTACGAGAGCTCTTATAAGTGCGGATGACTGCTAGACTGACCATCGGCTGATACGAGCCAGAATGAACTCGCGCATCCCTCCGCGCGTATATGTCAAAAAAACACAAAAACGACAATAAAATTCAAGACCTTGTAGAAAGAAAAAAAAGAGCGCATAATGCATCGAAAAACGACCCCAACTCGACTGTAAAAAAATGGCAATACCCACAAGCAAAAGCAGAAGCTCAAAGGCAAATGCGAGCATTAAAGAACCAATGGTGGATAACGAAATACAGCAGCTAGCTAAATCCAACACCACAAGGGCCTTCTTTCAGGCTACTAAGATGGTATGCGGACCAACCACTCAAGGAGCTAATCCCCAACGATTCAAAGATGGCACAACACTGCTTAAAGACAGTTCCCCCATTACTTCTCGTTAGATGGAACACTTTCAGGAACTAACAGAGAATCCCAAATTAATGATGACATCTTCAATAAAATTCCACAGAAACCTAATACAACAAGAACTGAGCAAGGTTGAAAAGACAATCAGACAACTAAAAAACAATAAGTCAGCTGGTACTAACGGCATTCCTGCTGAATTCTTTAAGAAAGGAGGCCTCACACTAGGTGCCCGAGCCTACATCAGAATAAGTAAAATATGGATTACTGGGACCCTACCTGCCGAACTAAGAGATGCGTCCATAGTTGTTATTTTTTAAAAAAGGGAGGCAGGAGACAGGGCTCAATGTGGAAACTAGAGAGGAATATCTTTACTTTCTGTTGCGAGAAAGATACTTGCTAAAATATTATCAAATCGTTTAATCCCAACCGCCGAAGAGAACCTCCCAGGGCTTTAGAATCAACCGAGGTATAGCTAATACGATTTTCAGTTCAAGACAAATGCAAAAGAAATCCAGGAAACAAAATCTCCCTCTATACATGGCCTTCATAGATTTAGTGAAGGCATTTGATTCGGTCAACAGAAAAGCTTATCGCTACAGAAAAGTTTCATGTGCTAGTCGAATATTTTTATTTAATTCTCTAGGAATGATTCCAATACAAATTAAATATTGAGGTACTTGGACTATTTCAACAATAAAAACTGTATAATATTATTTGATGAGAGATCCATGGCGAAAAACAAGTAATTTCCTATTTTTTATTGTTTTTCCTCCAAATTCCGCAGACAGCCTTAAAACATCGTTCTAATCACTTTTTTTCAATTACTTTTTTCGACATTTTGCCATCTAACCCCACTTTTCGCGTTTCCATATCTAAATTTTCGAATTTTCTTTCGAATTGAAAAGTTTATTACAGTCTCACTGAATTTTATAACAACGATAGTTTTTAAGAAAATGCTTGATGTATTTCATATTTTTTATTTATTGTATTTTATTAGCACACAGAACTTTGTTGGTACTCCTCTGTTGTAGTGGTATGCGTTTTTTTTTTCTAATTTATTTGTAATGTTTGATCAATTTCATAATTTTTGTTTCTTGCCGAGATTCGGCTAATAATAGTGGGCTGCAGCAGGCCCTGTCCTGTGTTACTTTGATCTATGCAACTTCCACGTATCCAGACAAGTTTGACCATTTTGTGCAGTTCCAAACCATCGATAATTTATTGGTGTATCCTGTTTTGCTGACACTGCGGAGTTTTTTTGTGTACAATAGCGTTTTGTCAGGTGTTCTATGCGTCTCAAATGTTATTCAGAGTTCTTTTTTTAGGACCAAAATCGCACCCTGCAAATTCTTACACAAGTCCTTTTATTTACTTTTTTGTTAGACTCTTTGATAAGACATTATTTGTTGACAGTATACTTTATCAATAGCGGCGCGGAGATTTATTCAATAGACGTGCGAAACAAAATGTTGATAACTGCGTAATTAATAATTGCATAAGCTATCGCGTAAACTCAATCTTTTTGACCTATATTTCTAAGAACTATTTCAAAAGTTCAAAGGGCAATATAAACAGGAAAAATTCAAATATCGCGCATTTATTTTTGTTTTTGATTTTTGCCACAGATATCGTATTTTGGTTTCTTATTAATTGACGCCTACATTAATTAAGGCCAATGTGCTATCGCATCGGGCCGATGACGATCGCGCACATGTAAAAATATATGTGCGATATTTCGAACCTATCTACGGAGAAAAATTGAGCTTCACATGATAAATGTCTGGACCGACAGGTCGGACAAGACTCTGCATGCACCATCTCTGTCGTTGGTCGGCCAATCCGATCACAAATGATTTCATGATCAGAGCCGGTGGACATGTAGAGCCGATTTTGGTCGAATTCTGCTTTGGTTGGCCCAATTTTTATCGGCCTAGTAGGGTGGCCAATTTGCTGGTTCCTAGTCCACTTTACGAACCAAGTTTTACCATTTATTTGTTCAAAGAAAAACTATTGAAAATCTTTGAATATGAACATGGATAAAAATAATTATGTATTTACTTGGATATCTAGAACAAATTGAAAATATAAGGATTGAATATATATTTTTTTGGTCGCAACTCGAATTTATGTACCTATGTCGGTAGGTAACTACGAAGATTTTTATTGTTGTTCTTACAAATTACTTATAGTTACTCTCTTGTATTTGACCTGAAAACGTGCGACCACGACAATAATTATTTTCATTCCTCTCGTTCTTTGGTATACGCACGGATACCCATTTCTGGTAACTTTCTGATGCAATTTTTTTAGAATACGTATAATCTATCGAGCATGGACACAACGCCATCACCATACTAATAATATGTGTTTTCTTTGATTGTATATTAGAAACTTTTGATTTCTGTAAGGTACCTACTCAATCTTTGACAAATAACTTGATATAAGTGAGTTGCTTGAAGTATATGGGAAAATCTAGTCAGCGGTTCGCTATAAACTCCAAGTGCAATAAATACTCCGAATGCGTTCGTGTATTGTCATTTTGAGCTGAAAGAGCAACTCCACGTGCGTTCGGGAGTCATAAGAGCTAAATCTAAACGCACCACCTCGTCATTAGCATGCGCATTGTGTTCGTTTTCGTAATTTGGTGGCATCTATCCTATTTTTTTGTTTGCGACAATCAACTATTTCATCTGTAATTAGCCTGGCCAATAACAGACGAAATGGAAAACTTAGTAGGACATAGGAAAGACGTAGAAGACGTTTATTTTTAATAATAATTGTCAGTTGTTTGGGTTAGGTTAAGTTAAGAAACTCCGTTCGGTTGCACTAATCCACTCCGAAAGCACCTTGAGGCATTTTCGTTTGATGAAATTTGATTACCAAAGTGAATCAAAACGAAACCGTTCGTATACGATTCATAAACTATGACGTCATGACAGTTATTGGTCCTGAAAATTTAGGACCAGCGGCGACCAGCTCGAGAGGCTGGTCCTGATTCCGGTCTTGATTGTGGTCTTGATTTTGGTCTTGATTTAAGTAGTAAACAAACAAACTTTTGCCATTCAGAGCGTTTCCTTAATATTGCCAGCAGAATTTATCAATATGGAAAATGTGTCTCGAGATCTAAACATTCTGAAGAAATCATATTCAATGTATGTACTTGGAAATCCATTTCTCTGAGTATCCTGGGCATACGAACAATGACCCATGATCTCTATATATTGACACGCCACTTGGCACTTAATATTGGAATAGAAGCTAATGCGATGGCAATTTGAATTCTTTTTGTTGGCAAAGAGCTCATGCTTGAATGATGAGAACCCTGTTTTGAAACGAATAAGAAAATATTCAAAACTATAATACTTATGTAACGTACAAAATTATAAACAAACCAAAAGTGAGGAATTTTGGCATTCGTTTCATTAAATCAGTGACGTCATTAAAATCAGGACCAGCTAGAACCGTTGTCAAAAAATCCTTCATTTTTATGTCAACCAAGACCAAGAACCAGAAAATGCCTTTGATGACGTGGTAAAAACGCCACTCCAACTCTACTCCAGCTCCGCACTCCAGGGCTGTGGCGCCATCTATTAGCAGTAAGTTATTGGAGAACATGATTTCGACATTTAGTAAATAAACAATAATTGGAAATAAAACAAAGTATTTAAATAATTATAGTTATGAAAGGTAATATGGCAGTCGCTTGAAGATAAAATGCTGTATGCCATTCGGCCCAGAAGGTCTTTTTATGGTGAGCTCGACGTTTGAAGGCCGACGCGTAGCGGCCTGATGACATAAATAACTATTTTGTCATGAGGCCAAGATGTGCCTCTTTTTGTGCTGAGCTCAAGGTTTGAATTGAGCAAAGCACAAAAAGACCTTCGATGCCGAATGACATACAACAATTATTTATACTGCTTTTTTCATCCATTTCGGAAAAATACACAGCTCCCACTATAAATTTACGACGTATGTCAAATTTTTCTACTTATATGTCAAATCAATATGACCTGATATTCAGAACTCGGAACACATTTCACTGCTCCAAACTTGGACGCTTGTGTAAGTAAATGATCAGACACGTACCTACTCTGTAGTCCCTTTTCAGAATCCTTCAAAATATGTATGTTTTTTAAATTGCCATTGCTAATTAAACAATTATTTTTTAGATTTTTTTAAACCCTTCTCAGACTTTAGATGTCACAAAAAAAAAAATCTGACATACCTGGAATGAGGTTGGAGAGACCCCACGATATATACTGGGTGTCCTATTAAAAATAGAAACTTCCGTTTTTTGACATGCGATGCCCATCTTTTTAAAACCCTAACATTTTTCTGATTCATATTTTCTTTTATGTCAAAAAAAGAAACCCTCAGAGGAAGCAATCAAAAATTAGAAAAATATGTAACTTCTTAGTTGTATTCAATTAGAGATAATTGATTTAATTTTTGTTCTGTCGTTTAATGAAGGTACAATCAAAAATAATAGAATGCAAAATAGGTGGCATGCTTTTGTGAAAAATTCAAAAAATCGTCCAAGCTTGGACATCTGTTTGTCGGTGGGAGGACGTTGGAGCTATGATGACTTTTTATCAGAGATCTACAACATATTTCAATTTTGAAGTGAATCTGACGTAATGCCATACTGCACATTAACGTAAAAGTTTTCCCCATTAAGGAAAAATTATTCGCAATATCCTTGGCTGTTGAAAAAAGTCTCAAAGGTATAATTTTGTTAATTCGACTATTGGCAAGTCTGCTCTGCAAAGTTAAGAAAAGTTACATCAGATATCTTGTGCATAAAACCCCAGGCGACTGACTTGAAATACACTGAGATAAATAAATTAAGACCCGCACGCAACTCGTTTAGTCTTACTTGGCAATAAGATATTTTGTATGAGAAAGCAATTCGTATGTGCAACAGTTAGTATTATAGGGTCTCTGCCCATTTCATGGGACAGAAAATAATTAAAATACATATGTAGATGCCAATTCCATACAATGAGATACTTATTAGGCAGCCTCCCGCTTCTTTCCTAGTCTTTGTAGATATACTGTATATATTTCTTAATAGGTATTAATTAAAATCAGTAAGATCTATTATAACGTCAACGTTAAACATGCTTATCACCCATAACAAAACCCCAAACTAGTACATGCATCTAAATCCCTATGCATTTCCCTATATCAGTTCGCGGAGTGTATAAAACAAAACGAGAGTGTTATCATTATCAAAGTCTGCAAATCAGGGGAAAACAGAGGCATCAAGAAACCGCGTTTGTCAACTTATCTTTCAAACTGTCTCAGATACTCATGGTGTGCGATTGGGTCTTTTAAGTTAGTGATGAAGTTTCTATTCTACGTTGGAGTTTTTATCTATGGTTTTGGTTATTGTGGAGCTCTCCCTATCATACAGCCACTCTCAGGTATTTAAATGTTTATGTTTTTCTGTGAACCAATATTGCGGTTTATTTCTGCGTTAGGTATTAATTTCAATTTAGGATAAAAAACAATGAATATATATTTTTTTTATATTATTAACTGATAGAAATATTAAAATACTTAATTTTTTGACTAGGTTTATTTTTTCATATTTTGATGTGTCATTTTGTTATTTGTTTTTGGGTTTTAATTAAGAATTGTTACTTTGCTCATACAGAAAACTCAGCTTTATACAAGAGACACAAGAAAATACTTTTTTTTGATACTTTATAAGAATTGCATAATTACATTTGTTACATTACGTTAGTTATTGTGCAATTCTAATTTGAATAGCCTCTTTTTGAAAGCAACACGTTTTAAACTGCACTTTTTGTGCAGGTGATGAATGATGACCAATAATTATTATGTGCGTCCGTTTAGTAAAGTTAGTTAATCGAGAATAAGTTCACTACCCGTTAAATTTCAAATTTGAAAGGGAATACTGGGTATAATATTGTACGTATGTATTTCAAGCTCTCTAACTGAAAAGTCTGTTATTTTTTTCTTGTTTGTTTAATGCTGTTAGGAAAATAATTCCTTTTTCTGGTAATAAAGTTTTCCGGGGAAACTTCTTAAAGTTACTGGCCAACTAGGCTACAGCAAAGTTTTTAAAAGTCCAATACGCTTTTGCAGGATAGCAGAAGTAGAAAAAAATGTATGTGAAGTTTCTCAGTTCCAAAAATTAAATGGATAAAATATGCATAGTTTCTATTAAGTTTAATTATTTCTATTTGTTTCAATAATCTTCAACAAATCTATAAAACCATGTTAAAATCGTATTACATTTAGGTTATTAACAATTCACCGAAGTGGTGTTTTATAATGTTTTCGAGTTTTTTTTTGTACTATGGTCTTGTGTCCGGACAAGTGAGTATTTTATGCATTTTAGATCTTCGTATGTTTTGGAGATAGGTATTTCTAATGGGCTCACTTTTTTCTTGCCACAACATTAATGATAATTATAAATTAATTAATTATAACTTATCACTGCTTTAGTAACTTGTCATAAGTGACCTTGGTACTACATATTAATTTATTTATTATGTGGTGGTCATGCCTACTTGACTTACATGTTATCACATGTAATGAGCTATAAAATTAACTAAATAATTATCACTACGCAGTTTATATACAAGGTGCGGCTGTGCTCCACACGTTCCTATTTGTCCATGAATCTTCATCTGAAGCTCCGTTGGAAATTTCATAATCTCTCCAGCTTCTTCTAGGTCTTCCGCGTTTCCTCTTCCATTAGGATTTGTTTTGTTACTCTATCCTTTCTCATTCATTGTATATGCCCATAACATGTCAGCTGTTTTGTTTAGTGATGCCGCGAGACGAGACGAGAATGTGCCCTCTCTGGTTTTGTCTCGAAGGTTCGAGAGACAATGAGTCTTTCGTCTCGACGAGAGACCCTCGATACGAAACGAGAGCTCTTCTCTCGTCTCGTCTCATTCATGTATAAAAATGTAGTAGCACCCATAATACCCAAAGGTTCTGGAAAATATTGAAATTTTCCAGGGGTTTGGACATTTACGTACTTTCTCATTTTACCAAAGGGTTCGTAACGCCACTTTAATAATCCATTTCAAGGAAAATAGTTTCAATAAAATCGACTATTTTGTTTTTGTGATATAATAGTATATTATATAATGGTTGTGCTGGTAACTACAGTCTATTTTTTCCCAAGATAGATTCTGACATTGTCAACTTTGAAACATAAACAATGTCGCTTATTGGTCGCAAGGTGCCATTTGCACGGCATGCATTGTAAAACTGATGTCAACCTGCAGGGATACCTCATTTTGCGACCAATCAGGGCCAAGAGGTATTGTTTATGTTTCAAAGTTGACAATGTCAAAATCTATCTCGGGAAAAAATAGACCATAGGTTATTTCAATTTAGATTTTTGAATAGCTATTAATATGTTTTTGTTTTTCCAACTTATAAAACTCAAAATCGTCAGTTCTATGAATGTGCAACATTTCGTATACGAATTTGGCACACTACATCACATTTTGTATATGTGTTTGGCACCTAGCTGTTTATTGGTTGAAATACGACCGCATATGGCGCACCGAACCAATAGAAAAGACCTAGGTGCCAGATACGTATACGGAATGCTTAGATGCTTACCGCACGCGAGAGAAATTGGCAAACCGAGCCGGTGAGTTTGCAATCTCTAAGGGTATTATACAGTGTCATTACTTAAGTGTGCAACATATGGGATTTTTTTTTAGTAATAGCACAATCAAAATACAAAGCAGGCCAAAAGTTGGTGCATGTCTGATAATCATATTAGGTGCACTTAGAATGGTTGCAAGTCAAGCAGCATACAGGGTGTCTCAAAAAATATCAAAATTCTACTAATATTTACTTAAATAAAATAAAACTTTTGCACTTTAAGGAGAGTTTTTTTAATATGGCTATTATCATAAGTAATGTTTTAACTTGTTAAAAAAAAATTGCGACATTTTAAAGTTGTGTTGAATATCATTGCAACAAACATGAATTTTGGGATTCCATAAAAAATTAAAAATCTAAGTTAATTTTACAAATATGCTTGAATTTGAACAAAGTTATGTAAAATTGATTTGATTTTAATTAATTTTTGAAAGTATTAAGGGCGGAAATAAAAAATAAAAAAAATATAAAAATTATAGATTTTTTTCGAAAGAAAATAAAAAAAATCGTAGGAGGCTATGTTTTGGTATTTAGGCATAACTTTTAATTCCAAACAACTTTTCTCTATAACATTTTGCTGAATTTTATAAAATAAGGGTACTTTACAGTACAGCTTTGATATTGTTTGAGCTACCCTGTATGCTGTTTGACTTGCAACCATTCTAAGTGCACCTAATATGATTATCAGACATGCACCAACTTTTGGCCTTGTTTGTATTTGGGTTGTGCTATTAATAAAAAAAATCCCCATATGTTGCACACTTAAAAAATCACACTGTATACAGTATAATATACTGTATTATATACAGTATATTATCTACAACCGTGCGGTGAAGAATATCCGAAAGAAGTTTTAAAAAATTATAGGAAATAAAATTGCGTCTCCGGCTGGCTGTCTGTCACGTTTGACACTAGACGAGTAGAATTTCGCTCGCGTCGTTCGGTCCACTTTACCGCACACTCGTAGGTAAAATTATTATGGAGCCGCTGGAAACATTTGAACTCGCCCAATCTTTTTAAAGCAGCATCAACTAATGATTTATAGCAGTTATTGGACCAAAATGCAGTTGTTTTGATCTGGCGTAAACCTATTTTGCATACAGTTCAAATAGAAAGTTATATGAACACAAAATAAAACACTCGATAAAACACTCTTTATTTAGTTATATCTTAAGAATTTAAAAGTAATATAACAATAAACTCATATTGCTCGAGAGAGCGAGAGAGCGAGAGAGAACTCGAGAAATTCTCGACGTCTGGTCTCGGAGTGACTTTTCGAGAGAAAATAGGTCTGTCGTCTCGGCGGCATCACTAGTTTTGTTCCAATATCGTCCACTATTGTTCGTTCTCTAACTGTCATTATTTATCTTATTATTTGGTTTGTGAGTCTTTCCATCCATGTTTTATAGGTAGCCAGTATCTAGTGTGTGCCTTAAGACAATATTTTAAAACCTGATTTTTATATTAATCGCAGGATTGGACTCGCCGTCCCTATAAAAAAACTAGTTTCTGGTTTCTTCTTCCAATACAAATATACAATGTTTTCATGGATTGACTTCCACCTCCCACTTTTTGTATTCTTCAATGGATATGCCCATGTTTCAATTTTTTTTTTCTATGCATATTTTGGGTTCTTTTCCAAATATGTCTTGACAAACGTAGAACAAATACAATACCCTCTTATTGATATCGAATCCTTTGGTCAATTGTTGTTTTGTCTCGACTGTTGCATGACTTGCTGTATAATTTGCTTAATAATATTAGTTGTACGCTTATATTTGTTTTTATAACGCTTTTCGGAGCATTTTTAGGGGTATACTGTCGTAGACTTTCTATAGCACTACATACAGAATATTTAATTCTTATCCATCTGCTATTTTCAATCACTTGTGAAATGCAGGAGAGAGGGTCCACAGTCGATCTCTCCGCCCTAAGCCCGGCTTGTTCTTCTGCTTTCATACCTTTGTAATTGTTCCTCATTATTTTCCCATAAGTTCTACTCAGTTTACTGGTAACAGAAAAAATAAATACATACCTAATTGTTGCATCTGTCTCTCCCTTTTTTGTTTTGTGAATTGTGGCACAGACTCCTTATTCGAGAAAATAGTTAGATAGTTATATTTTTGACCGAAATATTAGTTGATCTAGAAGCGTTTTTCACAATTTTTTGACCTCTAGCTAGGAAGTGTCATCGATATCGAGGTGTCGATAGTTTTAGTTGTACTTCTCGAAACTCTGCTCGATCTTCTGTTAGCAGTTTTTCAAAGTGTTGATCCCATTTATGATCTGTTGTTGGAGATATAACATCTCTAGATGTTTTTTCTCATATTACTTCAATCACTAACTGTTTGTGTTTCTTTGACCTCTCATATATCAATCTATTTTCTGGCCTCTTCTTGTCCACGATTCATTTTTGTTGAAGCTTGACATTCTTCTTACTCTTCTCACATGGATCTGTTTTTTTGGTGAGTATTATTATGTGTGATACCTATATAGTGTTCTATGTCTTGCTATTTCTTCATCAATCTCTTCATCCCACTATCTTCTTTCAGATTTTTTTTTTACTCGACCCAAGTACAGCTTCATAAATGTTACTTTTTAATACTTTCGTATTCTACATCTGATGGGGTTTTCATATGGCGATGGTCTAAGTTTCTCGTTCAGTTTTTTTTGGTTCAAGCTTTTTATGCTGTGTTCTCTACCATCTTTGTCTTGCTGATACCGGCTTTGTCCATGATAAGTGTAGAGAATTTTGAAGAACTTACATTGAACAATGACTTTTTGAGGTCAGAATTTACATATCGCCAGAAATCATAGTGGCACATCTTAAATCCAATCCATGGCTTCAATAGGTTGATACACCAAAGCCCCTTGAATGTACTTTTAGAATGGAAAGTCATTTTATTTTGACGGTTCTTAGGCTGGGTGCAAAATGCCCGTTCACAAACTTCATTCTTAAGTATAATATCATGAGATATTCTGACTTTCCTGCTTTGGTTGCAAAATTATTCTCATACGTAATATTTTTTAAAAGTCATGCCCTGCCAAAAATTGAAATTAGTTATTCAACGAACTGTTTTGTTGCCAATTCTGAGACTAATGCAATTGTTTATTAATGTTAGGCTATAATGTTCTCGTTAATATTAATAAATGAAAAATCCTGCCTCAATAAAAATAGCGGATACACGATATTTTATACATACCTACCTACTCCTTCATTGTATATGCATTGAAAAAAAAAACATGGATGATAAACTTGGAACTTTCTCGTTCTCTTATCTTAAATTACTTGAAAATATAGTACATTTTAGTAGACGACCTGGGTTTGATATTATCAAAGCAAATTTCCATAATTTCTGTGTATAGCAAATTTCCATACTTTGTGTTTATAGCAAATTTCCAAAATTTGTGTTTATAGCAAATTTCCATAATTTGTGTTTATAGCAAGATAAGCAGACAAGGAATTCTTTATTTGTTATTCAAATTGGTAATATCCTCGGAAATACCCTAGAGAAATCCATGCTTTTTATTTTTGCACTTTCTTCCAGTGTTTCATAATATGTATACTTTCAAAATCTTGTTTCAAAATGATTATTTTATCCCATTGAAAATATCTAATTTTACGATTTGATTATGTTACGTACTTACAATCTGATGTTGTTTACAACACATTTTACGTAGTAAGCTACATTAACAAATTTGTTTATTACGCTTTATATCCATTAACAATAATAATATGTATAATTGCCTTTGAATGTAATTTGTATAACAACGCATCATTGCAATTAACATTTTAAATTCAAATTAATTAATCAGACTCTCGGTAGGAAAGTCTCTCTTCTCCCATTGACAGAGGTTTTCCTGCTTCCTTGCCTGCGTTCGTATTTACTGAAATACTTATAATCCTTTTCATCTAGATACAATTACTTTTATAATCTATGTATTAAAGAATGGTCGACAGACGACATCAACAAATACAAAGTTGAGTTTGTAGTATAGGCACTTACTGAGTTTTTTTTTTTTTAATTTCACGTCCAAGTAGGGAGTTTTGATAAAATAAGCTAACACGGGTTCAGAGTTTTTTCAAAATTTTCAATTCGCAGGGGGTGGAGAAATAAGGGTGGTTCTGTTTCGGTGGGGGGACAAATAACTCACAATTCAATTACTTGGAGGAGTAGAATTTGTATTTAGGTTCTTCTTAAAAAATTAGCCGATAGGTGTTTTTGCTCTTGGAAAATGTTGGAAAATAAATTTGAACACCCCCCCCCTTCCCTATATTTAATGAAATTATTTGAATAAATATTGAAATATGGGGTTGCGGGGTATCAAACTAAAGGTAAAGTTTGGTGTCCAATCACTCGAATTTTTAGATGACATTTATTGGGTAGATAGATACCCATTATTGGTCCCGCACCAGACAGGAACAATAAAGCATTTCGTTTATCATGATCGGGCATAGAAACTTTTCTACATCAATCCATTTTTTAGCCACCGCAGCGAGTTTTTATTTTATGATTTTTTTTATTAGAATTTTTAATAGCAGATAATCCCCGATTATAAAACTTAAACTTTTATTATTCAACCTATGAATAATATGATTCTCTTTAAAATGGCTAATAAAAATGCGGCAGATAACAAAAATCACTATTAACTTATTTTCAATGCATTCCTACTCAGGCGAAACCTATTTTTAATAGGGTAGGTATCTGAATTTTGATATGCACGACCGGTACGACAATATGTATTCAGGGATTCGATCGAATTGAATAAAGGAGATTTCACGATTTCTCGGTTAATTGGTTTCGTATATAAGGCTCATATATAAAGTTGCAGTTAATTAATTTAAACAAGAGAGTTGTTGTCGATATGTTCATTAAAAGTTGTTGCTGTTGTTATTCAAGATAGTTTTAGTGGACCCGCGGAATTCGTAACAATATGGTGTTAGAAGTGGAATAATTAGCCAGGCAATTAGTTTATTATTTCAACTTAGATCCTGAAATAGTTGGCAAAATAATTTTTGGAATTATTTGGGCTAATGCTAGCTATTGCGGAAACAATAGGTGAACTTTTGTTAAACGGAAACGGTATGACTTTATTACTGGAGTCGACACCGAAAAACAAGTTCCAAATCGGGTTTTCTGAAAAGTCCCAGAATTCTAATGTTCTATTTGGAAATCAGAGGTGATACAAGAATAGTGCTTGATTACTGGTTTCTTGCAGTACGTTCACAACAACAAGAAGATCGGAGATCAAAAGAACGACAAGAAGAGGAAGCCCGAAGACAGATTTGAATGGATTCAACTTAATCGCTGAGGAACACGCCATATTAGGCTCCAGAAAATCCGAGATGGGCAAGATGTTAAAATCAAGAATGCAATGGAAGCAGTACGTCAGGAAGTTTTAGTGGTCGTCAGAAATTTGGAACAATTCGCCAGGAAGTTGGAAGGATAGTGTTCAGAATAAAATAAAAAAGTTGGAATATTCCTTGAGATCAGGAAATTTCTTCGCTGCCATACTACCATACTACGGGCGATATAAAGACGTCAGTTCGAGACTGTTGCAATGGCTAACGATTGAAGCCTGGATGTCATAGCTAGAGGCTTTATTGTAACCGATATCCGCAGTCTGGTCAATTTGGCATTCCTGAAAGCAACAGCAGAAATGCAAGAACAACTAGCGGCCGAAAATCTCATCAATGGAATTGAAGATATGGAGAAAGTGCTGCTCCCGTAACCAAACCGTCAAGTACCAGCGAAGCTCTAATTAAAGCCCTAGAAATCGAAGCGGCCTCTTAGATACAAGGGTGTCATAGACCACACAAATAATGCTGTTTTCGAGATAAAGTTTACTCCTTCTGAAAGATTGCGTGATCAGTACCTAATTGTTGTTTTGCCTAAAAAATATCATAGAAAAATTCCTGAAGACAACATGGCAAAAAAATGGCTTACAAGCTACCAAAAACTTTTAAACTTTCCGATTAACGCTCAATTCAAAACTCTTCGTTTAACGGTGAATTCAAAACTCTCCTCAACTACGCCTCGGGCCGCTTGTATACCGTTTCAAGCTTCCTGTAATTTTTTCGACAATTCGCTTCTGGAAATCTCGATAACGCTGATCAATTATTCGTTGGCTAGATTATTCCATTATCCTCCAAGACCAAACTTCTCAATATTCTAGTCATTGGGCATACAGAAGTCGATCACGTATTGATCGACATGCGGGTTCAAATGCTATATTGGTTATTTTATGGCAAGATGTAAAATGCGTACTCAAGAAAATGTATTTCTCTTTTTCATAAACTCCGTTTTTATGGCCTTCTGGACGAGTTCTGGATGAACTCATATCAAAATAGCATATGCATAACCAAAACTGGCAAAACTGCCTAATTTGCTTCATTTAAAAAATCCTTGATAGCTCCATCATAGTTCAACTTCCATGGTGATGTATAAAATCATGATGTTTTTATCTGTCGTAAGTTTTAATTGATCCGCAATTTTTCGGAATATACGCGTTACAAAATCGATATATCAAAAGTTGATCCAAAACAACAAAAATACGCACATGTCAAGTTCGGAATTAATTATTTAGTCAATAGATTATATCATGCCGTCTCCTGTCTCGCAAAATTTCCATGCAGCCTGTTCATGACGTATTTAGCATTTAGCGAAAATCATTATAGGTACCTACCTAAAATACTCGAATTTTGAAACTTTTTATGACGCCAAAGCTGTAGATGACAATAATGTTTTCTGTCGTGCATTTACATAAATCACAAAAAGTAAAACAGTTTGCGACAGAAAAAAAAAACAGATTTTGGTATAATTTGTGCTCAATCTTAATCTATTCTTTTCCACTTAGCTTAATGACTTCCTTACCTAAAAAAATAAATAAATCTAAAATCTTTAATTGATAAGTTAAATTCGGTCCTGTATCTTGAGTATTCTATATTGCTACATTCTAAGTTAGTTTATTTCAAAAGTATTTCTGGTTTGTACAGATAAGTGAAGACCGCGGTAAAGACGATCCCAAAAGTGAAAACAATTCTATGTCATAATCAACACACTTCGAACTATCTCTGCAATATTTGCTGACCTACATTTTTCTGCAATTCTTATCTCTTAGAAAAGCCGGATTATCATTATGTTGTTTGATAAATTCTAAATTATTTATTAATAATATTGAAGATGTCTCATTTGATAGTGATTGTTATCGTGCGATCTATGAGCCGAAACATTATTAATACGAGCGTAGGACTTTACGTTTTGGTACTTATAATAAACTATGGAATGTGTTTAGCACTCAGATTATTATTATTAATTTATCTTGGACACCTGATTCTCTCGCCAACGAGTATTACAAGAGACTAGGCAGCATCATCATCTCTGGGTTCTTCGATGGCTAAATAAGCCTATTCTGGACCCACAATTTCTCCCACATTGATTGCAAACCAAATCAGCGGTAGCCGGTCGCTGTTGTAAACCAGCTCTTATCCTCCGCAACCCTTCGCCTTTGTCGTTCGAGATACTCCGAGCCTTGATGGATACTTTGTGGCCTCACGGGTCTATCCAGAGCCGTAGCCTCTAAGTCGCCCACATCCCACATCTGATACGCTTGATGACATCTTTATATCGTTCCAATTGCCCTTCTTTGCTGCTTTGGTCATTTTTTAGTTGGGAATACATAATTTGCTTAGGAAGACATGAGTCTGGCATGCGGACGATATGATCACCCGAGCGAAACTGATGTTGAATGAGCATTGCCTGACTGCTGGTGGAAGTGGAATTGTTTTCCTCAAGAATGCTGTCCACCGGTCCCGCCAGTTTATTTTGAGCATTCTGGTAAAGGTGTGGTGATACTTTTCTAAACACCTCAGATGTCGTCTGCAAGTTTTCCAGGTTTCACATCCGTAGATGGCATTGTAGACTGCGAGCTTAGTTGTAGTTGTAGTTAAGCTCCGTTGTTGGTAAGGACGGTGGCGTTCAAATGCTTTGACAAGGTTCATAAAAGTCATATACAAAGGTTTGTTTTGCTTTTCCGATTTTTCTTGCATTTGTCTTGCACTGAAGATCATGCCCTGCTGTCCCTCGGCTACGTCTAAAGCCACACTGTGTTTCGGGTAGGGTTGCTTCGACTAGAGGCAGAAGTCGGTTGGACAGAATCCTTGCACGATTTGTTTCACCAGTGATATTCCTCGGAAATTTCCACACTGTGCCTTATCGCTTTTTAACGATAGAGGTAGCTCGCAAATCTGTGAGATTGTTGCCAATGAACCTATGCATGTGTTCGACCAGCGCACAGCCCCTCACTTTAAAAAGCTCATAGAGGAACTCCATCTAACCCAGTAGCTTTATAATTCTAGAGTTGGTTGCTAGCTTTTTCAACCTCTTGAATATGGGGAGTGACGTGACTCTGTTGGTTTTGAATGGATTTTTGAGGGACTTTATTGATGAAATCATCATTTGCGTTAGAATGTCTGTTCAAGAGCTCGAGAATGCTCTTTCCATCGGGAGTTAATAGAAGCAGGATCTTTGTGTTGCTGGATCCCATCTCTAGATCTAAGGGGAATTGAACCTTTTGTGGAAGGACCATTGCTTTTGTGTCGCTCTGGTCTTGTAAGTGGCTGCTGAATAATCCAATTCAATTGACCTCGTTGTCCACTACTGTTTTTTTGGAATTCTTGTCCTTCTTTGTACTTGAGCCTTTGCTTAAAGATAGGTTTGTTGCTTGTAAGCTGAATTTGTGTCATTTTGCCTGATATTGTAGGTTTTCCTCATATGATTGATGACTTTCTGAATTTCAGGCAGCATAACTGTTTTTTAAGCATTGACCAGTACTGTTCGATATCGTGGGGATACTCAGCAGACAGTTTCTTTTTCAATTCACCATATTAGTTAGGTTAGGAAAAATCGGGCGCGAAATTTAAAATGGATTCCTAAACATATTTCAACAAATTTGACAGCAATGTATTTCTTAAGGGGGATTCAAAAGAGTGATTTTCAGACGGGAATATCTTGGGTTCTGGGCATTTCTTAGTATTTGAACCTATTATACGTCAAACTTTGAACATATTTCTCTATAATTCATGCTTTAATTGTTTTTTTAGACCTATAAATTAAAAATACAAATGATTTTAATTAAATGTCTGTTTTCGGTGGACGTACGTCGGGTCTAAAACCAGCTGTAAGAAAGTGAGGTTGTGTGTTGTGTTATGATTGTTGGTGAATTGTTTATTTATTTATTTATCACTGGTTCAGTCATTTGTTTTGCCATTTTTTTGGATTATTGAAGTACATCTACTAACCAAGTATGTAGGTACACTTTTATTTTATTATAATTATAGGTATCCAAATATATACTTATGGATTAAGCAACGACATACGTATTTTATACAAACATCGGCTTCTTAAATTGGTAATATTTTTATTCTTACAATGTTTATTCAACTTTCAAACACTCTCTCAGTTTATTAACATATTAAAAAAACTATTTATACAACTCACTTCCCTAACAAACGTTCTATCACGTCTATAGACGCTTTTAAAATTGAGTCCCCATAAGACATCAATGTATTAATTTTTGAACTAGGAACCCGCGCCAATTTGCGATTCTAACCTAACTAATATGGTGAATAGCAATGTTAACCTATTTAATAATCTATTGCTAACAAAGCGAACTTGGATACGTTGGATAAAATGTACCAAAAAAAAACCAAGTACTTAATTAAGTACATAACTGTCAACAATCATTTCAATTTTAATAGGCATGGAGTAATTTTCTGAATTATCCACTTCAAAAAATTAGCATAAGGAAACCAGAAGTGGCTTTTGGACCATCCAATCTCTAGATAAAAGTGTATCTTTTTATTTCCAAGGATTCTTTCTAGGGCCCAAGGGTTAACTACTATTCCGTCATTTTCTTTCCCTCAAAAGTCAAAAACAGACAAAATTATGCATCAATTATGGATAGTATATGTAATTACAACCTTGAGGTGACAAGTTATCCTTTATCCAAATCACATCCTATATCCCATTTCTCTAAGGCCCGGGTTATTAACTTCTGATAAACTGTCAGCTAGTGAAATCTGATGGATAAAAAAAAATCTAAAATCCTATTGGTCGTCCAGTTATACGCCGACCGATAGAGTTATAGATTGGTAAATTCATCTTGTAGACTAGACAGTTACCAGCAAAGTTTATCTGAACATGAATAAACCAGGCCTTAGATAAAATGTATCCTAGTTTATTGCTACATGCATAGTTCCTACAGTATCAGTTCACAATTATTTTTGTTTATTATTTTCGGCCTTGTCCGAATAAAATTTCAGTCAAGTTGCTTTATAGTAAAGTAGTTAGTTGTTAATTAATTGATTGCTAAGGTTAATGTTTTATTGAATCGGTCACCATAGACAGTGGTATTCAATTACATTTTACATATAGGAGTAATGGTCTTTGTTCCACTAAAATTAAACCTGAGGACCTCTAATATTTAGCTTTAAATTACACACACTTTAAATCCATTGTTGGGAAAAAGTGAAATAAAGATCAGCAACTGTGATTGGTTGTTAAAAATAAATTGATGTAAGAACTTGCACTTGCATAACTGAATTTATTATCCATTTCTGAAAAAGATGTTCTTTTTTGTGATAAATAGCAAGATCTCAGTATTTCTAGACACGCGGAGAAATGTGAAGGGATCATTTTGAGCAAATATTTGCATTGCCATTCAAACGAGAGAAAATTGTTCAACAAAGATCGATGTTGGGAATTACCATTCAATATAAAATTTCAAACCGCGAAATAAAACAAAATACAGGAGTACAAGATGCTGCGGAAGCGATTCAGTGCCTAAATTGGGCAGAACGTTGCCAGCATAATTCTTAACCGGTGGACGCAGAAATCGTAGAGTGTCGTCCAAGATCAGACGCATTCAGAAATAGGGGAAGACCCTCCCAACTCTTTTCACGGACGGCATGGAACTGGATATTGGTTGAAAATAGAATAGCGTGGCAAAGTTTGGAAGATACCCTTGTCCAGCAGTGGACAGAATGAGCTGATGATGCTGATGCTCAATTTGCAACCAGTTATTTCGCTCAGCTCGCGAACTGTGTATTAAGGTTGTCACCTGGTCAGCGCTAATTATTGAATTTGTAGCTGTTTTCATTGGTACTAGTAAAAAGGGTTGCAGCCCATCTGTATTTCCAAATTATAAAACATGACCCTTTCATTCAAGGCGGGCTTTTTTTCACTTAACGGAATAAAAACAGCTGTTTATTTAATTTATGTTTAGAGCTTTATTTATAATTTTTTTCTCTTGTTCCAGAAAACGTAACATGTGGCAAAAATGAGTTTCGATGTAATAATGGGAAATGTATACCTAGTCATTGGCAGTGCGATAATGATAAAGACTGTAGTGATAATAGTGATGAGGATGAACATTTGTGCCGTAAGTTTTGCGAGCGAATATCGTAATTTCAATTATTATTTAATTATTTATGTTGCAGAGCTAAAAGTATGCGGACCTGATGAGTTTACATGTAGGTCAGCCCCTGGAGAGTGCGTTCCTTTAACTTGGATGTGTGATGATAATCCAGATTGCTCAGATAGTAGTGATGAAAAATCTTGCAGTAAGTTACCTAGTATCAAAATGAAATGTTTTCATGGCTACATATTTCGTTTTTCAATTTATTGTAGATGAAACATGTCGATCGGACGAATTTACATGCAAAAACGGCAAATGTATCCAAAAGAGATGGGTATGTGATGCCGATAACGATTGCGGAGACAACTCAGATGAAAGTGAGTGCCCTGAAGTGAAGTGTTCCCCAGGAACTGAATTTCAGTGCACAGAAAGGTTTTGTGTTCCTGGAAAATGGAGATGTGATGGCGAATATGATTGTCTTGATGGACGCGACGAACAGGGTTGTCCACCTAGACCTTATCCAACAGTTTGTCTTCCTTCAGAACATGAATGCAATGACCGAATTACTTGTGTTCACAAAAACTGGCTCTGTGATGGAACAAAAGATTGTCCTGATGGATCTGATGAAGCTCCAGCCCATTGCGCAAACGTAACTTGTCGCTCAGATCAGTTCCAGTGTGATGATAGATCTTGTATACCTGGCGCTCTATTGTGTGATGGACATGCTGATTGTGCAGATAGAAGCGATGAGCATGAATGTGCTGCCTCTGCTCCGATCTGTGACGTGACAACACATTTTTCATGTGGCCCTGGAGGACCATGCATACCTTTATCTAAAGTTTGCGATGGAAAACCAGACTGCTCAGCATGGGAAGATGAACCTCGTGGAAAATGTGGTATTGATGAATGCTCACAAGATAATGGAGGATGTGCACATCGCTGTGTAGATACACCAGCAGGATTTAGATGCGAGTGTCGGCCAGGGTTTGCTCTAGCAGCTGATAACCGCACTTGTCGAGATATTGATGAATGTCAAATAGAAGGAACTTGTTCTCAAATATGTATCAACGATAAAGGGGGATTCAAATGCGAATGCCTACCCGGATATGCGAGAGACCCTAGAGATCATACCAGATGTAAAGCAGTAGAAGGTCATGCCTCTTTATTATTTGCAAGGAGACGTGATATCAGAAAAATATCATTGGATCATCATGAAATGACTAGCATTGTTAATGAAACTAATTCGGCGACAGCATTAGATTTTGTTTTTAGAACTGGCATGATATTTTGGAGTGATGTCGCTGATAAAAAAATTTATAAAGCTCCTATTGATGAAGGAAACGCGAAAACTGTGGTGAGTATATTGAGTTTTTTTTTTCATAGATACTTATTCATTATTGAATTAATTAGTGGCGGAGAATTTGAAATTTTTTCAAAAGTATCGAATTAATGAGGAACCAATTTATCTAGGTGGTGTCAGATGAAGTAACAACCTCCGATGGCTTAGCTGTAGACTGGGTATATGAGCATATTTATTGGACAGATACTGGTACTAATACAATCTCTTTGGCTAACTTCGACGGACAAATGAGAAAAGTATTAATTCAAGATGAACTAGAAGAACCTAGAGCTATTGCAGTCGATCCTTCAGAAGGATGGATTTTTTGGACTGATTGGGGTCAAGACCCAAGAATTGAACGTGCTGGAATGGATGGATCTCACAGGCAGCCTATTGTTACGTATGATGTAAGGTAAGTGTGGTAACATCAATAAGTTTGAATTATCAAGTATACCTCTATTGCAATTATTGCATTATTTATGTTTTACTAGTGTTTCTTACACAAATATTTATTTATGTAGTACATTCAATACAATCAACAGAAAAGTAAATGCAACGAAAGTATATTAAATTAGGTAGATGACCATGAACTACTTGTAACCACAAAAAAAAAAATCCAGGAAAGCAAACTGCATAATAATGTAATGAAAAATGAAAAATTTGACAGGGGGGCAAGAAATAAATTAGTCAGAATAATATGAAAACACCTATTTAGCCCTATTTACTGAGTCGAGTACCCTTTCAAGTGTAAAACAATGAAAGTAGCTTGAAGTTCTTTACTTTTTGGAAGGTACATACCAAAGCTCTGGTTTTGGAAAATGCATACTAAGTATTTCAGGCTTACGCATGGCTGTAACTTAATTATAAATATTGTTCCAAATTTGAAGGCATAGGTGCACAATAAGTTACATACGTAATTCATTATAACCACTTCAACGTTTTGGAAGTGACATTTTTTCACTTGGTTGAAAAATCTTAGCTCTCAACATAAATGAAACATTTTCCACCTCGAGATGCAATAAATTATTTAAATTTATTATATTCTCTTCAGGTGGCCAAACGGACTTACTTTAGATCTAGTCAAAAAGCATCTATATTGGGTAGATGCCAAACTTAATACTATTTCCGTGTGCGATTGGGATGGTCGTAATAGAAAGCTCATATTGTTTTCTATCACCGCTCTGCGTCATCCGTTTTCAATCACAACATTTGAAGACTGGCTTTACTGGACTGACTGGGATAGAGCAGCTGTATTTCGCGCCAACAAATTTACAGGCAAAGAGCTGGGACCAGTCACTGCAACAGAAATGGTTCAGGTAAATGAAATGGCTTTAATTTGCTATGACTTTATTGAATACATTTTAAAACTATTTCAGAACCCTATGGTTATCCACGTCTATCATCCGTATCGCCAGCCAGATACTGAGAATCACTGTCAACCAGTAAATGGTCACTGTTCGCATTTATGTTTACCTGCTCCGCGTGTTAGTCCCCGTGCTCCTCTAATTTCATGTGCCTGTCCAGAAGGATTAAGGATGCTTTCTGATGGTCTGACTTGCGTACAGGACGGTCAGTACCTATTTTTACCATTGTAATTGTATTAAATTCATCTTGATTTTATTTTTTGGCCACAATTATTGTCTGTCGATCTGTGCAAAATTTGATATAACGTAAGACTTTTTTTTGCTTGTTTTTCTCCATTTTATTTTAGCTTTTTAGCTTAAATATATTTTTTTGAATTTCCAGTGGTCACATTAAAAAAAAACAAGCGCACAGATTTTGGATATTGTCAATGAAAGCCCAAAATGTTCACTTCAGTTTTTTAATTATGTATACCGAAAAGTTTATTCAAATGTGATTATTGTTATTGTTTTTATTTTATTTTAATTGGTTGGCAGAATCTATAACAACAAGCACATCCTCTCCATCTGCGCCCTATACGCCGAGAATTGGTTCCTTGCCAGAGAGTGAGTACACCCCCTGACTTCCTTCTAGGGTTTCATAATGGTGCTGGTGTTTACAGTTTTTACTAATATGTACATATTTTGCTGGTTTTGGCTTTTCTTACTGCTCCTATTCACTTTTTTCAACGACCTTCACTGTATCCCCTTGATTTTCTTGTATATGTAGCTGAATTTCCCCATTTCATTGATTAATCCCTAGTTTTAAACAAAATAAAGTGGATCCAGGTATCTTTTCTAAATTTTAAATTTTATTGAAACATAAATCCACAGGGTGATGGTTGGGAAAATTACTTTTGTTAGTTCTTTGTTTGTTTAAAAATAATAAAAATGCCTTATCCAAAAAAAATCTTTTGAAGCATATTAAACTTTGAACAGATACATTTTACAAATGATTGAAAGGGGGTTTTACGTAGAAAATATTCCCCCTAAACAAATTTGTTGACGAGTTTCGGCGATTTTCACAAATCTGTCTTTTCACGCAGATAACGTGTGTGGAAGTTTTGAAATGAAAGCCCTGTATTTAAGATACTTCAACAAAAATATGTTTGTTATTTTTGCAAAAAAAAAAATAACAGATATTATGTCTCATAGTCTCAAATTTTTCTCTGCAACAATAACGCAAAAAAGCAACTTCTCAATGTACTTAATGAATTTCCATAATATCCCTGTAGAAATATTGTTTTCAGAAGTTTAAATCCACTTTATTTTATAGAAATTAGCTCATTAACTTGCATTCTAACACTAATAATTTTAGGTAGTACGAATCGGTCCAAATCTGGCAGCGGTACTAGCCCACCCGAGGCGCCTGATAATGAAGGTGTGGCCTATTTATCGATTTTCATTATTTTGGGTGTCATAATAACTTTAGCTACAGTAAGTTGACAAAAAAATGCTTAAAATATAAGTTTTAAAGTAAAATTTTGCTTACTTGTTTTTTTTTCAGGGGTCATGGTTTATCTATCGACACCTAATGCACCGCAACGTAACCTCTATGAATTTCGACAACCCAGTTTACAGGAAAACGACTGAGGACCAGTTTTCTTTGGAAAAGAATAACTATCCAACCGTGCAAAGGCCATATTTAAGTACTGTAGGAGAAGAGGTGAGAGCGTTAACTTTGGATTATGGTATCCCTAGATAATTCCAATCTTTTGCTAATAAAGAAAGATTTGATTTTTTTGGCAACGAGAACTGTATATACATTTATGGATACTGGATATAATCAATATATACATTATCTCTTTGTGGTGATCAATATTGAAAAAATCAAAGTAGGTACCTAAAGGCGAATGCAGCTTAGTAAGGCGGATGTATTTATCATTTAATCACTCTTCAAGCGCGCAAATGAAAATGACATAATTTGCTCTGTATAGGTGGAAGTTAGACTGAACAAAAACATAATTTGTTTCGATAAATTAGTAATTGTGAGTGTCATATTATCAAAATAATGAAAAAGCAATTTAGCCTAATAAATTATTTTGAAAAAGAAATCTGAGGACCCGATTGGATCAAAGTAGTGCATTATTTTATAAGTATTATTTTATCTGCGAAGAACATCAATTTATAAGTCACGTGGAAGAAGATAATTACAATTCTAGTATAAATATTACAATATTAAAATGATCACAATAAAAAGTCAATACCTGCTGCTAAGTCCAGTTACAGAGGGGTGAACATTCAAGGAAACCGAACTACAAAAAAAAAATACAAGGAAAATACCAAGATAAAATACAAATAAATAAACTCAAGACACAAACACAAACCTTAAGTAGACGTTCTATTGGGCAACAAATTACCTCACATTTAATAAACATGCATTCAACCAAATTATAGTCTAAAATAAGGAAGGAGCCTCTTTATCGCTCTCTTGACAATTGCCTCTGCAGCCTCTATTTTTGCCATCATATGATATAAATTTTTCTTGTCTTCATATATCAATGATCTTTTGGTCCAGTTACTCCTTTCACCTTGACTCTTGACTTGATTGAACTTTGAAGAAAGCGGCGATATACTTCTCAAGGACATACAAACGAGGTCTGTGATCCACTTTAATTAGGAAATGAAGCACGTTTCTGTGTATTATTACTATGTTCAACGTCCGACAAACACTGAAAGCTGAACCCCTACAACGGTATGCAGTATCAACACTTGAAAGGAGAAACTAATTGCCGAGCAATTTTTACTCCAAAACCTCCAGAGGTTAACCCAAAAATCCCCATCATCGTAAGATTCCAGAAGAGTTCACATTGAAGCAAAAGCAAACAAACTGAACGCCAAAGAAAATGGAAAAAAATTAAAAACGAAAGGCGCCTGTGTTGCTAGTAGAATCTAGGTGCGAAGTGTAGGTAATTTATGATCTTTGAAGAGCATGTAAAAAAATAATGTTACCTACCGGTAGGTACCTACCTACCTACTAAAGAAAACATTAGGAAAAACGAAAAATGTTCGAATTATGTTTTTTTTTTTTTTAAGCGGATGGCTTTCGTTTTCAGGAAAGATTTTTTAAAGATATTTGTGCGCTAAAACCGGTTCAAACATTTGTAAAGGAAACTCTACTTAATAGGTACCTCCAGATAGTCTAATCCTAATTTTTAAATGGGTACCAAACTAACCCAAATACTTTATTGTTATCGGCGGTCGGAAGTTTTACAACAATTTTTTTTTATTTCGTTCATGATCCACCTTACAACGCTGGATTTGACTATGGGTACATTTTAATAGAACATTCATGTAGCTATATTTTTATGTATTTTCTTGCATGCAATAATAAATGTAGTAGGCCAGTCATTAGAGCGAAAAATATGATCACATAATGTGTTGTTCTGATTGAAGCCCTAAAAAAAATTGATTTTTCGACCTTGGGGTTTTATTGAGGTAACTCCTAATTTACACTTTTCTACTAAAGTTTACCTACCTTAAAAAAGAAAACATTTTTGTGCACACTAAATCCCAGATGGCGGAAGGAGCTGGCCTCCCTCTAAGGTCAAAAACTGTATTTTTTTGTGGACACCAATTTGAACAACATACATCAAATTCGCGAATACGCCACCATATGCAAGCTAAAATTCTTCAATGACTGACAGGTGGATATTAAAAAAAATTATAAGGTTATTTCTAGAACACTGTTTGTGGGGCCCCTATTTAGCGAAAATCTCGCATACGAAATTTGATTGGATTTCGAATGACAGCAATGATAATTGAATATGACATATTCGAAATTATTATCACTTTTCGTGTACAATATTTTTACATAATAGAGGCCTTGGTGTCACTAACAATGCTTTTTATGAACATTTGTGTAAAACATAATAATAAACAAACAATAATATTCGATGTATATACGTACAACATAATATACCAATCTCGTTGTCTGTGTCCTAACTTAACTTAACTTCATCCCGATCCATATTACAATTATTATTAAGAACTAAGAAGTAAAACAACATAGCCTAAGATGATAAAATACTTATAGCAACATATAAAATATAATAAACCATTGCTCCTGAAATATTTATCAGTATTATTAGCTTTCCCTAAATTACAGTATTTTTGTATCTATTTTATGAGGAAATAACTGTGCCAGAAATATCTTAAGCCACTTATAGCATGCTATACTTAATATAAGCTTATTCTTGTAGGATAATAATCTAAAAGCGTGGAATTGGAATTTTAGCAAACTTATCTCAGTATGTGTACAAGTTTTTAGTCTTAGTTGTGTACGACATTTTACTGTCCTAAGGCACTAATGTAATTTCGAAAAAATAATACAAACCTCCTGACTTTTCCAGCCAGAATTCACAAAAAATTAACTATCTGTGTTGGTATTTACTTGAACATATTTTTTGATAATTCTTTGTGAAAATATGGTAAACAGCAGAATAGGGTAGTGGACAAGGTATAATTTCAATGAAATCGATGATCTATTGTGCATCTATGGAGTAAATGAAAAATATTCCTCTTGAAAAAAATTTGAAAAAAAATTGCTAACTTTGTTTAAAACGATTGTAAAAGTAGAGTTTTGGGACACACTATTTAAACGAAAATATTTCGCGCCTTGATTCTACGTCATAGCTGTTGTATTTGAGTATGAAATGAATTAAACCTTCGTCCTATATTCGACATACACTTACTCATTAGTGCAAAAAAGAGAGATATATCAGCGTCTGTCGGGGCGCACCTTCAACTTAACCCCACTTTTTGAGAGATTTTCATCTGTCAATCAATGCGCACTGAGCTTATCTGCATCTTTTTCTAGAAGCATGTAAAATATAAGGACGCACTGACCCCGCTCTCGTCCACTCTTATTAATGTCGGAATGCCTTGACGCTATAAAAAATAACAGCTATGACATAATTTCCGGGCGGTAAATTATAGCGTTTAAAATAAGTACAACGGACCCCGCACACCTCTTATGGGTTTTTGGTTTTCTGTCAAACTCAATGAAATTTTGATATGTGTTAGACCTTGACTTCCTGATAAAAAGTTCTCATGGGCCCGAACCAATCCTATGATTAGTTTTTGAGATACAGGTACTTTTATGTCCAAGAAATGTATACATTTTATATGTATTCACATCTACCTGTCACCTAATAATAGGTCTGTTTCTGCAAAAATCACAAACTTGTCAGAGCGAATTTGATTGGTCGAAAACAGTCAGAAACAGTCAGAAAACTAGTTACAACCAATGAAATTCACTCTGACAGACCTAATAATAGGTGACAGGTAGATGTGAATGCATATAAAATGTGTACATTTCTTGAACATTAAACCACCTGTATTTCGGAAACTAATCATAGTATCGGGTTGGGCCCATGAGAACTTTTTATCAGTAAGTCAAGATATACCACATATCAAAATTTCATTGAGTTTGACAGAAAACCAAAAACCCATAAGATGTGTGCGGGGTCCTTTGTTTATTTTTTTTTAGGTATATTTTTGTTTTCTAAAATCAAAGAATCATCAACTACTATTTATTTTGTTATGGAGATTAATAAAAAAAATATTTCAAAAAATTGTCCACTACCCTATTATTAAACTAGTTTAAAACCTAAAGAAATATCTTATTATATAAAAGTATTGCAACATTTCCACCAGTTGCAATTGCAACATCATGATTAATGGCTTGATAAATACATTTTTGACCGCTGCTGTGATATATACCGGGTGACCCACCGAAAACTTTCAATGCCTATATGTTAAAAACCAATCGATTTAAGAAAATTGAAGGACCTGCAGTGGCGGATCCAGGATTTTCTTCAGGGGGGGGCGCAGGCTTAGAATTATCAACAATGATTTCTTGAAAATTTATTTTTACTTTACTTATACGTTAAAGAATGTAGGTCCAGGGTGGTCCAATTTGGAAACTTTTGATATGAAACGTCAATTTCTGAGCCAGATACAAAAAAAATGAGCCCCACACTCTGCTGACGCTCAAATTTCATGAAACCCTAATTGGTGCAAACACTGCAAATCGTCTTTTGATACCCTCAACCGTTTTGCCGCTAGAGGATGTTTCTCGATTTTCAGCAATAAGGTGAAACCTTCCTAACGTTTTAATTTATGAAAATAATTGATTTCTGTATAATATAAACTTTATAGAGATACACTTCCAAGCAGAATTCAATAATGTATACTTGGCCAAACATAAAACTGGTACATGCATTTTCCTATGTGTTGTATTGTGTAAATCGACCTCTATTATCACCTCAAGAATTACAAAAAGAGTCAAGTCAGTGTCATCTTTAAATCAAATAAAATGCCGCCGCAAATACATTCAACAATGTCAAATGTCAAAAACTGTCTAACCTGAGTTTTTTAGAAGAAACATTTTATTGTTAAGCTAGACTCACATTAATCAAATTAAAAAAATACCTACTGCCTGTACCAGTTTTATGTTTGTCCAAATGTACTCAATTTTTCATATTTGTCTCATTTTTCTTTTTAATAAAAAACCCTAGATAAATATTAGACACTTTAAGTTAGACAAAATACGCTAACGCTAACGTAAGATTTGACAGCTGCGCATGCGCAGTTTCTTTTCACCAAAAATAGCGTGTTACGTGTCGCGTTATTTAGCGGGTCTTTGCGTGTACCTTATCCGTAAACGTTCGTTAAACCGAGTGAGCCCGAAAGCCAGATTTCTAGAAAAAAAAATAGATGTTTCAGTCAAAAGAAATAATGTGTTAGGAAACCTATCTATCTCATTTTCCTTATAAATAGAAATTCCTCTTCTAACACATTGTTTCTTATAACAAAAACAGATACCTATAATATTTTTGCTGGAAAACTGTTAGAGATAAATCTATCGAACTTTATATCATTGAAAGCATCAAAAGCAGAGCTATCCAATCACTTATTAATATATAGGGTGTTGAATCAACATAAATTAGAAATTTCAACATAAATTTTAATTTAATCTGAAATTTCTACATCATTATAAAATCCACAATTTATTAGGAAATAAGGCAAGGTAATTAAACCCATCGCAAACCTTGCCCAAAGTTACTAAAAAACCACGAATCGATGTTCACGGGTTTTTCACCTTAATTTCCGTTATGATACCGCGTAGCGCCAGTGTTTTAGATACAAAGTCAACACACCTTTAATTGTTATTAAGTTATGAAAAATATTGTAATTAATTATTATTAGTTATGATAAATATTGTTAGGTTCAAATTGAAATATTTAATATAAATAAGAATCAATTTGAATAATAAAGCCAGTATCAAACAATAATAGTTTCTACTCATTTAATTACACAAAGTAGCCATTTGTGATAATTATCCCCAAAGTTCTTCCCTAAGGGCTTTGTAGTCGTTATCTTGGTTCAAGATAACTAGTGACTTTCAGGCAATAATTCCTGGACGTCACGCACAGAGATACGGACCTTGGAGGCCTTACAACCCTCTAGTGAACTACATAAAGGGCCCAACTCTGTTCATGGTCCTTCGAGCCTAACCCAAACCAGCCTACAAAAAGTGCCGTTCAGCCCCCAGGACACAATCCGAGCCTGCGAGAGTGCCGTTCCGCCCTCAACAAGCAAAAAGTGCCGTTCAGCCCCCAGGACACAATCCGAGCCTGCGAGAGTGCCGTTCCGCCCTCAACAAGCAAAAAGTGCCGTTCAGCCCCCAGGACACAATCCGAGCCTGCGAGTGTGCCGTTCCGCCCTCAACAAGCAAACCAACAAGGCCCCAGTCGCCGCTCAAATCAACAAGGCCCCAGTCGCCGCTCAAACCAATAAGGCCCCAGTCGCCGCTCAATCAACAAGGCCCCAGTCCAGTGTCTCATCAAAGCAATCGGACTCTGGTTAATATCTTGAATTCGGGAACAAATAGAAAAAACTGAGAAAGTCACTTGATTCTCTAGCCACAAAACGGTTCAAGATATCATAAAATTTTAGCCTCAGAGTGGGGATTGATTTTTTAGTATCTCGCTCAGAAATTGATGTTTTCTATCAAAAGTGTCCAAATTGGACAACCCTGCACATATCGCAAAACCGAAAATAACAAATGAAACTACCCGTTCCAAATAAAAATATAACACAATTATTATCTGATAAAAACAAAACAATAAATTGAATAATAGTGTAGCTTGGAAATTTTTCTATAACATTTTACCTATTGGAAAATTTTTCCATGAACTTTTATTGGAAAATTATGTTATAAAATGTTTCTATGATTTTTTTAAAAAATTTAGTAGTTTTTGAGGCTCTCAGGGGGCCCCGCACCCCCCCTCTATCCGCCACTGAGGACCTGTTGGAAGGATTGGAAGGAGGAGGTTAACACTGTCAGGTACAGTGATGGGAAAGGGATCAAAAAAACAAAAACTTTTGATGATTTTCTCAAAATTATTCATGATGTTATTTATTTTGTTTAAAATCGATTTTAAATCACATGTACTTTTGCACCTGTACAAATGAGATTTTCATCAAAATTAGAGACACATTTAAATCTGGCCATTTTTTTTGCAGATTCGTTTAGAGATTAGAAAGACCTTTCAAACCAGGTATCACATGACCTATAGTAACGTTTAAGATTTTGAGGCAAGGATGGCTATCGCCGGAATGCTGCTTCGGAAAGAGCTGAAAAGTACCTTGTTTTGGTTCCTCCTTTCAACCCTCCAAACGGGTTTTTGGTTTTTTTTTTAATCGATTATCGTTTTTAAGATATAGGCCCTTGACAGTTTTCGGTAGGACACCCAGATTAAGGCGGCGTTCCGTATCTTAACCAAAGTTACCGAATGGTTACCGATCGGTAAGGAGCGGTTCGTCTATGGTAACGGTCTGGTTCCTGAAAATGCGGTTTATGTGTGGAACGTTTCGGTTCAGCTTTGGTTTGGCTTAGATACTAGATGATAGAATATTATCGTCTTAAAAATATATTTGAAATAAGCAATTGTCAGGAATGAATGTAGTATTCACCTCTTGTCCCATTTTCACCGCGAATACATGTTCAAAGCGAAAGAAAAATAAAAAAATTAAAAAATGATCACCTAACCTAACAAACAAATGTCAGAAATTGAAAACAAACTGAAAAAAGCTTTTTGATCCGTAGATTCGGTTGACAGTTGGAACCGAATTTTTCAGGAACCGCGTTTCATAACCTAACCAGATTTCAGGAGTGGTTAGCTTACGGAACGGGAACCGGAAAAACCAAGAATCTTGGTTAACTTACGGAACGTCGCCTAATACTCTCAGTTCTATTGGCATTTGGTGAGCTAGAGAAGATGTAGACCAGAGATTAATTTGAAAAATGTAAATTCTTAGTATGATAAATCTTTATAGGGAAAATATGATTGCAAACTGGAATGAGCGAATGTAATTTATAAAGTAATTCGTAAATTTGCTGTTTATTGTTTATTTAATGGCCGTGGCTAAAGTAACAGAGGTGTTACTATAATTATTTTTTTAAAGTAACATCAGTTCAATGACGTCACTACTGATGTTACTTTAAATAGGGGTTATAGTACCTAACAGAAGTGTTTACTCTAATTATTTTCTTGAAGTAACGTCAATATAGTAGCAATATATGGAAAAGGAAGGTGGGTACTTTCTTTAACAATTTAAACTAAGTAAAGGTGATATTCAACAACATAACAATAATATTTTATTTTTTATAAACCGAAAATTTGAATCAACATATTGATAATACAAATCTTTTGTCAGAAAAACGGCGTCTCCATATTCCTATTCCTTACATGCCCTTACAAAGGAACGGGAGTGTAGGTATAGTTCTCTCCTGCAGGTGAAATTCGATTGTTTACCTTTTTATGAGTGTGCAAAGTGAAAATTCAGTTTTTCATTTTTAATCATTAGCGGTATAAAATAATGGCCATCAACTTCAAGCATTTTTTTTCAGCAAATGAAGATAGGTAATTTCTTAATTTGGAGCTAAAACTATGATAATCTACAGCGAAAAAAACTTCTGCCTCGGAAGGAAAATAATTTACTTTCCTCCATAGGGAGGCGAAATTACCATTTTCCTATCTGAAAAAAAGGTAACAAATTGTCACTTTCTGACAGTCATAAGAAAATGTGTCTTTCCTGCCTTGCCTGTGCCTGTTTTATAAGTATTCTATTCTATTCTTCAAAGTCAAGTCAGGTTATTTTTTATTTATTTCCATTTTTACTCTAAAACAAATGCCAAGAACCAAGAATATCACCTTTACTTTAAATTGCTAAAGAAAGTAATTACCTATCTACATATTGCTATATTGTACTTCAAGAAAACAATTACTTAGAGTAACACCTCCCTTACTATTAACCCCTATTAAAAGTAACATTTTCATCAGTGACAACATTGAATTGATGTTACTTTAAAAAAATAATTATAGTAACACCTCTGTTACTTTAGCCACGGCCTTATTTAATAGAGAGAACATAACCTAATAAAACAACCACAAATAAAACCTATAAAGGGGATGGTTGTTCAGGTCAATTTAGATCCTCTATTTTGAACTCTTCACACCCATCTTGAACGATCATGTCTAATTTCCGGTATTTTCTTCTTCAAACCCAGATATCAATTTTATACTTTTTGCACATGGCATGAACATGGTTTCTTAGAATAAGCTAGTACCTACTATGCACATTTTTCAAAGTTTATAGTATTGAATTACTGTCCACGCTAATAACATGATTTAAAGGTGATAGTATTATTCTAAATAGTATTTATTTCACGGGCTTGACACGTTCTTAAAAGCGAACATGGAGTTTATTGAAAATACGTTCTGTGCTTATTCTAAACTATACTCCTGGACAAAATTATCGCACCACTGCACATAAGCACCACCATAAGCAGTGGTGCGATAATTTTGTCCAGGAGTATATATAGATTGATTTAATATTCTTTGTACGTACTATGTACTATTTACATTAGACAAATTTTAAGTATTTTCAATATATTCTGCTATATTCACGCGCACATAAAATTATAGGTATGTATACTTAGGCTTTTCACATAATTTTCTTGTTATATTCTGTTCATTAGACATACATGTGTTTGAAATGGAACGTGAAATGTCTATTTATGGTACGCACCATAAACGCCAGCAAACTGGCGAACTCTGTATAAAATTCACATTGTCTAAATCTGCTGAAAATATTCCTAAAATGATGTACGTAAAAGAACTTATTAGGGAGCATATTTTTTAAACCTATAATATTCGGTTTCGCTGTCTCGGAACTAATTCAAGTATATTATACCTACTTATGCCATTAGAATTGATATTATTTACTTTCTCGGTTAAAAACGTCAATTTGATATGTTTTCAATTCAATGAGTTGAAATGTTGCATTACTTATTCCTAGTACTTTTCACACAATTTCCATTTTGTGATTTGAAGTCTTGCTCCTACAAGTGCTAAAAAATGAAATTAGGTTTGAATTTATTCTACCAAAGAGAGTGGATAATCTATTGTGCTCTTAGATTTCCAAAATTTCTCAAGCAGCTCACACAAAAGGAACATACAAGTTTGTAATGAAAATCCTGATTGCTGAGATTCCCATTTTTTATGCCTGAGTATTGATTATTGTAGAAATTATTAATGTTATTCATCAATATAGTGTATTTTATTGATTTTATCAATGTATGTTTCACGTTTTTCACATGACATGATTTATCAACCTTTTCTGTTATGCACCCGTCGTGAAATACGTTTTGGTAAGTTTTCATCCCTACATTGCTTTTAATTTTTCTTTTTAGTGAATAAGATTTCAACTTTCTTTTTCAATAGTATTTACATTTTAGCAAGCCGCATTCCAAATTAATAGTTTACTCATTATCCAAATTTTGTAGCCGACTAAAATAATATTTATTAAATTGTCTAGATTTGCCAAAAGTGTACCTAATAAGTATTATTTTCACCTTTGTATTTTCCAGGCACAACAACCGCTTACAAATGGTCAGCATGATCCCGTTTAAATCTAGTGGATGCTCAATTGAACACTATGCTCATTTCAAACTATTGTGGACGATTTTTCAGTAAAACCTTCATGAAAACGGACCTTCTGTGACGTTTAATAACTATTAGGCAATTTAGAATATTGTTAGTCAGGTGATTTATAAGTTTAAATTAAAAATAAGACACTCCATTTGGCCAAATAATACTCTCTAGATGATTTTAGACCGCATTTTATTAGGTTTTGGGAAGTAATTTTTAAAATAAAATCAAAAAAAGAAAAACATTTTGGGTTTTTGTTGTATAATCCAAATTTGATTTGAGAGGCCAGTGGAAAATGTAGTACAGATTTAGTTTCTATTTATTCTTCAAGGGTTTAAAAAAATTTGGTTCCTATTTTATGATGATAGGTATATTGAGTTTTTAAATGGAAAAGTCAGTTTTGGAACTTGAAGAAAAACATTCACCATATGCTTTAGAATTAGAAAGTCCATGTGATCATTGTAAGACCTCAAATTGCATATGGATTTATGATCTTTGTATGTATGCTATATTTTTTACTGAAAGTCCAGCTAATATTGGATGATTTTAAAGAAATCTATACATTTCTTCATACTCTTGGAAAGAGTTTTTGTAAAGCAAGGCGTATTTAAATATAAGACATCCATAATACTCTTTAGAGATTCATATGTTAGCTTAATATTTCTTTGTTACAAGTGGCAAATATTCTGTGATTAATTTATTTATGTACGTTTACACATAAGATGTTTTTTACTATTTAGATTGATTTTTAAATTATTATTTTTATTTATATTGTCTGTTCAAAAAAAAAATACTGAAAATGCAATATATGTATTGAAAGTACAATTTTATAAGCGTTTGTTTACTTAATGAGCTACCTACCCATTATCCTATTTTTAAATTATAGTCCAAGAAACGGGGATCTGAAAAGAGGATTTACCTCAACATAATTAGAAGTTAAGATTTTTTTTGGGGGATTGGTCCATTTTCATGTGCTAAATAACATATTAAACGACCTTGTACTTCCATAGTGTTTTTAGTTAGTGATGTTTTTTAGGGGTAATTCGCGGTTTATGGGGAACGCTGCTCAAAGGGATGGGTCCAATAGCAAAAAGTTTCAAATAACTGTTGTAGCTGAAGTTTTTTGCTATAACAAACTCGGCGACAGCACCCCTTTATCTTCTGTAGTTTTTTTTCTGCAGTGTCTTGAATAGTATAAGATCTTCACATTCTTAAAAAAAAGTCATAATTAATTAAACCGCACAGTGAAATGAAACACATTTAATGAAATGCAAACGACTTATTCCGTGTTTAGTATATGAATCGATCATTTTTGTAATAAATATTTAACGATTTCTAACTTTGCTGTTAATAATAATTTTGGCATTCAAAAATTCAAATGTACAATTTGTATTTTTACATAAGTTTCAAATCGAAACACTAGTATTGGTAGTTTTTGGTTCTGCTGACTTTTGAGGAGGTAAAATTTGCACCCATTACTCCTAATTACTTTTTTCTACGAATCGATTAAGCAGGCAAGTATTGTAAAACCCTTAGCAATGAACATGGTTGGGACCGAATTTACTCATCGATAAAAGAGTATAAAATTTTTAATTTATTCTGTTTCTAAGAAGTACTGTTGTGATAAAATGTATCCTAAGTTATTTGGCAATTTTTTATTTTTTTTGATTTTCAATAATAAACAATAGGTATTGTCCGTCGTTTTTAAACTGACACTTTCCGTATGAGGAGCGAGAGGGTAAAGCATATGGCAAAAACAGGTGTAACGTAAGGTAACCATTGGCGTTCTAATGTAGGGTGCCAGCAGCTCACATTCCTTTGGAGTATCAGAATAAAATCGACGGACTTAATATATTTTTGTTTAAGAAACCTCAATAATAATTTATCGTTATCGTAAAAGTTTTGACCACTCCATCTGCCAAGTTTTGGTTTTCAGTAATTTTGGTTAGCTATGGTTAGATTAGACTATAATAAGTTAATTTAATACATTTATTCGCATAATTATTTATTGAACTGCATTATGAAAAATTATTGATCCGATGATAATGGCGTGGATTCATTTATTTAGTTTCCTTTTTTTTAGTGAAGTGATTTTTCAGTATGCTTCTGCAAGTAAGATCTTTTATCACTACCAGCAAAGCAAAGTTTACCTAATAGGGACCGTCAAATGGGGTTAAGGGCCGGTATTATAAAACACTGAACCGATGGTTGAGTTTCAACCTTCGGTTGAATCCTATCAATTTGCATGGAGTCAACCGAGGGTTGAAACTCAACCATTGGTTCAGTGTTTTATATATAATACCGGCCATAAGTGAATCAAAAATTGCGGTTTTTTGTTGATATCTTTGAAGCCATCAGAATGAAAAATATGCAAAAAATAATGTATATTCTACCACCCTTTCAACAACATATTGGCCCTTTTTGAGTATGGGAACCGCCTTTTTTTCTGGGCAAAGGTTGATTCACTTTACCCACCAGTGCGGGATAAAGTGAATCACCCGTTCAAATTTGCGTTCACTTTCAGACTAATAATGGGCATAGTGAACCAGTTCACCAGGTTTAGAGAAGTGTATTTTGTTCAAAAAAAGGTTTAACGCAAAAAAAGAACATTCTCCGCTAATTAACGATGAGTGCTCAATTTCCCTGATATCATTTGATTTTAGAGGAAACCCCCACTGTGTGCACTGTGCATATTTGAAAAGAGTCCTTGATGCGAGCTTCTTTTTCCTCATTTAGCACAGGGTGGCGACCATATTTTAAAGAGTGGATTCCATATGAATAGTGCAAAATGGCACTCCAGATTGCTTAAGTTTTGCGCATGGACAAGCTTCCCCGTCAGACTGCCGTCACTGCTCTTTCTACATAAATTTTGCCGTAAATGTATTTACCCTGAGGCCCCAACTTTTTTTTGTAGTTTCTAGGCATTTTAAAAGGGGGGAGGAAATAAGGGTAGTTTTCGTTGTAGTCTCTTAAAACATAGTTATTCCAAATTTCCGATAAAATTAATATCAATTTACTCTCCTGTTGATTCTTGTTTATTTTTGTTTCATATTGCAGCTGATTCATTTTACCCCCTGTTGTGTTCATTTTAGGTTAAAAAAATCATATTCATGCGACTATATAAGTAAACTCAAAAAAACCTTCGGGAATATGTTGCCCACATAACTGGGCTACACTTGTTATCAGTCATATATCCAAAACACATACCCCTTTGCTCCTACAACTAAACCCTTTCGACTTTTTCCCATATCACAAAAAAACCCGCGTTTAAAATACGTTCATGCTGGCTCTCATATTTTCAAAACCGACGGCATACTACCTCATAATCATCAGTAAGTCAAAGTATAAAGTACGAATATCATGTAAACACCGAAAAGAGCTCAAAAAAAAGGAGTCTGCGCATTAGAATTTAACAACCCATCTGGGTGATTCACTTTAGGTACCACTGGCGTAACTAGCCATCTGACCTGGGGGGGGGGGGGGGGGGGCTAGGGTGGGCCTGGCAGAGGCGTCGATTTTTGAAAGTCCTTATAGGTGCAGGATAATATTTTTATAAATTTGTTTATAGGGGAAGGGGGAAGTTCGGATGCCACGCCTAAAAACGTCTATTTTATAGTGTCTACAGTGTCATTACTTAAGTGTGCAACATATGGGATTTTTTTTTAGTAATAGCAAAATCAAAATACAAACAAGGCCAAAAGTTAGTGCATGTCTGATAATCATGTTAGGTGCACTCAGAATGGTTGCAAGTCAAACAGCATACAGGGTGGCTCAAAAAATATCAAAATTCTACTAATATTTACTTAAATAAAATAAAACTTTTGCACTTTAAGGAGAGTTTTTTTAATATGGCTATTATCATAAGTAATGTTTTAACTTGTTAAAAAAAAAATTGCGACATTTTAAAGTTGTGTTGAATATCATTGCAACAAACATGAATTTTGTGATTCCAGAAAAAATTAAAAATCTAAGTTAATTTTCCAAATATGCTTGAATTTGAACAAAGTTATGTAAAATTGATTTGATTTTAATTAATTTTTGAAAGTATTAAGGGCAGAAATAAAAATTAAAAAAAATATAGAAATTATAGATTTTTTTCGAAAGAAAATAAAAAAATTTTTAGGAGGCTATGTTTTGGTATTTAGGCATAACTTTTAATTCCACACAACTTTTCTCTATAACATTTTGCTGAATTTTCTAAAATAAGGGTACTTTACAGTACCAGCTTTGATATTGTTTGAGCTACCCTGTATGCTGTTTGACTTGCAACCATTCTAAGTGTACCTAATATGATTATCAGACATGCACCAACTTTTGGCCTTGTTTGTATTTGGGTTGTGCTATTACTAAAAAAAATCCCCATATGTTGCACACTTAAAAAATCACACTGTATATTTTTCTATTTATTTCTACGAGTGTGCGAAAAGTGCTTTTTTCTGCACGCATTTTAAGCTATGAAAAAATCACTTTTCTGCACTAGTGCGGAAAAGTAAAATAATTATGCAATGTAAGGTTACCCTGGTACTTTTATGTCCTAGAATGCCTCATGTCCTGATTATTATCAAAGAATAGAGATGGATAATAGCAATATTAGCAATATAAAGTAATAAGAGCATAAAATTGACCACAAATAATGAAATGATAGAATACTAATACCTCCCTAATCTAAGACTAATACCACTTGTATAATTCTTATACAAAGTTGTGTAAATTTAAATTACATGATACTGATACTACCACACGGAACGGAATGACCAATAAATACGTTTGTTCTTCCGCATTTCCCACGAGAGCTCCGAGCACCCATATGAGAGGTTGCTCATGGGAGCACCTGCCCCAATGCCCCCATGTAGTTGGCGCCAGTGGCCTGGGGCCTGTTATTGCGACTTATTAGAATCTTTAAAAAAGTATAGAACATTGCATTATAGACAATTAGCTAGCTAAACCGGGCTTAAATCACTTACCTAACTAACCCAGCTTATCAGCCACTGTATAGTATAATATCAGCAACACCGATTCACGGATTCATAGGAAAAATATTTAGTCAAACCCCCAAACTAATCTGTTATAATGCTAATTTAATGGCTTTGGTATACTGTATCACTTCTGCACATGGCACACAGCACCCTGCGTTGGTGGATGGGAGGATCGGATAGGGTCGATCGGGATCGCCGCTCATTACCGTTGAAATTTAGAAGGTAATAACATAAAATTTCAATAGGTAACGTAGCTTTCATAAAATACCAAATTATTGAAGTTTTTTCTGGGGGGGGGCTAGCGACGTCTGGGGGGGCCGCTTCCCGTAGGCCCCCCTGTAGTTACGCCACTGCACTTTACCCATATTGATTCGCTTAGCCCCGTTTGACGATATTTGTGCACATTTCTTGAACTAAACTCACAGAAATTCCTGCGAATTTTGGCTTGGTTAGAGAGTTCAAAATACCGCAGCAGAAATCTCTCCGAGATTCTTTTCAAGGTTGTCTAATTTAATTTAAATGCTCTCTATGGCGTTAGTCGCTGGACGCTGTGTGAGGAAAAATTGCTAGTTGCTAATGGACAGATTGGGAAAAATATCCCTGTTGATAAAATCGTACTTCTCAATAAATGATAAATATCACGAGACTATAAATCGATAAACGTACTTTCTTCACAGTGAATAACTAAGTGCTATAACTGCTGTTACAGCAAGAGAAATGTAAGAACAATAGTAGAAAAGTAGGTCATTCCATAAGGCACTTTAAGCGTAACATCCGGCATGTGGCTCATATAAGAAAAAATCTATCCTCAGATGTTTTGTCATGATGATCCATCAATCTTACCTGATGCATATTGGAAAGAAAAGCCAAGTAAAAATTCAAACGGCAAAGCAAAGAGTCACCAAAGCACGCTTTAAGTAGCAGAGTTCCGCAAAACATAACTTTTTTTTCGTGTAACAGTAGCGTACCTATCTGTCTAACTTCAAAAATTCAAGATGGCCACACTTTATGGAACAGTCATAGCCTGGACCCCAATATCACCAGTTTACGTACATAGAGAGCAAGATCGTCAAAGTTAGATTTTCTGCCAGTTGTTTTGAGTCGAGCTTTTCTTTTTCATTACTCTAGGTTTTTCCGGTTTTTTCTTCCAAACTTTTTTGCATTCTTAGTTTCAACGAAAACTTCATGTTATTTTTCACCAATAGAGTATGTGAATAGCTATTCCATTTCCGACTTTTTTCTACTATGTTTAAATATTTTAAAGGACAATTAAATATTCACATTTTGATTTATAGAATGTGAAACAAAACCTTTGCGGAATGTTTCATCTAAAACCGGTCATTTATTTGATTGGCTTCTCAGTGATGCAAAAAAATGTAAAGATACTGATTTTGAATATCCACGCTTTGACGGTTGGCATCATAATTTGGCTAAGCCAGAACAAGGATCTGTGGGTTAGTATACTTCTCATATTCTATAAATTCAGGAAATTTCCGGCATCAAAAATGTTCGTAAAACTAGAAGTACCTAATATAGGTGAGTGTTCAAAAAAGTTTTTTTCAAGGAGAAAATATATTACGAGGCTGGTCAGGTATAAAAAAAAGCAGCTTTGATAAAAACAGTTGGTATTTTGCATTAAATCAATTGCCTCTGCAACGGGCCTCATTCAAGAAAGAAATCAATTCAATTACTTTACAACTTGGTAAGACTACTTTTTGAGTGGAGTATTTCACACTGATCCTTTTTTTTAGGTAAGCAAATTGTTCAAGAAATTTTTGATATCGGAGATCCGACCTGTGCTGAAAGATATTATTTTAATAAGCCAAATCACGAAGTAAGGATTTTTTATAACCAATAATAAAAATAGATAGGGACCTACCTTTATGTTTTATCTAGTGAAGTTTTTTTTTTCGCTTCTAGAAAAACTATGCCACACCTTATATTGATGGAGGAGTAATTTATGGTACTAACGATAACCACGACCGATTATCAGGAACTATCGATATTGAAATGAATACTTTTAATAACTTCACATGTGTAGATATTCTTCGAACTTTTTGGATTAAATGCCACAATTTGATTGCTGAAAAACTACTTAATAAGTGTAGGAAGTGGTCAAAAGCCAAGGTAATTATATGAAATGCCTTAAATGCAATATTTAGACAGCGGGTTTGAGTAAAATAGAGCGAATTCCTTCCTATGATTTTTACCCCAGGGTATCAAAATCTGGCCAACTGTATCCCAGTATACCTATTCGTGTACGTAGCACGCTGCCCAAGTGGTCTCTATTATTCAGTTAGATGCGGTCACTGGCGAGCGGTCTTATTGATGTTTAATTCTTTGGGTAGCTACAACTAAAATTGTGGAGGGGTACTATTTGCAAATGAGAGAAACAACTGCAGTGAGGTTTTCATGACATAAACTTTTATTACATGAAATTATTATAGCATTTTTAAATAAACCTAAAATTCCAAACGTCTGCTTTTTGCAGCCACCTCTTCTATTCGCTTAATTCGCTAACCCGCTAACCCCAGACCAGAGTAAATCAAATCTGTCTTCCCTAATTAATCCTAGTCATTCTGACTTTAAAAACTTTTCATTATTTTTATTTTTTTTTAAATTTAACTCACCCCCCGAAATTTGTTTGTTGCCAATACCTTTGTATAAAGGTACCTAAATGTTCATTCTAAAATGATTTAAATAGATGGAGCAATGTTGTTCAATGACTGTTACACAGTTCAATTTTTCATTAGTTAAAGCCCAAAACATACAACAGTCAATTTCACTTAAAAACTCTTCAGAAATTCTTATGAATTATAGGCAATAGTCATTTACTTTATAGATATTTCCCGAAATATACCCTATAAGCAAAAATAATCAATAGTCATTGCAATAAATAGGTATTTAAATTCTAAAGTCTCAATTTTCTATATGTACTTACAATATTTACTTACTCTCCTGTCCTAGGGTCGGTTCGACAGTTCAAGTGTATAGGATATACTTGAATTGTCAAACCGGCCCTAAATTATACTAACAAATATTTTCTTTTCATAACTTATAGAGCGCACCTAATTTAGATTAACCTTTTTTAATTTTCTTTCAAACTTCTCGATACGCAACTATAAACTGAAAATACTCTTCGCGATTTCTTCACTTCCTCAAATTCTCACGTACAAGACCCGATTTTAAGCGCGAATTAAATTTTGTCCGAGGCGTTGCAAAAAAAAAACCCTTCACGAGTTTTATCTTTATTGGACTTGACAGTTTACTCTTCGACTCTCGACTCTGAACTGTGGACTGTACCGTCTAGGCGTCTAATATCTGATTTTATTCCTCAAATACTCTCGGTCTCTACCATGGTGTATAAAGAATTAATGTGATTTCGATACGTTGACCTAGTTTCCCGTCCAGCTATTTCTAAGAATTTTTTACCCGACGCGCAAAGCTGTGCAATTGCATTCTTAGAATCCGGCCGGGCTCCCGAGGCAATTCTATATTTTATATTGATTAAATTGTTAAGGAATACAAATTTGACTCGGCCAACTTATACTGATTATCTAAATGTCTAAATTTTAAGCACCAGATCACGAACGTGCATATTTTAGATAGTTTATAGGCCTCTACACATTTCAGGTATACAGTGAAGCTCGGAAATTTACAATAGCTTTACAACAAAACATATATGCTTACGATTGGTTGCCAGCTTGGACGGGCGGAAAATTGAATAAGTACAAAAGGTACGATCCAATGGCTAATCCACAAATTGAGAAATTATTCCAAGCTGCAACGTTTTTACTACAGCATATTACGGAACTGAATCTTGAGCATCATTACAACGAACGGAGAGTAATTTTTTTGGAAAACCTATTTATTTTTTTCTATAGGCGGTTTTTTTTTTAGAATTATAAATGGAATTCTGATAACCTTCTAAAAACTATATACGGAGCTCAATATTCATCAGTTGATCCTGAATTCAATTTTGTAAAGGATGAAAAACAATTCTATGATATTCCAGACATCAATCATGCCAGAAGAATTTTCAAGTTACCACCGTATGGTAATTGGAAAGAATTCTCAAAAAATACTGTAAAAGAGGACATGCTCATCACTAATTTAACCAAAAATGATAATCTGAAGCAAGTCGATTCATTGCTAGGGGGAATTGTTGAGTCTACAGATGGTCCAGGGCCGTTATTTGCAGAAGTTATTGTGGATCAGTTCAGAAGAATTAGAGATGGCGATAGGTTTTGGTTTGAAAATGAACAAAACAAGTAAGTGAACTAGGTAACCAGGGCTTTTCTTGCGTCACATTTTAAACAACAGCAAAAACTTTGCTCATCTACATCAAAAAGAAATACTGCGTTCATGATATCAGCGTTAAGTGTTATCGCTGTGTTTTTGCTCGGGTTTACGTGTTTTTTGGAAACTTTGTTATCGCTGGACTTGAACCCGCGTTTACGCTCTTTTCTTCTGGGTTTTTCACGTGAGCCCCTCGCAATGATTTTTACCTTGTTTTTACTCTAGCACAAAGACAATTAATAGTGCCTATTTGCGTAATGGCACAAAAGTTGACGAGGTGTCGACTTATTCAATTCAATTCAATCTGCTCGTAATGACTATCTGGAGTAATTCCCTCATGAAGTTGTGGACCATAAAAATTTTCATTTGCAACTGTTCCGGACGGAAATGATAGCAGTCGGACTTGGAGACATGTCATACCATTTTTGAAAAAGATTTAGAACTTCTTGCCTATAGCAGTGCAAGAGTTGAAGCCCTCAGATCTTCCCCCACGCTCTATACTACCAATGATTCATGGACAATCTGTGCGATAATCCACATATTTCACTAACATTAAGCATAGTTTCATAAAACTGTCTAATAAACTCCCAAAGTATAAGAATATAGAGGGCCGACAATCCTCATGCGTTACTTGAAACGCGTTTGCATCCTGAAAAAATAGGTGTCACCCCATCTGGGCAGCAATTATTGCAAGAAAAATAATTGGACCCATACTTTTTATTGGTACCTACCTAATTTTCGATAACCGGGTTATAACCAGAAATACAGACAATCCTCATCCTTCATGGGACTTTTTCTTGTAGTCAAATTTCGAAAATTCAATATTTGCCACTCCGGCCAACGATTTAGATAGGCTTCGCCATCGAGTAACAAACAAAATCCAAGAGCATGCGGCATGCATACTATGTTTGCGTAATGTTTATTTATATCTTTGAAATGATGTTTCTCCAGTAGTCTATCATTCAGCTCAAGGGCGTACCCAGGATCTGAAATAGGGGGGGGCTGACCAAAAAAAAAAAAAAATGGATTTTGCATTTCTCTTTTTAATTACTAAATTTTGACATAACTCGCTTAATTTTTACTTCAATAACAATTTTCTTGGATTTGTCGCAAATTTATTTAAAACTTGATTTTCAAATTGCTCTCGATTTGATTTAATTAAATCACGATGCACACTCATGAGACATAATCCTGTTAACCTTTCCTCTCCCATGGTACTTCTCAACCAAGTCTTCACTCTTCGAAGAGTACTGAAGGATCGTTCTACAGTGGCCGTGGTGCATGGAATTGTGATTAAAATCAAAAGTGCCTGTTTTAGGATGGGATAAAAAACATCGGTCTCGTCGAGAAGGTCAGTTATTTCGACGTCTTTTAGCTGGTCCTCAGTTGACTTTTTTCCTTCCACATATTATACCATAGGTCCATTTCCGCAGTAATATCGTCCAATTTATAAAACTGGGTAAAATATTGTGCATTTTGTTCTACTTGATTGGTTTCCATGTCGAGCATATATAATGGATGTATTTTTGTTAAGGCAAACGCTGGAGTATGTTCTTGAGAAAAGCGAATATTTAAAGAGGCTATAATTGAATCCAGATACGGTATAATTAACGAACGCTTCCAGTAGTCACTATCACAGACTGATGGAGGATTGTTTCTATGTATTTGCCTCTTGGTAATTCGAGGGATAGAAATTTCTATTTCCAATTCCAATGCAAAGTCTAGTGCTTTTTTAAGTACTTCATCAATAACTAGGTCGGCATCTTCACGGTTTTTCTTCAGAACGTTAAGGATTACGTTCAGATGTTCTTGCAACTTAATTAAATCCATAGTTTTTGCTTGCAAGGCATTAACAACCGGCTCCAGTAAAGCTGAATATTTTGCAATTATAGTTAGGGCAACAATTAGTGAGGGTTTGGTAACGGCGGCATGCAACTGGTACGCAGATTTTCTCGTGGCGTAGTTTCCTTCGATAGATAGTTTTTCAAGTGATTTCACAATTTCGAGGAAATTTTGTGCAAATAAGCGAATACTTTTGTATTTTTCAGACCATCTAGTCTCACACAGTCGTGATAGATTAGGAGCGGAACTTCTGCGAGTGGTGGATTCCCTGAAAAAGGTTATAACATCCTTTACGGTGCCAATAGTGTTTCTAATTTCCGGAACATTATTTGCATCATTGACAACAAGATTTATTTTATGGTTTGAGCAATGAAAAAATAATGCTCGTGTGTACTTTTTCCTTAAAATCGCTTGTACGCAAATGACTGGCATCGGCTGCAAAATCGTAATTCTTGGGTGGAACCCACGGATTTTTTAACAACTCTTTTTTTCTTTCCATCGTCAGGTGAAATGTTTGTCCTACATAACGACCCAAGTCATTTTCGTGGCAACCATCATTCTCTTCAATTTCGGGATTGACTACAGAGCCAGATGTTGACGGTAAAGATTCTAAATTAGAAGCAGTGACTTTCTTAGATCTCAAAGAATTTAGCGGTTGCTCAGATTCAGATTCAGTTTTAGATGGGCTTGGCGATGAAATTTGATCATTGTTATCATCGCTCCCGCTGCTACTGTCATGTTCTTTTTTCCTCTTGAGAGTTTTAGTAGCTGCAAAACACAATAATGCCGCTATTAGTATTTTATACAGTGTGAGTGATATCCATGTTAGTGTTTTGTTTAACATGTAACATGGAAAAAAACATTTTGTTTTTTTTAATTGGAATTTACAGATATTACACAAATGTCGTCGAATGTAACTTACTAACTGTAACTTACCTGTTTGAAAAAATTTCCTGATATCCATTTATCAGTGTGGAGATACCGAGATGCCCAAAATAGGTAGATTCAGCAGATTTTCCAATAAGTACTGTAACGTTTTTAGCGTGAACTTGTTCGACTACGATGTGATAAAAGCTGCCAATTAATTAAAACTATACTTTTATTAACACTTAACTAAAATTCACTCTGATTAATTTAACTAAACACACTAACTAGTTTATGTAACGCCTTGTATCTTGTATTTATTTATAAAAGTATTCTATTCTTCAACCCGGCACTGGCGAAATCTGCCCTCGCCGCCCGACATTGTTCCTTTTATATCCGAAGCGCCTGCTTCTCGAAGATTCTCTCCGCAGCACGTACGAAGCTTCGCGCTGCGTCTCGAGAATTCTCCACGCGGCCGGGAAGAGTCAGAGGCGGACTCAGGGTAATTTTCGTTACAGTACAATCTAATATAAATTTCTGACAATGTTTACTAGTGTAACGTAACTGCTAACAACATAGCATAGACGTTTATCAACAACTAAGTAAATTAAGTTTACTTGCAGTACTTGCACAAACAAATTAACATTGAATAACAAATGAAAATAATCGAATTCCGTTAGAAAAACAACACAATACAACAAATTCGCAGGGGCCAGGATCGTAATAGAAAATTCATATTTCTTTGCTAATTCCGCTAATTGCAAATCTAGTAGGCTGTGCAGTGCGCTGCGTTTGACTTACGTAGGTATATGAATATATTTTAGTAGTATTTAGTAGTATATTTTTCGGGTTTGTAATTTTTTTAGTAAAACCATAGTGGTTTATTTTGATTTTTTTATTTTCTGCACTTAGCGGAGCCTTTTTATAATTTATAAAAAAATTTAGGGGGGGGCAGCTGCCCCCCCCTGCCCCTCGCTGGGTACGCCCTTGATTCAGCTTCTGTCATGATAGGAAACTTTTTGCGGCAAATTTTATCTTCTTTCCCTGAACCAAGTAGAATTTTTCGGGTTTTTTCCTCAAAAATTGAGGGGTGGAGTTGTGGCGGGAATTTTTTGTGGTTGTAAAAAATTCGGGTTCAGCAACCCAAAAAACTTAAACCAAGCCTGTTTCGCCCACTAATAGTAGGTCCTAATATCGTCTCTATTTCCTGAGCTTTTTGTCTTACAAGAAATTGATGAAGGTTTCTAAAATAAGAACCAACCCATAGACTTTTCCAACATTTATTTAATGTTCCACTTTCAGTTTATTTTCAAGCACGGAAATTTGTAAAATAAATCAAATCCTTTTCGATGATATCTTCTTCGTTTTGATGAACTCCTCTAACACGGAAACACCAAGAAATTTATCTATCCGGGGTAATACAAATAGCGAAGTACTAAAATTCAGTAAAGCTTCCAATACACAAATATATTATTATTCGGATGATTTCCTCTACAACCGACTCACTATATTTTTCAGTACTTTGGCAGCTTTTTGCTGTGGTAAGTTATTTTACAGCGTTGTGATAAACTTTACATGATTTTTTTTATTAGGAATTCTGGCATTGTCATTTGGCTTGATATTACTATGGAAATGGTACAAAAAATTCAATAAAATCTCACAAAATGGAAAAATTGCACAATTTTTTCAAGAGGAAAGGTTGATTAGATATCCTTTTTTTCTAGGTAAGCTTAAAATTTCTAATGACATGTTTATTGCTTAGCGACAAACGACAAGATATTTTATGCCAAATTATACCGCCCTCTACTGCATTATTAACTTTTAACGTTTGGGCGAGTATTGAACAAATCCGGAATGCAATAGTATACAGCTAATAATATAAAACAAATAAAGTCATGTCCCTTAGCAACATCGATCATCTTCGGCCGACTTAGTGGAAAATACATTTTTGTATTCCTTGGCCTAACATCGTACTGCTTCCAGAGAAAAATAACTAACTTATTATTCTTTAATCATATATCAATTTTTTTTTGAAAAAGTTTTGTCTTTCTAGTCTATGAATATGATGGGAGTAACGGATACAAAAGAAGAGTACTTGTAGTGATGGACAGACACAAAAAACAGATCGTTGTTTTGTCTACTGCTGGAACAGAATTGCGTGTAATTTTTTTTGACAGAAGCTCCAAAGCTGAAACACAACTTATAGCAATAAAGAAAAAATCAATACTTATCTTAAGATCCAATATCTTCATCGATCTGGTAGATAAAGGAAGTTATGCTTAATTTTTTTTTTCAAATGTTTCATCTGTAGGTTTTAATGTTTCCTTCCCAAAGTGCCATGGAAGGATTCACTAATGAAATCGACCTTTTCATGACTGACCATATTAGATGCATGAAACCAACTCAACTAACTCTTGAATGGCATGAAGCAAAACAGCGGATAATAACAAAATCACAATATCAATCTTTAGTAGAAAGGTTTTTCAGGGTAGCTTTTGCTCAAGCATTTAAAATTGAACATTCTATAGATGAGATTCTGGACGTAGACACTCTAATAGCTACTGAAGTAATTTATACGAGATTAACAATAGCAGAATTTGCTGAATACTTCAACATGAGCCGCAACCATGAATTTATTAAAAATGTCTTCTCGTTAGTCGATAGAGATCAACAGGGTTCTATTTGTTTTAGAGAATTTCTTGATTTTATTATCTTATTTGCTAAAGCAAAAGAGGAAGATAAAGTTCGTCTTTTTTTCAATTTATATGACATTGATCAGACTCTAGTTCTTTCAATTAATGACTTTAAAAAAATGGTTATGTGAGTGTTATGAAAAAAAGATTAATCTTTAACATCACATGAATCTGTTGTTTCTAGCTCATTTTCAGAACTGACGGGTGAAATTTTAACAAAAAGTTTGCTCAAACAATTAGAGGAATTGACAAAAGAAAAACTGGATCTCCGATTTTTTAAAAAGATTATTGCACATCAGCTTACCAATTTATCTCGCGCTAATTTGGATCCTCGAAAATTTGAAAAAAATATTCGAAACTTTTTGTCATCAGCTAGACAAACACTTTTAACAATGTATAGGTATGAAAAATGTATGTCTTAATGTTGTTATTTAAAATGGGTATCTTGAAGTTCCAGTACTGATTCAGAGACGAAATCAACAGGATACACGATGACAGTAATAGATAAACAACAGAAAAATGTAATAAGACATCCAGAGAAAAAGTCGCTTTTCCGAAAAATTCATTATAATTGGACGGATAACTTTGAAAAAATTATATGGTTTTTAATTCTTACCTTATCCTTAATATGCGTTTTAGTCTATAGGACATGGAGTAAGTATTGAAAAATTAATTTTATAAAATTTAGAAATACTTTTTATCGTTCGTTCGTCGGTTTTTCCATTTAATCCGTAGTAAATTCCTACTAAACACTATGCAGTTTACGCGTAGGTGCTGTTAAAAATGCCCTCGAACGTGTGTTTTATTTGTGATGAAATACTGAATAGTGATTTAGAGAAAATAACAACGGTGCGGGAAAAAATTTTGAATACGTCTATTGTGTCAAGTAAGAAGAGGAGAGATCTGCTATAAAAAAATCTCTTTCACGAAACCGTGGAAAGGAGAGGTGTCTCACACCACCTATGTGTAATGTGAGCGGGTTCTTTAACATAGACACTTTATAATTAGTAGAATCATTACAACTTTATTTATAAGAAACTCAGGTGAAGACCGGTTATAAAAAAACAAAAAAACCTTCTGCTCACTAGCACTTTTCTCTTAAGGGCCCCACACACTACGTTCTGTCTCGTCGGTTTTCATCGTCAGCTTGTTTTCACCACACACTACGCAATTTTTTGGCAATTGGACCCACGTACTACGGTTTTGGAACGAAATGTTGAACCGTCGTGCCAAAAATCCAGCTCGGACTGAATTTTAAACCGAATATGAGACACGGCCTACCACACACTTCGGTTTTAAATCGTCGTGTTTCATCGTGGCGATGAAAACCGACGAGACAGAACGTATAGTGTGTGGGGCCCTTTTTATCGTCGCGATTAACAACGTCGTGTTTCATCGTCAGCCTGTTTTCACCACACCCTACGCAATTTTTTGGCAGTTGGGCCCACATACAACGGTTTTGGAACGGAATGTTGAACCCTCGCGCCAAAAATCAAGCTCGGACTGAATAGTAAACCGACAATGAAACACGACGGTTTTCTAACACACACTTCGGTTTCAGATCGTCGTGTTTCATCGCGGCGATGAAAACCGATGAGAAAGAACGTAGTTTGTGAGGCCCTTTAGGGGTTAGGTTAACTGCAGCTCTCAACCCAGCTAGCACAAAACATTGCCAGGCTTTTATGCGATGTTTTTTAAATGTGAACCAACAAACATTTACATGTGATGTACCTTCAACGTTTTATTGACGTTTCACATGGAATAATATTGTCTTGCGAATGTTTTAATGAAACTTTCTTTTTTAACGTGCCAGGAATGTTACGGTTACGTTACACTGCGATCCTCCATTTTACATCCCAAAGAGATATTTTATAAATGTATTTTGTTAATTTACCATGAATATCTAAATGTAACGTCGCTTGTAACACCTATCAAAATCCGGGATAGAGTTACATCCTTCAAATCACTTTGCTTTCTTTATCGGATGTTTAGAAAACGTTACAACACAATGTCATCTATAATTTTCATTCAAACATTCAGTGGAAGTACTTTATAACGGATTTTTAAACATATTGGAGTTATGTTAGAACAACATTTTGGCAACATTTGAAAGAAAGGTTCCTCGTTCCCCACCTGTTTTTTATCATTCCAAGCGATGCCCACTGCCTGCACGCGTGCGAGCACCTATAACCTCACATTTTTTGGGGCTTTTCTACGATTTTACCCATTTTACCTTTGTGCAATGTGCAATGTGCAATAATAATTATTCTTTTGCTGTGATTGTGTAAATTAGTGTGAAAAAAAAAGTAAAAACACTCTCGATTCTTGGTTTTGCTTTGATTAGGGTCAACGACTGGAGAGGCGGTAAGTACAAACATGTTTTTGTACCCATTCAATTATAATATCAAATAAATATAGGGTAATTCAATATGCATCATCGTTCGCGTAAGCCAGTAAAAGCTCTTTCGGAAAGGCAAAAGAGAAAATTGAGGCAGCAGATTATAAAAGGCCTAAAACATAATTCTGATTCTGCCTTACTATTGTCCTCATCTCGAGCCTCTTCTAGTCAAAATGAGCCGCTTGGTCCTGCCCCAACCCCAATCAGGCCTCCTCCTCAATCTACGTCTGGATTTGACCGTTAGGGTCTTGAAAAGTTTATTCTCGAATTCCCTAGCTGAATTGTGTTCCTGGACTGGCAGGAAAGGAAATTTCGAAGTGGGGAATTTGAAATTGATGCAACTTAAGTAGGTATATTTGGCCTTCTGCAACAATTTATGTGATAATGTTTTATGGAGTAGAAGTCGATAAAAATAACGTAACAAGCATGAATGTTTATGAAAGACTACCCGTTGTCACCCTCTATTTGAAATTATGTATACAGGGTGTATATTTTAAGTGATACCACTATTGCTATATCTGAAACGGTGAGAGCTATACAAGGTCGGTTAAATTAGAAAAAAGTTGCCATTTTTGATGCCCATTTAAGATTCGTTTTCGGTGTTGCCAAATTCCTTTCAGTTTCTGAAATACAGGTTGCCAACTAGGGCCGAATTAAGGTGAAAGTTTGGTAAAAATCATTGATGATTACTTTTTAGATTAGAAACGTCGAGCAACCATACTTAAGAGGTATATCGTTAAAAAGGGAATAAAGTGTGCTTTCTAAAAATGACATAAAAATTCCAGGTCCGTATTTAAAAAAAAGAAGTTGATGATGGTAGCTCATCAATCACGAAACGTCGGATTCAAAATTTAAAGACGCCATGTTGTAGAGCGAAAAAAATTATAATACTTTCAAATTTAAATTCTGTCCCGAAAATTAATAGTTTTTGAAATAATTTATGGAATATTTTTAGGCGTTTCTTAGAAATCACCCTGTATTTCATAAACTAAAAGGAATTTGGCAATACTGTAAACAAGTCGTGAATGGGCAACAAAAAAGACAACTTTTTTCTAATTTAACCGATCTTGTAGCTTTTACCGTTTAGGATATAGCAATGGTGATAACACTTAAAATATACACCCTGTATATATACTAAATATTCTTCGACATATGACAAATACAGTGTGTCCCAGGGAAAACAGTCCACCCCGATTTATTGGGTTTGGGATGAGAATCCGGGAAAACGCTCGGACACGTCGATGTTTGACTTGAGGGGGAACTATTTTTCAGTTTTTTCCATCCCCGTAGCTTCAACCCCCTAGCTAGGGGGAGAACAACCCCCTAAATTTGAATAGGGAATAGGGGTCGTGTCATACCTCTTTTTAAAGGTCTCATCGAGTTCTTTATGGCCCTAGAATTTCATCTTATTATTTTCATCCGTAACGAAATGACAGCTTGTCAAAATCTTGGAAATGGACTATGTTTTAGTAGGAGTAAAAGCGGTACTTACCTCCCTTAATAAAAATATGATTAAAAATACCTACAATTTACAATTCTCGTGTACACCTCATTAATAATAATAAGAAAAAACTTTATTTCAAGTATTTTCATTAGGGGAGGTAAGTATCGCTTTTGCTTCCACTTAAACTAATAGTCTATTTCCAAGATTTTGACAAGCTGTCATTTCGTTACGGATGAAAATAATGAGACAAAATTCTAGGGGCATAAAGAACTCAATGAGACCTATAAAAAGAGATATGACATAACCCCTATCCCCTATTAAAATTTGGGGGGTTGTTCTCCCCCTAGCTAGGGGGTTGAAGCTACGGGGATGAGAAAAACTGAACAATAGTTCCCCCTCAAATCAAAAATCGACGTGTCCGAGCGTTTTTCCAGATTCTCATCCCAAATCCAATAAATCGGGGTGGACTGTTTTCCCTGGGACACCCGTATATGTCTTATACATTATTTTCAGCTACCACACACCATATGTTCAAATGCTCCACTAAGGCGTTTGAATTAATTGTAATGGAGTGGCTTCGTCATGCCAAACAGAGATGTTTGAGAGATGAGATCAAAAAATGAATAAGTAGTGTATTATGTACGTATATGTACCAACATATTATACCTAGTCCAATAAAATTTGAATCAGCAAGCTAATTGTTTTTTTTCTGAGTTAGGATATTTTCAATGTAGTATTTTTTCTCCTAAAAGTTATAAATATTTACGTTTATTGAACCTGCATAAATAATTCATAACAATATACTTCATATATGTTTATTGATGAAGAAAAAATTCATTTTGATATGTAAAAAATTTATTATTTTTTGTAGAATTAAGAATATGTACTTATACCTCTAAAGTTTAAAGTATGTATTTTTTTTTAAGATTTAAATTTCTACCGAAAATAATAATTTTTCACCTATTAAAATAAGTATTTTCTTTGTCAATAAACATAATAATGTAGCTTATTATGAAGTTCTTTGAAAATCTAATAGTAATGTTAAAAAGACTTCAATCTGTAATCTCTATGGGATGTTAGATAAAAGTCCCTTTTTGATGTTCTGTCAACGTTCAAAGCTAAGTTCTATAGATGTTCACATGCAACCCTATTGCGAAGTACTCAAAACCTCGCGCTGTGATGTTACGTCAACTTCTGTAGGTAACATCCATGGTAAGAACTATAAACTTCCATGTGTTGCGGACATTCGGCAGTCACATAGAGGTTACATAAACATCAAAAGAACATCGCATGGGAGGTTGAACTTCCCCAGCGCGCTTCCCATTAACGTAGATGGGATGTTCTTGTGCTGGCTGGGAATATCCTTGGTCACGTCACACCGATCAGCTGTTTAAGTGTTGCTAAGCTGTTGCAGTGTTGCTATCAGCCAAGGCTTCTGACAGAACACTATGATCATCACCTATCAGACAAAACCCTATCAGACCATAATATTATTCCTTCAGACGATGAGTGGTCGGTTGTGACACCACTTCCGTTCTGTTTAATCAGAGGAAAAGAAATTTCTCAAAGTCCTGCAAAAAAACAAGGACTTGGTTGAGGCTTTCAAAGACGGCTCACCAGGACGAGACTGCCTAAGCAGGCGACACGTTTCTATTGTTTCTTATAGCTTTGTATGGGAAAGGCCGAGAGACTATTTTAAACGATTTGAGATACTTGATGACTTTCAAGTTATAAGCAAAAAACTGCCAAAACTACCTTTTTTTTGAACTTTTTTTGCATTTTATTCAATGTTGCGTCAAGAAACTTTGTTGGCAAACCTTAGATTTGAATTCAGCACCCCGAACAATATAAGGACTGGAGAAAATCAAAACTACCCCAAAACTTTCCTACCAGAACACTATTTTATTGCACTACGAGTAAAAGGCACGTAGGGGTGTAGCGCTTCGAGCCATTTCATAAAAGAAAAGAAAGTCCTTCTTCAACTTCCGTTCAATAGATATTTTTTTAGGTACATATTTGTTGATTATCAGTTATCACCAAAAGCCTTGACAAATAGGTACATGAAAATTATATTGAAAGACTCGTTGAAAGACAGCTCGGAATTCTGACCACCAACGCAACGTTGGTTTTCACAAACAATTCTCACGCTTGTTACTCATTGAAAAAAAATAATTTGGCTTATTTAATTACTAAAATTGATTTTTTGGAACTTACAATTTTTAATAATTTTTAGATTTTTACGTACACTCTAACCTAATAGGGTTAAGAAAAATAATGTTTTCGATCTCAAATGCCACTAGCTGCTGTATTTTATATTTACATGCGCTTTTGTTTCTAACTATGTGTAGAAATATGACTAATGGTTTGAAAAGCACATATTTACCTCTGAATCATTTGAACTCAATGCATTATTACGCGGGATATGTTTTAGCATTATTTTCATGTAAGTAAATGGAATACAATAAGTATTGTTATACCAATAGTAAGAATAATTTTTAGTAATTCATGTTGTTGGAAAAACTTGTCTAGTTTTTGCGTTTATGGAGTTTTTTTTGGAAAGAAATTGCAAACTCGAAATTGTGTAAGTATTTTGAGCAAACTAAGTATAGGTTTATATAAAAAGGAAATAATGTTCTAGGAATGATGAATTGGAAAACGTTATGAAATACAAATGGAATAGTCCAGTCAGCATATCTGGTTTACTATTATTTTTTCTAGTATTCAGTATTTGTGGTTGTGTACTCATTAGCCTTAAATGCCAATTGTTTGCAGCGTTTTATTATGCACATAAATTATATGCCTTATTTACGCCTCTATTGATAATACACGCTTTTCACGCAGGGGTAAGATACATTTTTTTCAACGACTTTTCAAAAATCTTAAAGTAATTGTAGCCATCTTCATTCTACGTTATAATTTTGGGTCCAATACTAATTTATTTACTGGATTACGGTATTGGAAGGAACAAGAAAGAAATAGTCATTCCCATTTTGAAAACAGAGTTTTTACCTTCAAGTAAGTATAAAATTGCATTGATAATACCAATACCTAGGTACTATTATTTCTGTAAATCCAAAATTTATTGAAAATGAAATGAAACCAGTTTTGGACTTCCAGTTGCAACGTTTCCGTTGTTGTGTATACGTAGTTCTAAATCACACGAATAACAAACTATGAACCCCGAATAAAGTCCACACCAGATGAAAGCTCGCCAAAAAGATTCTAAAGCTTATCAAGAGGCGAGTCAATAAATTGATGTAAGGAAAATTTCACTTATAATACTTGAGATAACTGAGAAATGCGCGTAATTTTTGCTGCCTAATGAGAGCCCCATCTATCAGTAAAACAGTTTTAAATACCGGCTCCTAGTTAGATGAAAACTTCCTCCAAAATTGGTCAAATTAGTTCCGTGCTCGAGATCTCAACAAGTATTCCGATTCAGAAAGTTGAAGGTCCCCCCATAGTCCCCCCCGATTGAGGTCAGTCATACAAGAGCCATAAATATGCTATGTACTATTATAATTTGCTTAGTCGCTACTTTATATTGTTACGTATGCGGGTTTGTAGACAAGTGAGACTACTCTTCGAAAAATAATTCACCAAGACAATAACACAAAAATCACGACGTAATGAAGCACTATCACGATATTTACCTACAATCAATCAACAAGCTTAACTAGTCACAAAACCAAATCACAACTAACTGTCTTACTATCGACTCGCGGTGCACTAATTACCCGATTGATAACTTATTCGCTGTGATTTACAGCCAGACGGCGTCGCCTTTGTTGGACATGCTCGGTGGCTTCCGTGTATCGTGTATCAAGTCTTATATCCATTCTCTCCTCTCGCAGCTCAGACAGTATTCGTTCCTGGCGAAGTCATGAACTATCTGAGCCTGTCCTGGAGATCGGCCACGTGAACTGGAACTATATCTTCATCGGCTATGGTAGTCTACCAAACATTTCATCTACAGAAAGCAACATTTCTGTTCCAATCAACAGCATCGATTGATTCGTGCTGAGAGATCATATAAGCCAGGAGGAAAAGGAACACCTGCTTATCCCAGTTTCGATGGTGCTCATCCGCAAACATCTAGAGGTATTGATTGATGGTGCGATTGTGCCTCTCAACCATTCCGTCGAACTGAGGATGAAGCAGACTCGTTCTTGTTGTCCTAATTCCCAGCTAACGCATCGTTTACTTCGTCCGTAGGTACTTTAGACTCAAAACTCCACCGGTACCCAGGGTTGCCAGATCTATGAAATGAAAAAGCGGGACTGTTCTTATCCAGACGGAAAGCTCGCCACAGGCGAAACATTTTTTTCGGGTGTCACGCTCAAAAGCATAAGAGGGGGGAGGGGCTGTAGTGCTCAATGTATCCCCCCTCTATGGACCCCCTTGAGCAAAAGCGCAACAAATTTTTTGGAGCCACGCCCAAATTTTGTTAAGAATTCAACCAAAACTCGACCAAAAAAAATTCTCCTTTATTAATTACTAGCTGACCCGGCGAACTTCGTACCGCCTCTGAATTATTAAATACCTATTAAATGTTGTGTTAACGTATCTATTAGCTGAATTAAATTCAGTTTTTTTCGATGGTGAATTTGGCTTTGGTTGAAGAATATTAATGTTTACTCTCTAGATCAGAAGTCACCTAAAATTAAAATTTTACATCATCCCTTTCAAGGCAGCTTGTGGGCATTTTTCTTGTAAAGTGTACCCCTAAATAAATAAACTTGGGCACAGGAATGTTCAAAGAATGTAAAGAAAACAGAAAAAAATCTACAGCGCAGCCCTGTATCACTCTATCTGCACTGCACTACTCCATCTGTTCTACTCTATCTGCACTATTCTATCTGATCTACTCTTTTTGCACCACTTTATCTGATCAGAATAGTGGAATAGTTCTGTTCTAAATATCTCCAGTTCCTGAGCAGCATGGTTCTACTGCATCTGCAATGAAATTACCGCGCATCGGTAAGCTTCGTTATAGGTATCATATATGGCGCCGTATACAAAATGGTTGTGGCGGACTCATAACCTGGCTCTCTGCCACTCGACACCAGCCGGACGGAGCACTCCGAACAGTCGGCACGGAACAAACACGGCTGTCAAGGGATGCCTGAGAGGAGAAACAGAACTTAGCCACAGAACGTCAATGGTCAAGCGTCAAGAAATGACAGGAAGACCAGTTCGCGCTCTTTCGGAATGGACCAACAACTAAATAAAATACACAATTAAAACATTGTAATTCTATTTATTTTTGGACATTTTTATTGTGAAGAACAATTGAAAGTGCTTTCCTTAAATTGTTTTTGTGCAAAGTGTGTGACAATAAAATCCACATGGTTTGCAATGAAAATGTGACGGTAAACTTGGTATCGGTTATAAGAGATGGCGCCGTATGCGGGCTTATTAATTTTTTTCATAAATAAGTAAAAAAGGTAATTTTTTTGTTTTGTTTTTTTTTTTTGGATTTTTTCGATTTATTATGTTAGGATAGACAAAGACAAATCCAATAAAGCAAAAATCATAAAAATCAGTCCAGCCGTTCTCGAGTTATAAGTGCTTCCACAAAACACAATTGTGTTTTATATATATATAGATTATTAGATAACAAAATAAACGCTTCACGAATCACGACAAAACAACAGTAAACATCATTATTTATACGCTATCCTTGCGTTCGTTATTTTGCTCAAAGAGCAGAGAGTGCAGAGCGGAGCCGTAATCACGTGACTGGTGAGCGCACAGAGCAGTTAAACGCTGTATCAGAGGTCTCGAAATTTTAATAAACGAACGTGAATGAGCCTACACCGAGTACACTTTTTTAATAAACGAACGGTAAATTTATGCTCGGAGAACTCAGATCAAAATACCGAACCCACGGTATATAGAGTGGCAAAAAAGTAGCGCATAATAATACCTGTGTACCTTTTTGTATGAAAAAAGGTCCTGAAAAGCTAAAGGTTGTATGCACTGCACTACTTTTTTGCCACTCTGGTCTATGGTCTGTATGATCTGCTTTTATTACATTATAAAGAGTAAAATTTAAATAATTTTGTGATAAACTATGTTCTTTCGATGTGCTTCACAAAATTACATAATAATTGGATTTGAAAGAATGTTTTTAACATGTAAAATCCTAATCATTCACTTTCGTCACTAGATATTTTATCACTAGTGACGAAAGTAAAGTTTTCGGCTAAGGTGAAATATGACGAAGTTGTTTATTTTTTAACGGTCATAGAAAAAATGATTTTTGACGAAAGTTGACTATTTTTCAGTGGCCAGGAAAAAAGTTTTTTGCAGATGCTAGTTTGTGCAATGAGATTTGGATTTTGTTGGAATTTTTTTCATTTTTATACCTACACAACATACAACATTTATTATTAAAACCCAAGAATGCCCCGTATTTTGCAATGATGTTTTTCGGTAATGCCTCAGCAACTGTAACTGCTCCTTGGAGTTGGAAATACTTGACTGGCTATTTCAGTAGCAAATAACGGCCGGGCTGAAGTTTGTGTTAGTCGAGGATCTAATCAGCCAAGGCTGTTATTTGCAGTTATCGGCCGTGTTTCGTTCTAGATTTTTCGTTATACTGCAGATATCTGTCTGTTTTTTATATTTAACCGGTAGGCAGATAAATAACGGCCAGCGGCCCGTTAAATATAACTTTTCGATTTCAATTTCGCTCATGTTATATTAAGATAACAGTACAGTATCACGAAAAAATATTCTCAGTCCTAGGTAGAGAATGGATCACTTTTGTTCTGTGTCAAGTGTTGACGACAATAAAGTTCCAACTATGGACCCCTTGAAGCAGTGGCGGCTCGTGGTGTCCAAGTAAGGGAGGGCGACAAAAATAAAAAACAGTCGTAGGCGATTTTTTCAAAGATTTCCAAGGTCGCGGCCTTTGCGAATACAGCAAAGTTGCCAAAACTATCACCAAAAGCTTCTCCCACGACGCCATCCACTTCAATTAAAAGCATGTTTTATTTTTCCATTCTTTTTACAGGGTGGCGGTGCCCACCTTGCCCATATGGACGAACCGCCACTGCCTTGAAGATAAAAATAATTAATTATTCATGAGGCACCGCAGAAATAATTTGTCATTCGCTAGATAACAACTTGAGATACACAACAATAGCAACGTTGCGCCAAATGGAGATGATAGAGGCTTGAAACGTTTCCTGCATTAGCATGTTACCACTACAACCTTCATTGATACTAATATTATATAATAATAATTGTGACTTAATGTATTCAATAATAGTTTTTTTCTCCATTTTTCTAGATGTTATTTGCCTAATATTCCAACGCCCTGTCAATTTCGAATTTAATGTAGGCCAGTGGGTCCGGTTAGCAATCGGCAAAAATAAACCCACCGAATTTTATCCCTTTATCTTGTCTTCTACACCGAAAAGTTCAGAACTGCGTATTTACATACGACCAACACATCCATGTGCGCATCAAGTTCGAACCAACACTGAGGTGCCAAATAATTTATTTCCACCAATTCGGGTTCGAATGAATGGTCCCTATGGTCTGGGTCTAAAACAATGGCGCTTTTACGATTTTGCTGTAATTATTGTAGATGGTAACAGTGTTGGATTATTTGCTTCGATGCTCAGAGATATTCTTTATATTTTAAAAACTAAAACAAAAATCAATTGTAAAAAGGTTTGGGTATTTCTAGAAATATGTTTTGTCCTCTATAATTCATTTACACTTACAGATATATTTTGTTTGGTCAGTAAAAACGCAAAGATACTCTGAATGGATTGTGGAACTAATCCGAGAAGTGGAAGAAGCTGATAATGAAAACCTATTTTCGTGTCATCTATTTATTACAGAGTTCTATCAGAAATTTGATTTAAGATCTCTTATGATTTATATTTTCGAGAATTATTATCAAAGAATATCCGGAAGAAATATTTTTACAGGCTTGAAAGCAACCACTCATTTTGGAAATCCAAAGTATACCAACATTTTTGAAAGTATTCAGGGTTTACATGAAACGGTAAGAGATCTCTCTTCTCTCTATTAAAAATGATTCATGACTTGGAATTTTCAGGTTAATACCGCAGGAGTATTTAGCTCCGGATCAGCTTCTTTCAGACGAACTCTAAAAACGATCTGTAATCGAATAAATCGACACAATGAATACAAATTTGAATTTAATTTTATTGACAAATTGGGAATAGAGTAACTCCTGTGAAATATTTTATTTTATCCATATCTATATGAAATAAAGTAAACATGTTGTGCATTTGTGAAACTAATCCTTCTCAGGAATTTTATAGAACCATTGTTTCTTTAAGGCATGTACAAATAGGTAGGTAGGTATTATACAGTATCTTCTTTCGTTTATTACTTTGGAAGCCACTCCATAAATATTGTCGTTTTGAACGACTTCACGGCCATGTGCTTCTGCCATTTTTGGCGAATCTCAAATGCTTCACAAAATAATCGATACCTCTTCACAAACGTCGTTCTTTTTTGGCCGCCCGAGTAAAACTGTGCGGTTATAATACTGTCAGCCAGTAACTTGTGTTAAATATTTAGTCCCTATAAATGGACACATGGAATATTAAAAGCAAAAATACAAAAATATTAAAGTGAAGATCAATTCTAAACTCGTGTTTCTTGTTGTACCTACATCAAAAATTAACACACAACTATCAGCTGTCAACATAACAATATGTCAAATATAAGGGATGCGGTGCACAAAACAAAACTATATTCAGGCAAAGTTGCCAACAACAGCATACAAAACATTGAGTAATTTTAATGATGCACGATGCTAATGACAATAGTATTTCGTCATACATTGTTTCTTATTGCTCCTTCTACTCATTTAACCAATTCGAAGTGGACAGGAACTGGAACGTTTACTAGCCAGCACTGATAATTCAAGTTCCACTTTTCCGAAGAAATCACTTTTTCGAAGTTCTTTCGGTTTGTTGAAACTTTCGCGAAGGTTACGACTTTTTATCGATTTTCCCGTATAACTAAGAACTCTGAGTGTCCGTAAGACTGCGCCAACTATATATTTTCAATTCAGAAACTTGTGTTTTAGAAAACATTTATCTAATTTAATCAAACACAGAGGTAACAAAAAAAAATATAGTGATAAAAGCGATAAGTGATAAGTGAATTTTTATAGGTAGAGTAAATTTGTTCAATAAGAGTTTTTATTGTTAGTAAAGTAACTTTTTGATATGCAGAGTAGTAAAATATGGGGCATCTGATTCACCACATGCGTTACTTCCAACCCAGAAGGCACACAAAGTCTTAAAGACTTCTTTTTTAGGTCTGCAGGCCAAAAAAAAAGACGTCTAGAAGACGTCCATAAGATCATTTCAAAGAAAACTGAGCCACACTATTTGAGACAACCTGGCCTAAAAGTGAATAATGGTTTATGTTTTAAAAAGAGATTCAAGACATCTCGTTGAAGACATCTTTGGAATTTCTTGGATAAATTTCATAAAGACGTTTTCAGGCAGACGTTAAAAAGACGTTGGGTTTTGCAACATACGACGTCTTTAAGATGGCTTTGAGATGCCTTGAACACGTGAGCAGACGTCTAAAAAACGTCTTGAATGTCGTTTGGCTTCAATATAGAGCTCTAAAATACTTAAAAATGTGTCAGAACAATTTAGAAATTACTGAAAAGCTTCTAAAATGCTCCAGAACTCTTCAAGCCAAACTAGAATAGTTTATAACTTCAATCCAGCCATTTAGAATGTTCCAAAATACTTTCCAGCAGAATTTTGAAAGGCTTCAGAACAATTCAAAAGCCTCAGATTTATTTCAGAGAGCCTAGCGCCTGGAATAGACAGAAATTGACAGTTATAAAATGAGTAATAATAAGGGAATATTAGCAAGAAAATGTTTCTCTTTCAATTCAAATTCTTGTATTTTTATAATTTTTTTTATTTCAAGCTCTTGATTTTTCATTATTTCTTTATTCTAACTTCTAAACTTTCTTCTGGCTCTGGCTAGTATTTTTCATATTTTACCCGCCTGACAAAACTACCTGAATTCTGAACCCAAGAATGCGGGTCACGTCATAATTCCTTAAGAAACTTAAATAAATAGATGAGTCACCAGGGGCAGTGGTCCCGTTTAAGGGTTACTGCCAATATAGAACTGTCCATCTTGCAGGTGGCTGCTGGTACGGAAATGCACAAATGTATTATATGCTTCACATAAATGCCCTAATGAGAAAAGCGTAGGTATATTTGTGCAAGTAGGAAACATTAACCCGGGATTCTACAATGAGTCTTTCGTTCAAAGCATCATAAACAGTGAGAAACAAACATGCCTTAACTAAAAGTTCCACTCAATAATGAAATATTGCTTAGGTAGGTATCACTAAACGAAGTTTGACAGCTAAATCATGCTCTGCAAGCGAGTGAAATAAATCGAAATAGCTTCCAGCCCTCTCCTTAAGTGCACTCCAGAAGAAACAGCTTAGTGGCTTCAAATTATCAAGCAGTTTCGGAGAAAATCAAAGAAAACTTCAATCTTGAACCTCCTATATCCAATCATTTACCATTTACCTATGTATCCACATAATGTAATCATAATTTCGAGTAAAATTCCCAAAATAATAATATTCATCCGTGATTGGCCTTGGTCACGGAAATAGGCCGACGAAAAATAAATAAATGAAAAAATAAAATTATTAATACCTAGGCACTTTATTCAATGTTACATTGCATCTAAATTAATTTTACAGTAAATATAAGAAGATCATGGGAATGATTGGAAAACTCTTACTAATTAGTAACATAGTAGATCTTCCACATGCTTCAATTTCTCGTTCCTAGAATTTGAGAAAAAAATATAATAATGGAGATAATAATGTTCACTATCAAAATCGTACCAAAGGATGGTCATTATAACATCCGGTAAGCCTTCTGCGGGGCAGTGAGTTCAAATAAAGTTTCTGACACGGTAACAATGTACTGTTCATTTCTTCGTAAGTCCATACAGGTGCTGGTGAAATCCTTATAGGATCTGTTGTATATCGCGGTTTCGGGTTTTTCAACGATAATTTATTTTCTGCTGCTACGAAAGCCAGATTGCTGTTCGGTATCCGCTTGACATAATATTTTCTAGGAAATAAGTTTAGATTTTGATTCAAAAAATCAAGTATACACGACTTACCTCTCGGGAGTATTTAATTCACCGTGGAAATTGTCCTTGATAAACAATGTTTGTTGAAAAATGAATAAGTTAACTTTCTTCTCACAAGCAAAATATTTTCCAGCATTGTTTGTATATTCTTCTTCTACTTCTGGTATTTCTTCCTCGTATTCATAATCGCTGGAATTTGTATTTTCAGCAACACTATCATACATTTCCTGTGCAAACGTTAAGACAGGATCCATTAGTTGAAATAGATTAACTTCTGCGATACCGTAAAACATCTTTAGCAAAAACCATTGAATAATATTTGAAGCATAGTGTAAAGGCTAAAAATGTGTGAAGAAATATTAGGAGCTAGTATATTTTAATGAAGCAGTAAAAATATAAATATTAAAAAAAAGTATGTTCAGGAACTACATATACACGGCTTTCATTTCAAAACTTGCCACCAAAGTTATTTGGGTAAAGAGACAGATTTGTGTAAGTCGTCGAAACACGTCAATAAATTTATTGAGGGGGAATGTTTTTTACGTAAAACTTTGCCCCTTCAATCCCCTAACCCCCAGACATTATAGGTGGATAATTGGAGAATGATTTTGGGAGCTGCGTTGGACTCTCTGAACCTCTGCCACAACACTATCCAAATCAAGAAGCCATAGCCATCTATGAGTCTGTCAAAGGGATTTCAAAGTATAAAGCTGAAGAACATCAAAGAAAGAAAGGAAATAAATCATCCAGCGACATTTTGAGACAATTCGAAACATCTTGGCAACATCTCTTTCCTCTACAGAACTGAAGAAGGCTCAACAGTTCCTTTATTGTGTGAACAAGAATATTTTTTAGTTTAAAACTGGCGGAAGTGGTAAGACGAATATCATCAAGCATGAAATCAATACTGGCAGTGCTCATCCGATCCTCCAACCGCCTAGAAGACTTCCCATGAGCAAACAACAAGAAGTCGAGTCCTTAGTAAGCAGTATTCTTGCAGAGCGAGTTGTTGAAGAGTCTCCAAGTATCAATATTATTATAAAATAAAGTATTTATTCGATACTGGATATTTATTCACTTTTCAAATTTTAGTATTCAATGGTTAATTGGTGTTATGAAATTCTTATGCCTTTAAATAAAACTGCGAATAAGTACTAGATTAGCTAAACAACTATATAAAGCGGAGTTAATTATCACACACAAACTGTCCAGTTTCTAAAATTAGCTGCTTTTTCATAGTTCGTTTTTAATATACCTAGGAAATATTCCCGATTACAGTGTGTGGATATTTTTGGTAGCAGATGAATATATTTGATATATTTTTGTGAAGGTACTGAAAAAATATCTTACTGTTTGAAGAATGGTGCTAGAACTATTTCCCACTTCTTCCCAGCGGCACAAAGCTTGATAATCAAAAAAAGTTTTCATAAGAAATACGTTGTTGGCTAGCATTGACTCCAGTATATCACCTTCAATTTCGCCGAAAAACATTCCACTGTAATCATCATTTATATTGCTAGAGACTAAAATATATCCAGAATTATCTAGAACATAGCAAACTAAATTTTCTCCACATTTATCGCAGTCTGAACATTGATTCTAAAGAAAAATATTGTAAAATTTTTGGCATATTTAATAAGGTTTTTTTACCGATAACTTAGTAGTCACTTCATGCACGCTTGATTTAAGTTTATCTTGTGAAAATTGGTACCCTACCACAGATCCAGGAGCCTCTATTCCAGCATCTTTGGCAAAAATCGCGTAACTTCCAGTAACCAACCTTTCAGGATTATTTTCGTATTTGAACGGAACGGAATATACAAATGATTCAGTGTCATATTGATGCTGTAGTACAGCGCTTTTATACCACTTTTCATCGATAGCTCTCGGATTTAAATCCCCAAATTCTCTATAAAAAAAAGTAGGTATTATTAGGATAGGTACCTACATAAATCATAAACCGATTGATAACTGGTATTATATCTCGTGGTGATGACTCCTATACCAGCTTGTTCAACCTACGAATGAACCAGATTCAGTTGTAATTATAAATGATGCACCCGTAGAAAATATGGAATACTTTCCATACCTCGGTAGTCATCTCTCGACAAATGCATTTGCATGGAAAGCTGGGGTGAATGTGGGCGACTGGGAGGCTACAGCTGTGAATTAGGCAATTCGAACTAGCTGACAAGGGCGGTTTAAAGGGGGGGTAGAGGGGGTAATTACCCCCTCAGACAAAGTTTTTTTTTATACATTTATCAAATACAACAAAATTTCAACAAAAGACAAGTTCTACAAAGTACCTAAAGCATTAAAGGCATCGTATAAATATGACAGGCTCGCCCACATCAGTACCGACGTACCTTCTTCTATAGAGTGAGATAAAGGGTATTCCATTTGTTGGTTTTTGTTGACACATGCAACCTGCGATTTTTTGAAAAAATATTAAATATTTCAAAAACGGTTAAGTTTTGGTATAGGTGATTCCTAACAAAAAGTATTTAGGATTTTTACAACGATCCCTTAATGTAGTTATGTGTGCCATTCGTGGGAACATGCTGACCATTGCATCGCCGACCTAAGCAGTTTCTTGAGAACTGTGTAAGCTTGAAACCAGGATGCCCCATGCGAATAAACTTTTAACCTTCAGATTAGACATAGACTTTGAGCTGTTCACAAGTACTTTTGCTTTATTATTTTTGAAGTTGTAATTTTTAAATTAAAGTTAATTTTTTAAAAACGGTTTCTTTATTACCGGAAACGTAAAGTGGCGCAGTCGGTAGGATTCTTGAAAGGGCTTTCTCGTCGAAAAACCCTTCGGTCCTAATCGTTAATTCAAGAAACGAACCTTGAACCCGGAAACAAAAACTCTGTTAAACGGACAAGAACATTGTGTATTGTGTAAGACTTGTGTGAAATAGTTGTGAAGAGAGGTGAAGATTGAAGAAGAAAAATGAAGAGCTTCCTATTGTAAGTTCCATTTTCTTTACATTGTCCTTTACCTGTCTATGTCTAACTCCCCGGATTTATCTGATTCTGAGACGGAAACCAGTGAAAACGGGTCAATTTTAATTGATAATAGTAATTATTCAAATCAGTTAGATTTAAATACTTCTTTACATTTAGAAAATTTATTTTCGAATATTTCCATAAGCGAGAGAATCGAAACGATGGCTCCACCACATTTCGAAACCAAACTACTCGAAATAGTGCCAAAATTCGATGGCAACCCTTTAGAGTTAGCTTCATTCCTTGAAATAAGTCAAAAACTGATTTCGACTTATTGGAATAGTGAAGATCTCAATTGTGTGCAAAATCTCGCAATAATTTATGGAATATATGCTAAAATAATTGGTAAAGCTAGGGAAGTTTACAGCATTTGCGTATCTAAGGACTGGAAGACAGTCAAAGACGCTTTGATGGCACATTTTGGTGATCAAAGAAACGAAAATGGCTTATTGTTTGATTTGGATCAACTCAGACAATACGCAAATGAACCCCCTTTGCAATTCCATACTAGAGTTATGTCTAATTTAAGTGCTTTACATAATTATATTGATACCCACAATAATTTTAATGATCCAACAAGTATTGTTAAAAAGAATTTTTATAATTTACATGCTTTAACAATATTTTTGGCAGGTTTAAAAGAACCACTAGGTTCAACGATCCGTTCGATGAAACCAAAAGATCTAGCCGAAGCTAGACAGTACATCATTTCGGAAAGTAACATAAGACATTTACAAAAACCCCAAAATGATAATTTTGCTAATAAAAATAAACATCAAAATCAACAGAAGCAGAATTTTCATCAAAATAACTTTCCACGTTTCAACACTTTTCAGCAAAATTACACGCCAACACAAACGTTTCAATCACCCGGAAACACATTTCCGCGTGCCCCAATAAACGTTAATCCCAGACAAATGCCACCACAAAAATTTTTCACCAACCAACAAGTGTTTGGTTCACCAAAAAATGTTTGGAAACCAAACCCTCAAGCTGCCCAAAATTTTCAAAAACCAATACCAATGAGTGGCATATCTAATTTGCAAAAACCAGTACCAATAAGTGGCGTATCTCACGGTACCAATAGATTCAATAACCAAAATTTCCAACTACATAATGTAGAAAATGCACCCTACTATCTAATTCCAAATCCTCACTACGCCGAAAATTATAATTATTATTATGATTACCAAGGCTATGGTGATGGTAGTAACGACAATAATTATTCAATGCAAAACGATCAGGTTGACTCCCAAGATTTTTACAATGACCCAAGTAACGGTCAAACCGAAACCAATGAACCTGAAAATTACGATCAAACTCCCATTGAACAAAATTTTCAAGAGGCGGAGCCTCCCGCCGAGATGCCGTAGAAATACATGACATATTTATGACAAAAAGGATCTCCCTTAGGTTAAAATAGCAAATCCACCCTTAAAGCTATTAATAGACACAGGAGCTTCAAAATCCTTTATCAAACCGGAAATTGCTGAAAAATATTTCGAAAATTTCATAAGAAAAGAGCCATTCACAATTTCCTCTGTTTTTCAAACCACTACTAGAGACCAATGTGCCGAAATTCCAGCTTTCGAAGAATTCAAGTCCGAAAATAAATTGAAATTCTATTTATTCAAATTTCATCATTATTTTGATGGCCTTATTGGCTATGACACTTTAAAAGATCTTAATGTCAAATTGGACTTACAAAATGACTTACTTAAAACACCTAAAGCTCAAATTAAATTGTCACACTATGAAGCAAAGTCAAAATTACTATTTTTTACTCGAATTGAACCCAACACTATAGAAATATTAAACATCCCTAATCCCTGTAACAATACCAAACGGCGACATTAGTATTTACAAAACCTCGTTGTCTAACTGTATTTTAAAAGAATGCTTAACAACTGCGAGCGACGGCTATGCCCCAGTAGAAATTCATAACAATACTGATAGCGTCCAGGAAATATCTTTGTATAACCCAATTCCTGTACAAGCGTTCAATAAAGCCGATGTTGAAATCTATAATATTTCTATAGAAAACACACCTAATGAATTCCCTAATAGATTCGATATTGTCGATATCATTCGAACCCAACACATGAACGAGGAAGAGAAGTTTCACATAGAAAAATTATGCCAAAAATATTCGGACATATTTCATCTCGAAAACCAACCTTTGACTTTCACTAATCAAGTAAAACATAGGATAAAAACTACTGACGAACTTCCGGTCTATACCAAATCGTATCGATATCCGTTTATACACAAACCTGAAGTAGAAAAACAAATCGGTGAAATGTTACAACAAAACATCATTAGACACAGCGATTCTCCGTGGTCCTCACCAATCTGGATCGTACCCAAAAAAGCGGACGCCTCGGGTAAGAGGAAATGGCGTATCGTAGTGGACTACCGGAACGTTAACGCCAAAACCATCGACGACCGTTATCCGACACCTAACATAACGGACATACTCGACAAATTAGGCCGTTGTCAATACTTTTCTACCCTAGACCTCGCGAGCGGATTTCATCAGATAGAGATGCATCCCGACGACATAAAAAAGACCGCATTCAATGTCGAGAATGGGCACTACGAGTACGTAAGAATGCCCTTCGGTCTCAAAAACGCCCCCGCTACGTTTCAGAGGGTTATGGACGGTGTCCTTAAGGGCCTACAAAACCGAATATGCTTCGTATACATGGACGACATTATTGTCTACTCGACGTCCTTACAAGAACACATGACAAACCTAAAATTAGTCTTCCAACGACTACGCGACAGTCACCTAAAAATCCAACCCGATAAATCGGAATTCCTTAGAAAGGAAGTGGCTTTCCTAGGCCATATCGTGACAACAGAAGGCATAAAACCAAATCCTGACAAAATCAAGGCGATACTAAAGTATCCGATCCCAAAAACAACTAAAGAAATCAAAGGATTTCTCGGACTTCTGGGCTACTATCGTAAATTCATTCCTAATTTCGCCAAAATAACAAATCCGTTTACTAATTGTCTCAAAAAGCACGCGACCATTAATATAAACGATCCCACCTACGTAAAAACATTCGAAGACTGTAAAGTATTATTAACTAACGAGCCGTTGTTGCAATATCCCGACTTCTCAAAAGAATTTAACTTAACTACAGATGCAAGCAACTTTGCCATAGGTTGTGTATTATCACAAGGTCCGATCGGACAAGATAAACCAATAGCCTTTGCATCTAGAACATTAAATTCCGCCGAGCAAAATTATTCAGTAATTGAAAAGGAGCTCTTGAGTATTGTCTGGGGAACGCGCTATTTTAGACATATTTATTTGGTAGAAAATTCAAAATTATCACCGACCATCGTCCCCTTCAATGGCTAATGAACTTAAAAGAACAAAATTCAGGTTCACTTTTAGTTCGATGGCGTCTGAAACTCGAGGAATTCGACTATCAGATAATTTATAAAAAAGGCAAAAACAATACAAATGCCGACGCGCTATCCAGAGTCGAGATAAACGCAAATGAAGTAAATGATACTTCGCCAACACCACCTGAAAATAACGACAACAGCCTTGACTCAAATTTACCGCCTGTTTTGCAGTATATGCAAGAATACAACAATAATCCCGTTCTAGACAATCAGCTTCCGAGCACAAGTCACGGACCCAATGATCAAATTACAACAGCTTTTGAAAATAATGAAAACAATCCCGATGTTGCGACCGACAACCAGTCAATTGCTGGCCAAGCTGACCCTGATGAATTTAATAATAATGACACAATACATACCGATTCTGAAAATCCCCAATAAATTATTTTCTTTGTCAAATAGTCATTATAAAAGTCGAAAATAACCCCCGAATTGAAATAGAGAAAATTTTCCAAAATCCTGTAAATAGAACCCGATGGTATATTTACGTAACAAACGATTCTTTCCAAGCACAAATTCTCCAATACATAAAAGAATACGTAGAACCAAAAAGGCAATACGTCTTTCTTTTTCAAAATGACGAAGACGAAATGCTGTTTAAGCAAATGTGTAGGTTTATACCGCAAACATTTAAACATGCATCTTACAAGTTTTTGAAATCTAATAAAATGCTTTGCGATGTAACTTAAGAAGATAGGCAGAAAAATCTCATTAAAAGCCAACATGAAGGTATCACCAATCATAGAGGCATTCACGAAACGATTGACCAACTACGCCTAAAATATTATTGGCCCAAAATGAATGATGATGTCAGAAAATTCATAAATAGTTGCTCAATCTGTCAACAAGTGAAATATGAACGTCACCCACCATTGATAAAATTGCAATTAACACCCACGCCTAAAAAACCATTTGAAACCATTCATGTGGATACTTTCAAATTTGAAAAAACTGTTGCATTAACAATTTGTGATAGTTTCTCGAAATTTGGACAAGCCTATGTCCTACCAAGCTTATCTGCCGTACACGTCTATCAATCTCTCTTACAATTTGTCTCAAATTACAAAATCCCAGAAAACATCGATTCTGATAATGGTACCGAATTCAATCAACATCTTCTTAAAGAATTCGCCAAACTTTATAAAATCAATTGGCATTACACCTTGCCCTTAAGCCCGAATAGCAACTCTATTGTTGAACGATTTCACTCTACACTATTAGAGCACATGCGGACTCTAGTTTTGTCCAAACCAAACCTAAATCCATTTGAAAAATTGAAGTTTGCTATTATAGGGTATAACAATTCAATCCATTCAGCAACAAAGCAGAAACCAATCGATTTAATTTTTGGTCACCTCCAATTAAAGGAACCAATCGATATTGATAACGATACCCAATTAATTAATCACGAACTAAATAAGCATAAAGAGATAATCTCAGATATTTATAAAAACATTCATAATAAAATGACCGAGCATAAAGAAAAAGTAATGTCTAAAGCCAACGAAAAACGAAAAGACCCTGTCGAAATTCAACCCGGAACAATAGGTTATAAAAAACTAACCGACCGCCAGGGCAAGACAAATCCTTTATATAAACCAGAACACGTCTTACAAAGTAATGACTTAACTGTCACTACCACCCAAAATACTTATCACAAACAAGTATTCAAAAATCCACGAAAATTTACTGACCAAACCCTTTTACAGGTTGATGACACTACTTCACCTGACGAGGGCACAGAAAGTTCAGATACAGAATCTTGACAACAATCCTGGCATACTTCCCTTCAAACTAGGAACTGCCAAGATGAAAATAGCCACCCACACATTCTTACATTACATCGATTTGACATCTTTGCAAAAGCAAATTGATTCTATAACCTATCAATATGAAAAGCTAGAAAACATCATTAATTCCTCTTTAATTGCGCACAGACTTCCGTTACTTGAAACTTATAAACACTTAAGCTACGAAGTAAACGTAGTCAATCAGAAATTAAAATCAATCAGTCCAGGACATAGATCAAAAAGAGGCTTAATTAACCCTTTAGGCTCACTAGTGAAATACATTACTGGTAATCTGGACCAAGAAGACGCAAAGGAAATACATGATAATATTCTGGAACTCGAAAGTAAACAAAACAAAATAATTGAAAAAGTAAATAAACAAATATCTTTAACCTCTAACCTAATGACAAGTATCAATCAAACAATGAGTGTAGTTTCGAAAAATCAAAAAGCAATCGAAAATAAAATTAATGACATTGCTAGTGATTTACACCAAACAAAATCCAATTACGTGCATTACCTAGAAATTCACGAAATAATGGACCAAATTAAGTTAAATTTGGACTCTGTGCTTAATTTTCTAAACGATATAGAAAATGCCATAAGTTTTGCTAGTTTAAAAACCTTACATCATAGCATAATTCCACAAAAAAAGTTAAAAGAAATCGTCAAAGAATTTCATAATTCTCACCACCACGCACAATTGTTATTTTCACAAAACGAATACATGAATTATTACGAAGTCATAGAAACCAATGTTTTTGCGATAGAAAATAAAATCGTGTTTTCACTGGATTTCCCTCTTGTGCACTCAAATATTTTCGATTATTACTACCTCTTCTCCGTACCTAATAAGAATCAATCCATCATAATACCACCTTCGACCTACCTCACCCTAAGTACGGACCTTTACCAATACCAAAATGAAGAATGCATCGACCTCAAGCCAAACTATTTCTGCAAACACAATCGACTTCTACCTATACACGAAAATCCTGATTGTATCACGTCACTGCTGACATTAAGCAACAATTTGGACCAACGTCAACAAGTACCAGTACATATCTAAAAAGCCATGATGGAAGAAATCGATTCCGCCCACTATATTGGAATCTTTCCGGAAGAACAAAGAATGCAAACAGACTGTGTAGAAAGCGAAGTAACTTCAATAACAGGAACCCGCCTTTTCACAGTCCCGCCAAAATGTTCAATAAAAATGCCTAAATATGTCTACAAAAATGAAAAGGACATATTTCACGGTCATCCAGTCACCCTCAACGAAATAAAATCAGTTCAAATTCCAGTGTCAAAGACCGATAAGATCAAATTAGAGAAAATCCTTTTGGACAAGCTACATGAACTTCAACTTCGGAGTTCAACAGAAGATTTTCTAGAATTTACCAAAATTCACCAAAGTACATACATGAATTGGCTTCCATGGATCGTAATAACTGCAATATTGATTTGCGGCATATATTTCGCAATCAAAAACAACAAGATGAAAATTTCAAGAATCCTGAGAAAACCTCCCGCTACTGAGACTATTGACGAAACACGAGTGATTCCACCCTCGAGTTCCTTCTAGGGATGGAGGAGTTATGTGTGCCATTCGTGGGAACATGCTGACCATTGCATCGCCGACCTAAGCAGTTTCTTGAGAACTGTGTAAGCTTGAAACCAGGATGCCCCATGCGAATAAACTTTTAACTTTCAGATTAGACATAGACTTTGAGCTGTTCACAAGTACTTTTGCTTTATTATTTTTGAAGTTGTAATTTTTAAATTAAAGTTAATTTTTTAAAAACGGTTTCTTTATTACCGGAAACGTAAAGATGTACCTAAATATAGGGTGTTCCATTCAAAAATAACAAAGTTCTTCCGGATACCCCATTTACGGACCATCCCTCGGAGCACCCTGTATATTTAAAAATATTTTTAACTAATGCACCTTAGAGAATCAAACAACTTTGTAATTTAATTATTTTTTTCTGCCTCCCCTGTAAGGATATCGTCCGATATCGCACTAAGTGGACACCCTGTATAACTATTTTGACGGCATCGGGATACAGTTGAGGCGTGTTTTTTGAACGACTTTCGGGTGCAAATTTGGGCGTGGTACCCCAAAAAAAATTTCACCTCCGGCGGTACGTTGCGTCACTTGATAATTTTCCTTTCATCCATTACCCCCCCCCCCCCAGAAAATCATGTATGAACCGCCACTGCTAGCTGCTAATTCAAAATGGCTACCCCATATAAATGTATGTCATTTCTACCTGTTTCAGAGTTTAATTTGACGAATTTTAATTTATTTCAATTTCCTTTAATGCTCGTACAGACAACAAGTAGGTAGAAAGTGCTACATACATACTGCGATGGCAAAAACTCAGTAAACACTGTAGTTCACTTGGACGTCAAGTTTGTTTTGCCCACGGTGTCACCTTGAGTATTAAAAAATTGACAGTACGTCAAACATCAAACCGCTTAATGGACCCGTGTCGTATGGCGACGAAGTATTCATCAAACCTCGGGGTATCGACAAAGGCGAAGGGATACGAAGAAGAAACGAAACTGTAGAAAAGAACGTCAACGTCGGATGAGAGCTGGTTGGCCGTTGCGCGACCGTTGCGCCGGCTACCGCTGATTAGGTGTGCAATCAATGTGGGAGAAATTGTGGGTCCAGAATGGACCTCACAGATAATTAATGCAGCCAAGATTCGTATGATACTCGTTAACGAGTGAATGCCTATGATGATGATGATGATGATGATGATGATGATGATGATGATGATGATGATGATGATAATGATGATGATATCTCCTGGTAATTTTTGCGACAATAAATGTTGACTCTGTAAAGGTTTATCTTCGACATTTTTTTTTATCTCACTGCTCAAAGCATATGATATTTTACTGCCTCTGATATAGTACGGCTACGCAGATAAGTGAAATTCCCATTTCCTAGGTACAAATTACGAAATAAACGGGTTTTCAACTTTGTACAAATTGTCACAAAAAATAGGTCTCTGGCTCTCATATTAATACTGAACTGACATGGTAGGTACTGATACGGCGCTGATCATGATGTTTGTAAATAGACTAATAGACCTAACACCTAACCCTAGATACCTGATACCTGCTCCACAAAAAGTATGAAAACTGATATTATTAAATCAAAAATAATAATTATACAACAACACTTCACAAAACTTAATAAAATCTCTTTACTTGGATTTTGCCTTTGTTTTTGCGTATTCATCAAAGATATAATCCCATCTCGTAAGTCCGCTCATTGTTGCCACGAATCTAAGGGTAACATTGTATTTATTGAATTTACTTAATAATTTTTCATTAGACTGAAATGCCCATTTTTCTTTAAATGGCTCGTATGTGTTTCGAGCATCAAAAATTAGTCTTTGAACTAACTGTTTATCGCAATAATAATCGTCATCACCAAGAGTTTTTCTTCCACATTCAACTAAAAAAATGTTTCAATTAAAAAAAAAAATCTAGCAAACGGCAATCAATATTATGTTTACTGGTATTAATATCTTCAGATTCTAGAGGCTCATATTGACGTTCCCATTTGAAATCCATGTCGTACATTTTCCCTAAAAAATGAATGAGTTCCTCTTCAGGAGTTTTAAATTCGTGACCTTCTAAGTAATGATATCTACAGTATATCCTACAAAGAGATGCATGATTATTTCGCTAAGGAATTTTGAAATGGAAAATAGTTTTCTTACCATTTGGGATGTACCTTCCATTTTCCTTTGAAAAAAGAAGTTAAATTTTCTCCAGTGTGTCTATTTTTCTGAATTTGATTTCCCACATCTAGAGAATAGTTGCCATAACGATTTGGAATGGCAATAGCTAGAGAAAATGGTGTTCCAGTTAAATGCGAAAAATAATAGTCATAAGCTTCTTCTGAGAATCTTCTGTTATCATCATAGTGATATTTCAAAATGACATTATGCAAACTGCCTTCAGAACCGTTGACTAATGCTGCGCGTAAATATCGAACAGATTCACTCATTTGACGAGGATGAATATCGTTATAATGCTGTTCTACTTCTGTAATATCAATGCTATTGTAATTTTCCTTCTCTATACCTTCAAACATCGGCTTTAATGCTGGGTGCATCAATACATATCCGTTGTTACTTACTATGAAAGCATAAGCATTGACACCAATCTAAAAATAAAAGTGAACTTTCAAGACTTTTCTCTTGGAATATTATTATCTACCTTATAAGGGCGTGTTAGTTTCATAAATTCTTCCAAAGGAACATCTGTTCCAGCTACACCTAAAAGTTCAGCAGTTCTGGTGTCATTCATCTTATTAATTTTCCTATCATAGCATGGTATAGCTGCCGAAGTTAAGAGTCTGTAAGGTTCATTTATAGTAATATCAGTTTTATCATCATACTAAAACAAATTATTTATAATAAGGTATTTGAGAAAATAATTTTGTATGACTCTTACAGTTATATCCGCGTACGTATGAGTCCACGAGACAGGATGATCTTCAGCTTGTAAAACTAGAGGCCTTGCTACGACGTAAATATACTGTAATACGGATGCGGTAACTTGCTCTAATGTTTGTACATGAGTGTAGTATCCTGAAATGTAGGCAGATATCTAGAAATACAACCTTTTCGTTGCCTCAGTCCTTGTTTGTGGAGGTTTTTGTTAGGGCTGGTATGTTAGGTTGAAGAATTTTTTGGGTGGATACAAATTTTAGCCGCTCTGATTGCTTTAAGTTATAAAAAAAAAATTAGCGAGTCTGCTTGTTCTCGAGACACATCTCGTTCGGTAATAATAATACTAAAAGCGAGCATTATAAAACTATTTTGACAAATAACTAAAAGTTGACTTCTGGGATGACTCGACATGTGACGTCATTCCAGAAGTTAACTTTTAGTTTTTTGTCAAAATAATTTTTTAATACCCGCCCTAACTGGCAGCTTCAATCGGAGTGGATTCATTCACTCCACAGATTTACAGCAAAACATGGACATCATCAACATGAAAATCTAATGCCACCTTACGCCGCAAGCGCTGGGATAGCTGCGCACCAATCACTGCGTATCTCACATCCGGTATCACACTTCCGTCCCTATTTTCCAAGATTTTACCCTCATACTGCCGACAAAGATATTTACACATCAAATCAACGAAGTTATCCGGCGTTTGTGGTTATACCAACCGAATCATACTGTGGATGTCATGACTAAATTCCTGCAGCGACTCCGATGGGCCTTGGACTCCTGGTTTTCAGCTTACTCTGACACGCAATGGTGGTAAAACATTAGGTTAAACTAACATAGAGATCTACAAAGGTCTTATACCGAATCAATGAAGCACCCTAAATGCATATTCCAAAATGGATAATACAATGATAATACTATATTATAATATGTAGGTATACTTATATCTACTATAGGCAAGTTGTAGAAGTAGACTGGACTTTGGGAATGCCAAGTTTTCCCAAATCCTCACAATCATGTAAACTTCGAGATGCAATATGCTTCTCGTCTCGTAAAGAGGTTGAAACCTTGTGAGTGGAAGTGGTCAAAGGGCATGCACTAGTAAGTTATATTTTATTGCAAACAGTATTTTAGCTCTTTATGTTTAGATCAACTTGGGGATGGGTCAATAAGAAAATTCATAACCATACACAAAAAACCTGACACCTGAAAAACCTACCTCTATTAGCACATGCCATCCACTTGATTTCCTCCACATTTGTTACTTCCTGTCCTATCAGATATGTGAATATTCGAACAGGTATAGTGCTATCATTAAATAAGTGATTATTTTTCATTACAATGTCACTATAATTAGCATTTACCCCGTCTGTTAAGATCATGATGGATTGATTACAATCAGTGTTATTTTCGCCATTACAGCCACGAATATCTCGGTACTAAAATAATTTAAAAAATTAATAAGATTTTTATCTAGATTTTTGAAATTATTTTTTCAGAAAAATACCACATTATCTTGTATTATATTTATGTTTTTTTTTTTCGCCTTGCTAATATTATACTGTTGTAATAAGCGTGTGGGTATATGTATATGGAGTCGTAAGAATGGAGTCACAACAACACTCTGGGTAATAAATAATGTATCAGTATTTGAGCAAAAGGAAGTTTCTGGAGCGCAAAACATATAGTCCCCAGTACATCGAACCTAAAATTTTGTAACTCATGTACACGCCAAACTTCCTGAGCGGCTTCATAACACCAAGTCGGACAATTTTGTTCATATCTTCAACCTGGGCGATGGGACATTGTCGTGCTAGCTCTTCGTGAAGTTGTCATTCTGACGTCCCTGAGAATTTTAATTCCATTCGACTGTTTTTTATGTTATATTAACGATACCACATTTGTCGGACAAAAATCTCGTAGCATTGGAGGGGTCCGACGACCTTAACATGTTGCTGTTGGGGGTGTCCGACCCCCCCAATGCCACGAGATTTTTGTCCGACAAATGTGATATCGTCAATATAACATAGAAACAGTCGATTAGAATTAAAATTACATATACATGTATCACCGTTCTCAGGGACGTCAGAATGACAACTTCCCGAAGAGGTTGCGCGACAATGTCCCATCGCCCCGGTTGGAGATATGAACAAAATTGTCCGACTTGGTGCTATGAAGCCGCTCAGGAAGTTTGGCGTGTACATGAGTTACAAAATTTTAGGGTCGATGTACTGGGGACTAATATATTGAAAAATATTGGGAAAATTTTTGACAGGAGAAAAATATGGAAACCTAATTATTACCAGAGAATATACCCACCTAACGAATGTTCAACGGCATATTGCCTAAGAACTGGCGACGGTTTTATTTGCGGTATTTAAGCAAGGCTCCTATAAAGTAATGAATATACCAAGGTATTTAATTTTGAGATTTGATTCACCATTGTTAATTCTTCTAGCAAGTTCAGCATTAACTTCCAGTCAAAAATTAATCTGTTTAGGAGTCCAATACTTATTTTCAATTAATTTTCAAAGCCAGACTGATCATCCAACCCGAACAAGACTTTCAAGGCAAACTGAAGTAGTCGAAAATGAATAGGTAGAGATATGTTGCTATATATTTAGATACACTGATCCGTATTCGAGCTGGTCAAAAACCATCTTGAATGCAAGGACAGAAAAACACTATTTTAGGCGCAGAATTCGTATATGTGAGTGTTGCATTAAATAAAGACGGGTCATGTTCCATTTTCAGTCGGTATAGGTTTAAGGAAATGTGTGGAGAAAATATTGGCTTTACTGACAAACCCAAACTGAAGACGTCGCCAGATTTTTCATCTAATGAAAGTCTTCTGATTGATCAGATTGTGGCCATGACAATTAAAAAATGTTGAACTCATTCCGATTTGACAAACTAATCTGAACCTATGATGGCCTATCAGAAGATCCCTCTGGCCTACTAGGATTCGGCTTAAGTTCAAGTTGACAGAAGGCTCACGATTTGCATATTAAAAGAGGAAACGCTTATGAAATGAAATACTATCTGTTGCTCAGTTATAGCACATAGGATATTTTTACCTTATTAAGAAGCTCAAATGCTATTGCCAATGCTTGCTCAAGTAGAGTTTTTCCATTAGGTTCTAACCTATCAATTGCATCTTTGAAAACATGAATGTTTTCCTTCGTGGCTTGAACTAAATGGTTTTCAAAACATGGCACTATATAGTCCGTAGTTTCCGAATAGTTCAAAACATTCACATAGTCGTTATTGGAAAATGTATCCAGAATGCTATGAGCTGTTAGTGCTCCTATATGTCTTCCCATCCCTTCAAAAATATTTAGATATAATAATTTAAATGACCCATATTGTTGATATACCATCCATGGATCCAGAATTATCAATAAGAATGACAACATCTTTGGTGCAAGTGGCAGCTTCAATAAACCAAGTTCTAATGCGACAATCGAAAAGATTTCTGTTAACATCCCTCCTGTCTGTCCAGTGCATTGCTGGAATAAGTACAGCGTCGGTCGTTAAATTGTGTAAACGAAAAAGATATTTGGTTATAACTTACCAGGATAATGGCGCATTATTCCAGAAGCACTTCCAAAATATTGCCAAGAAAGTGCAGGATCTGATTTATAATTTTGCGCAAATACTTTGTCTAAGGCTTCCGACCATTGAATTGCTTCTGCAACTTTGTGTTCTGAAAATTTAAACTTATGATACCTTAATCAGAACTAGAAGTTGATATGGCAGTTGAATCTATTATATATAATAATCGAATAATGGTTATATTAAGGGCAAATGCAATTTATAAATAATTTACACACACACAAGAGTCAGCAACTATAGTTTTATAGATAGAATACACTAGACCTCTACTTGCATACCTCAGATTTTACCTTTATCGTATACATTTGTAGGAACATGAACGGAACTATGACTGGTATTGACGGGTAAATTATAGAAGTGAGTATCATTATTTAGTTTAAGGTTCGAATACATGTTTCGGTTTCTCTTGAGCGCTTTTCCTAACTTAGCAGGTTCAGCGCCTTCTATAGATGACCATCTGGAACTGTAATATTTAAAAGGCATGTCAGGGACATATTCAAAATTTTCAGCTACTTCTTCAGCTTCTTGTTGTATGCACTAAAAATAATTAATTTCCAGTTTTGTGAATATTAAAGATTTAGTTGAGCTACCTACTCTTATTGCGTCCATTTTTCTATCCATCATCCTTAGAATATTTTCCTTTATTTCAGTCAGTAGTTCTGTTGGGTCTTTCTCGCCTACTTTTGCATTCAAAAATGCATATTTCTAAAAATAAAATAAAAAAAACACACATTATTGAATGAATATTATTTATTAATTTATATAATAGGAATATACTGATCGGATGAGTAGTTATAGTGTTCCCCATTGTACTTTGTCGCACTGATGTACAGACGTGAGCATTAAAAATGGAACACCCGATTTTTCCTATTGGAAAACGGGCTCACCAGTTACACCTTCGGCAATGACAGGGATTGTCATATTTGACAAAAAATCCGTTGTAGAGAAAAGACTGATTTACCCAAAATAGCGAAAAATGACAAGACCTGTCAGTCGGGTGTCCCACTTTTAATGCTCACGACTGTATGTTGGGTTGAGTAGGTATGTTTCACTGGCAAAATGCAGTTGAACTATTCGGAGTTTAAGCCAATTCAGCGTCTCCAAAAAATTAAGAAGCATTGGCCATTGCATTGCATCCTTATTATTCTCGATCCAGAAACTTGGCGAAAGCGATTTTGGTATTGTTTACCGATAAGGCTAACTTTAATAGCAACGGAAATGTTAACAAGGATAATATGTATTAACTTTGGGTCAGCAATAATTATTGGGTCACCCTAAATATTAGAAAAAAAATTATCCTAGGCCTTATTTTCAGAAATTTTACTTGGCGAAATTTCAAGTTGTACGAATTTTTTTGCTAAGGGCAAATATAAATGCCAAGGTTGTGCTAATTGGGACAGTGAAATCACTTTCAGTGAGCTCTAAGACTTTCAATACAATGAATCCTGCTAGGCCTTCTCAATTAAACCGAAACCATCAATAGTAATAAAGATTACTTTGAAAAATTAAATACAATGTCACAACCTTAATTACAACAGCTTGATTTAAAATAATGACCCTACGCCTGGAATCCCATTTAGTACTGGGAAAGAAGTAGGAGTAACAACCTCGATAAAAAATCAGGGTTTATTTGGCCAAATGGCCAGGATCATAAGCACTCTGTGAAGTCTCGGCCAGGATACGGCGAAGAAGCTACTTCCTTCAAACTGGGTACTATTTTTGGAATTTTGAATTGATAACAAAGATGTTATTTGAAAACCGGCACCGTAAGAAACGCCGCTAAAAATACACTAGTTCATACGTCAAGGCGCAGCGACCATTTCGATACCGGGCTGCTCTCACTTGCAGTAACGTCACAGCCGCGGGAAGGTTTTTTTTCCTTTTGTAGAGAACTTTGGAATTGTATGCCCATCCCAATAAACATATATAAAAAAAAAGTTGAATAAGCCTATTAGCTAGTCCCCTTGTTATAGGGGATTTGGACATCGGGCTACTTCCCTGTAGGCAATTCGCCCTTTTTCTGAAATTGGTTACCGTTAATCTCTCCTTCAGAATTATTTTTATTTTTGTTTTTCGGTCGTTTCGGAAACAGCAACCTTTTGCGGGATGACCAATTTTGTGGCAATGTGTGGTAAGGTAGCCCAGTTTTATTAGAACCTTTGGAGGCTGAAGCAGTTGAATCTTCTGAAGACTTAATACGTTCTTCTTCTAGGAGTATGGGGATTTCCTCCAACTTTTGGGCACAGCTTTGGCTATCCGCTGTTACAGATTCCCATGCAGACCTGAAATGCTTAGATATATGTTCTTGTGAAGACATTAAAACTTTTGTCACAATCTTTTTATCTGGCAAAGTATTCCTCGGCTGTCTTTTAGTTTTTATTAGCTCTACCTATTCTTGAAATGAATGTGGCTACTGACTCACAGTAATTGAATTCTAGCTTCTTGTTACTGTAAGTGGTTTCTCACAAGAACCATCTACATCTGACCACTGCTCCCCACAACAACATAAATTTACAGCTTACCATTGTAACTTCATCAATAGACTACTCATCGTCAAATAGCATATCATAACCATTATGACCCTGAAATCATTGACACACTTAGTTAAAACTAAGTTAAAGAAGCTTTGGGAAAAAATTTACCCCACCATAAATAATCTGACAAATAGATGTGGCATTTCCTTTTTTGGATCCAGATACAAATACAAAAGTTCTCCAAGCCCTAGAGAATATTAAAATGTCCTATACGACTACTAACAGTTTACATTTACATTTACACCTTGTCAATTCTAAGGATAAGCTAGACCATCTTTCCAGTAGTGGAATCTAAAAATTAAATTGCAAATCATGCGATAGCAATCACATTGCATTGGCCGCACTTCTTGTAGACCAACTTGAAGTGCGCAAACAAGAACACCGTACAAAGTCCACCTCAGCCTTTGGTGAGCACTTCAGAGGCTGCAACCACAATTTTATTCCACGATCAAATTCCAAAATATTACATCAAACAATTGCAACCACTTGGATTTATTTTATGGAGGACACCAAGATTGGGAGGAAGCCTTAGGACAATTTCTCTTGTCTGAACAATCAGGTCAATCTGAACAGAGCCTTTACACAGACAACTTTCACATTGAATTTAACAATTTTCTTTCAATTCATTAATTGGACCCCTAACACATACATTAACCAATAACCAATCTTAATCCACTTATACCATAGCAGAATTCCATTAAAATAAATTTCAAATTTTAACATGTTTTTGCAAACTTGATGACATTAAATGTGGCTCTTTCTATTTGTCAATTGAAAAAACCCATCAACATCCATGCACACTGTGATTATCTCAGGGTAGCACATAGTGAGAGGGTCGATTGTTTGTCCTTTGGAAATATTAAGTTGAAGTTAATTCATCATAACAACAAACTGACAGAGTCCAACTTGTGAGACTTGTTGGTGGATCATTAGCAACGTTAGCAACTCTCAGCTGGGTCAACCAACAATCGCAGGCGTGTGTCAAATTTAGGTAACACAAAATTCATCCAAGAAAAAAAAAAACAAATTACATATCTAGAAAATACGAAAATGAAATAATTATTATGATATTGTTCTTATCAAATCAAATATAGAATTTTCCACGACCTGAAATATTTATTCTAGTTACTCTATGAGATGTAGAAAGTTTTTCTCATAGGGCCGGTTTCCCAATAGCAAATCACCCCCCGGTTAAGCATAACTCCAAGGTAAACATAGCAACTGGACACGCTTACCCTAGGGCTAAAACCAACCCTAAGGTGACTCCCAATAATTGAGAAACCGGCCCTTACTTTCAGGTTGCACTGATGATGGCCTAGGCCGAAAACGTTCTACACTGAACTGAAAATTAATAAATTGCTCGAAATACAAAAACCTTCTTTATTTCTTCTATAATTCCCAACTTCCTAACGTGCACACAGCCCTACACTTTATTGTCATATTATAGTTATCTGGAATTTCCACCCTGGCCCATTTTCGAATTTCGATGTCCGTGAGTTTGTAGTGGTAAAGTCAGACAAATACCGTTTTAAAGTCACGTGATATTGGTGGCAAAAAACGTATGCTCATTGATTATGTCGTTGATATCACCTACAAAAAGCTACTGGTGGCTAATTATTATTGAATTTTAGGATATGTTCCCACCAGCATTTTACAAACGCGTTTCTGAAATAGTATTGACCAATCAGATGGGAATTTTAATACTTGCAATTGTTGCGAGACTCACTTTTGTCGCATCTGCTGTCCGTTGTAATACATTCTGAACTTGAATTGGTACCCGTTTCCTATTTGCTTCTTTTCGGGTTGGAAAAAGGCTAATATAGTCAAAATTATTGGCTGTGTTTGTTCGTTGTATCATTTTCGAAAATAACTTTGACAAACTATTGATGACAGTGACGAATTCTGTTTCAGGTAAGAATATTATGAACAATAATTAGACACCAATTTTTTTTTTCAATTTTACCATCACCGTTGTTTAAGATGTGTTCAACAAGGATAGAGAAAAATCACGTGACTTTAAAATGGTATTTGTCGGACTTTACTTGCGCTCAGTTTCCTTTCCGTTTTTATCATTTTATCACTTTTTTATCTGTTCTTTTAACTTTTGCTGCTTGGACCATGATCTATTGCTATATTTTTGAATGCATTGCATTAATAGACAACATTATCAACTTCAAATACTTTTATCAATTATTTAAAATAAAAAATTATAGGTTGCAGTTAGGTACACATAACGATTTTCAAGAAAGCAACTAATTATGTCAACTACTGTCCCAGGGAAAACAGTCCACCCTGAATAATTTGTGTTTTGATTTTTTTTTTAGAAATTGCTGAAACACGTTGAAAGATTTTGCGCGGGAGGCATCTTTTGACATCAGTTTTATGGGGGTTGAATCGTCCCCAAAGCCGCGAGAGCCACCCTGTTAAAAATTTCAAATTGGAATGAGGTCGAGTGCTATCTCGTTCTAAAGGTCTCTCTACCGAATTTGAAAAATTTAAAAACCTAATTCGTCCAATTAATTCGTTTATTTTAAAGTTATAATAGCCGTTTTCACCAACTAGTCTACGCCTGAAGGAGGCTGTATATAATTAGAACTCCCAAAACGACATTAACCAAATGGCTGAAAACACTTGGATGTAGATAAAAAATTTGCATTGAAATCGGTCAAGTGTCAAGTGCACAGAAAAAACACTTAGGGCCGATACTTTTGCTCTCGATTAAAGAATTTGATACGTCGTCAAAGTTTTGCATGGGCTAAGGTCTATATAAGTATGATGTGGTTAGAGTACATTCAAAGCCCTGATTATTTTTAACGGCTGTCAAATGAGAGCAAAAGTACCGGCACTTAATCCACCAAACAGATAACACACCGTTTCGCAATTTTGCGTTCGCCACGGCGCGGCGCCTAAAAACCTTCAATTTTACTTTAGAAAGTAAACATTTATCCAAAGAATTAATTGAAAGAGGCCATAAGCACAGCTTCCATAAGTATAATGTTTTGAACAAAATGATTGAAACTATGTTTCAAATAGTTATGTCAAAGTGATTTTCACAATGTAATGTAATGAGCTCTTAGAAGAAAGTAGCGTTTTGTCATCACGTTTTGCGAAATTTCTTTTGTAGCTTTTCATTCTCAGTAACGGGGAAAAATGTTTATTTGGAACTATAAAACATAACCACCATTTTTTTAGGTATCTTAGAGATAAAACAATAACTATTTTTTCATAGGAGGTATTGTGATTTTTCGGACTAATTGTATAGAAAAAACGGAAACTTCCTAATTGCGACTCATCGGTTGGCGGCAAGAGCAAGAGTATACTAACTTGTTTACTTTGTTTTTTGTTGCCAGTGAGTATTATAATTTACAAAAAAACTCGAGCTAATCATTCAAAAGAAAAAATAAACAGACACGAAACTCAAAAACTAAAAAGTAGGTAGGTTATTCTATTTTTTAAATATTTGGTGGTAAGACGCAATTTGAAGATTATTACCATGTATTTTTTTTTTAAATACCATATTTTGTTAAACCAAACGGCAACAACCTCTTACCGAGGTCTACCGTGGAATTGCAAGATTTATTATTTTATTGCAATAGGTATGTAAAACGCCCAACGCCCCTTAGTAGGTACTTTTTTTTTACTTCAAACGGAGGTAGGTATTTATACTCTTGACTCTAGAATCGGTAATCGGTTTATACTGGAAACAGGCTGTATTTTATTTAATTTGATTGTTTTTTTAACGACTCAGTTTAAGAAAAAAAAGGGCCTTTTTTAAAATATCACCAACAAAATCGATTTACGACAAGCACACCTCAACCTGAGCCTCCCTGTGGAAATACGTAGGTATACCAGCAACAAAATTTAAAGAATGCTTCTAAAACATTGATGTGAAAAATAAACAAAAAAGTCAAAGAAAATTGATGGTGGGCTCACATAGGTACATCGTAACTCAATTTGGTTGGGTGTCTTTAGTACCCTGTGGTGAGTTTGTTGGATAAAACAATTGTAGCTACAGCTCATAATTTTGTTAATATGATCCGTCAAAGTGACTTACCTGTTCAATTTCAGTAATTTTTGTCACTTCTTTTCCCAACATCCATAGCTCACCTCCAATTTTATTTGCCCATTTTGCCACTCTAAAAGCAAAACACACGTTAATCAACTGAGAACTTCTGTACCTACATTTATAATTTTGAGCGCTATAAGCAAATTACTTACTCCTCCCCTTGCAAAGTTGTGTGACTACATTTGAAATAAGTTTGCAAAATCATAAACAGAAAAAGCATTATAAATTCTGATGTGAAAAGCATTTTCCTTTTTCATCTTCTAAGAGAAAAACTGAAGCAGACAGGCGAATTGGCGAAAACTTGTATAGATCTCGTGAGGCCTATTTTTAGATAACAGAATTATTTTGAGAGACCAAATAGTGCGCGCCAGATACAGTTGTATATCAGGTTAAGGTTTGGAGTTTGGAGTAGGAGCGTTTTATCAATTTCTATACTAGCACTTACGGCTATAGGAAAACCTCGAAGGGATTTTTACTCCCACTGGCGTGGGAGTGGAGAACATTTTAATAGCGAAGTCGGATCACCTACAATTTCTAGATCAGCGTCAGGAGTTTAGGACCAAATGATTTTCTCTGTAAAAAAGTTCATACATTCCTATTACGTAAGCGTGTTTGTAGATAAGTAAGACTACTTCCAAATTTAATTTTTATTGAAGGCAGTTACTCAAAATCATGACAAAACTAGCACTACAGCAACACTGGTAATTATCTCATGAATTTGGCCTAATATAGCTGATCAACAATTTATTATCTAATTCGAAACTCTGCTTTATCGTCGTCGCTAGCTGCTCATATACCGTTTCCAAACCTTCGCCAATTACCCAGAAAATTCACTACTATAAAAAACGTCGATGACGGATTCCTTCAAGGCCAAACTCCTGAATCGCAGAGTCGCAGGGCATACAGCGGTCGATCAATGAACGCAACTTAAAGGCAATCTCTGTTATTTAATGACACTGCACCCTCGTATAGATTTGTTCGCCCCAAACATATTCTTCTGGAAGAATCCGAGTCATATTCTCGCCTCTGTATAGGACCAGCCCTTCCACTGTTCCCTGCCTTTGGCAAAAGTGAAATCCTATACACCAAGTAGTTGATCTTCTTGACCACCTTTCCTCGGTCTTTGTAACTTCCGGCTAAGTCCCCTCCATCGCTGTGGCTGATATAACCAGAGAACCAGACGGTGTCGCCTTCATTGAAGGTGTTCAATGACTTTAGCTTGTCGAGTCTCATCTTTATCTTGTCAATATTCTGTCCCTAGTCTATTCCTGCTAAAATCGTGAACCACTAGCTAAGAGCTCGTAAGCCAAAAGGAAGAGAGTATGCGTCTCGCTAATGTTCACCCGCAAACATCGAAAGGTATTGTTTGATAGTTCGAATGTGCTTCTTGACCACTCGCTCGAACTGTGGATAAAATGAAGTCGTTCTGGTTTTCCTTATTCCCAGTAACCTCATCAGTTGCTTTTATAATTACTCTTCTCTGATCGCTATGAAGTTGCAAAGTTAACCCTTGTCAGTCTATGATGTTTCATTTCTCCTCTAACTCGCCTCTTGCTTTTTTCCGCGAGAGCTGAAAGGTCGCACCTCTTGCACATCTCTAGGAGAGTTGTTCCAGTAATACCGATCTCTCAATCGAGCTAACCGTTTTATTGACTGCGGACTGCGGGGTGGCCACCACTGTGATTGCTGTGCAGTTCACGTAGAACTCTGGCCACCTTTGACCGTAGCACAACGGTCTGATAGGCTAGGCCTTTCCCATCTGGAAATCAGCTATACATTACACGAGCGATTTCTCGCGGGCACAATATTTCACATTGAAGCTAGTATTCCTTCAGTGTTTGACTAAAGGCGTTATTTTGTAATTTCTCCGACCAACACGCGATTTGACCTTCCGGATTTTTGAACTTAAACAGCCACTGCAATACATGGTCAGTAGTCGGTTCTAAGTATGAACCTCCATCCATAAAGATGACAGGTATTCCATCAGTAGGGATTTGATAATGGTGGCTACCCCAAGAAACTCTTTAAATATAGGGCTTCTTTTTGGTGGCGTATTCCCGGCTCCGTCAAGTTAGCCCCCCCACATTCGAATTTTCTAAAAAAATTGCAATCACTTACTGTGCTCGAAGTGTGCTTTACTGTGCCGATGATATTTTGAACTGTGCCGTTTCGATAACAAAGTAATAGGAAAAAATAGATGAGGGGCTAACTTGACGTTCAGCCCCCCAAAAATTTTGGAAATCAGATGAAACCAAAAAGGGTTCTTATCCAATCTGAAGTGTGCTGAACTGTGCCGTATCAGGTTTTTCTCAAATTTTCCATATTCGGTCATTTTCCGACAAAATCCTACAGGGGGGCTAACTTGACGCTCAGCCCCCCCAAAATTTTGGAAATCAGATTAAACAGAATTGAATTCTTATCCAATCTACAGTGTGCTGAACTGTGCTGTATCAGGTTTTTCTCAAAATTTCCATATTCGGTCATTTTCCGACAAAATCCTACAGGGGGGCTAACTTGACGCTCAGCCCCCCAAAATTTTGGAAATCAGATTAAACAGAATTGAATTCTTATCCAATCTACAGTGTGCTGAACTGTGCTGTATCAGGTTTTTCTCAAAATTTCCATATTCGGTCATTTTCCGACAAAATCCTACAGGGGGCCAACTTGACGCTCAGCTCAGCCCCCCAAAATTTTGGAAATCAGATTAAACAGAATTGAATTCTTATCCAATCTACAGTGTGCTGAACTGTGCTGTATCAGGTTTTTCTCAAAATTTCCATATTCGGTCATTTTCCGACAAAATCCTACAGGGGGGCTAACTGACGCTCAGCCCCCCCAAAATTTTGGAAATCAGATTAAACAGAATTGAATTCTTATCCAATCTACAGTGTGCTGAACTGTGCTGTATCAGGCTTTTCCCAAAATTTCCATATTCGGTCATTTTCCGACAAAATCCTACTGGGGAGGTAACTTGACGCTCAGCCCCCCAAAAATTTCGAAAATCAGTTTGAACAAAATTGTATTCTTATCCAATCTGAAGTGTACTGGACTCTGCTGTATCAGGTCATAGAATAATATCGATTCCATTTGACCCCTGAGTACGAAAACCTAGACCGTGTTGCCAATTGCAGCACGTTGTCGTTGTGTTTCTATCTTTGTAATTTTATTTTAATTTTAATTCCTACTTAGATGAGAAAAATGTACAAGAATTATATTATTGGCTAATTACAAAATTTTTTACTAGGTCCAACAATTTTTATATCGAAAAATGTCATGAATTTGTCAAAATTCAGTTTTCATACTTTTTCACACATACCTCGCGATATCTCCGAAACCAATTGAGATAATTTCATTAATTTTTTTTTATTCTTAAGAGATTATGTTAAAGAAAATCACTAAGATAATTTTGTTTTTCTGAATAACTCGCTTTATTCGTAAAACTTCAACTTCCACTTTTTATGCAGTATTTTTTTCAGTAAGCGAGAAACTTTTTTGTTTTAAGGATTTCTGCCATACTATCAGCGAATGAAACAAAGCTAAGAAATCATGGAAGTTTTTGAAAAAAACCACGATACTCTGCGATGCATAGTTTTCAATATATCGTCACTTGAAGTTGAAAGTTTTATCGGCCGTGCACTACTCCGGGTAGCTTCGCCACACTTAACGCAGCGTGCGTCTTTAGTGTCATTTACATCCACTTAGCTTAACGTACCTACGGAAAATTAATAATAAAGAAAAGTTGAAGATCATGTACTTATATGTACATATGTAGGTAGTTGTTTACATCCACCTAAAATTGAGAAAATTAACGTAACACACGGAAAAGTTGAACCAACTTCAAGTTAAGGAAATCCGTACGTTAATTTCAATAATAATGTACGTTAATAAGTTACGTTAAGTGGATGAAAATGACTTTGTTTTTTGAGCCTGGGTGCATTTTCATGATATATTTGAGCAAATTAAAATTGATAAAATCTGTAACTTTGGTTTTAAATAATAATGGCATAAATATTTGCTTTTCACTGATTATTTTCAATAACTTGGTCTTGGAAATTTGAATCGTGTTGTAATTAACAACAAAAAAGCAAGGGTTCGTTCTGTAAAATTCCCCAATAATTAGCAAAAAAGTGCATAGGGTATTTTTTCATAAGCCCTATGTATAAAAAAACACACCAAAATATACACATTAAGTAAATTTAAAATCTTCTAAATCATCATGCGAAATCGCGTCGTGTTCGGGAGTGCAAATACGCAAACTGTTACGACAGTTTGGATATTCGCAATCATTCCAACATTTTAATCCTTGCAAATTTCTTTTTCCAAATTTCCTACTACATATAGATATCATCTATTGATAAAAAATATGCAGTTCTACTATGTTCTAACTGTATAAATAGACTTTGGGAAAATGCTGGTATTGTGCAGTAAACATGAATAGGCATTAGGACATCGATATCAACAGCTTTTACCAGAATTGTGATAACTGATTTTAGTTCTGTTAGCACATAAGGTAATAATCTGGTATTAGCTTCTTCTTGAGTACTATTCTAATTTTTCCAAATGAAACAAAGTTCAAAATCCTGGAATCCACCTGTTATTATGACTGTTGTTTCATTTATTAGGCTTTTTTTTTCATGGTCGGCACACGGCACACACACAAAAGAAAAGTCCTATATCAACGACTGGAGTGTGTGTGGAGGTGTCGATGGACATTGGTCGCTGTAGGTTCTAGTTTTCGGGGAAGATGTGACTTTGAAGTGCATTATAGAGCGAGGCGGCCCTCCAGAAAAATGAGTCTCGAAACAGCGATGTTCTAGGTATTTATAACTGAACTGTATGTTGATGAGCTGTTTGTGCCTGACGAGTGCTCAATGGACGAGTGTTTCTGTTTGGTGCAACTTTGGGCGAAATCAGAAGTTCTAGCTCGTTCGAACACCCTCCGTAGTAGTATCGATAGTAAGAGATAGGTCCGCCACTTTTCACCGATGTTCAAGGCTTTGGAGGTCTTGGTCAACTCCGGGTCATCGATAAGACGGACTGCTCTCTTTTCTATCGAGTCCAATATCTTGAGCAAGTGTTTGGATACTGATCTCCATATTTATTTGCAGTATTCCAAGGATGCTCTTATCTTAAGAGCAGCAAAAGCTGAAATGGGGTATACAACTTCTTTATTCTATAGAAAGCCCATAGCTTTTGTGCTGCTGTCTTGGCGATTTTGGTGACGTGGTTACGCCAAGACATGTTATTTTCCACATTGATGTCCAATACATTTATGAATGAGGCCAAGACCCAGTGTTGGTCCTGTCATTGTTATAGGTCAGATCCTGCAAGTTTTGCCTTTTTTGAGAAAATAGTCCTTAAAACAAAAAAGTTTCTCGCTTACTGAAAAAAATACTGCATAAAAAGTCTAAGATAAAGTTTTACCTAGTTTTACGAATAAAGCGAGTTTTGCAGAAAAACAAAATTATCTTAGTGCTTTTCGTTAACGTATTCTCTTCAGAATAAAAAAAAATAATGAAATTATCTCAATTAGTTTCGGATATCGCGAGGTATACGTGAAAAAATATGAAAACCGAATTTTGACAAATCTATGACATTTTTCGATATAAAAATTGTTGGAACTAGTGAAAAATTTTGTAATTGGCCATTTCAGATAGCCATGGACCTATTCCATCATTTTGCAAAGGTTTCATGTAGTTAGGTATACCTGGAAAAAAAAAATATTGGGACATTTTTGCCGCTTTTTCAGTCTACGAAGTAGATAGTAGAATCAATTTTCTTAAATTTAAATACATATCAAAATTTTTCCGTAAATTTTGTATAAAATAAATTCCTTGATCTAAATAAAAAACCTAAACCCGATTATTCCGATTTGTGTGGATTTTATTTTTTGATTAAAATAAAATGAATATAATTAATGCACGGAAGTTAAAGAAATACCTATTTTTCTAATATTGTTTATTATTTCGAGAGACCTGTTTATCTTTCTGAATCTTAATATTAAGTAAATACATACTTTTATCAGTTATCGTGCGTTGTGCGCGGTATCGGCCGTAATAATATGGCAACGTTGCTCTCGATATCTCCACGGAAAGCGAAATAAATTCGAAATAAATTCGGAGAGCAGCGCCGCCTATAGGTAAAAAACACTCCGTAAACTTTACGCTTCTATTCATCGTATATTATTCTATGATCAGGTTTACTCAAAATTTACATACTTTATTCGGTTATTTTCCGACAAAATCCTACTAGCTAACTTGACGTTCAGCTCTGAGAATTTACATACCTACATACCATCCATTAGGTTTATATCGGGAAATGGCCAAACATGGAAACTTGGAATAACCTGATCAGGCACAATTCAGCTCACTTCAGATTTAATAAGAATAACGCAGTCCGTTTTTCTTTGATCTGATTTCTAAAATTTGGCATCCACTTAGCCCCCTCTTAGTTTTTTGTCGGAAAATGACCGAATATGGAAATTTCGAGAAAAACCTGGTACAGCACAGTTCAGCACACTTCAGATTGAATGAGAATTCAATTTTGTGCAAACTGATTTTCGAAATTTTGGGCGGGCTTAGCGTCAAGTTAGCCCCCCAGTAGGATTTTGTCGGAAAATGACCGAATATGGAAATTTTCAGAAAAACCTAATACAGCACAGTTCAGCACACTTCAGATTGGATAAGAATTCACTTTGTTTAATCTGATTTCCAAAACTTTGGGGGGCTGAGCGAGCGTCAAGTTAGCCCCCTAGTAGGATTTTGTCGGAAAATGACCAAATATAGAAATTTTGAGAAAAACCTGATACAGCACAGTTCAACACACTTCAGATTGGATAATAAGAATTCAATTTTATTCAAACTGATTTTCGAAATTTTTGGGGGGGCTGAGCGTCAAGTTAGCCCCCCAGTAGGATTTTGTCGGAAAATGACCGAATATGGAAATTTTCAGAAAAACCTGATACAGCACAATTCAGCACACTTCAAATTGGATCAGAATCCTTTTTGGTTTTATCTGATTTCCAAAATTTTGGGGGGGCTGAGTGTCAAGTTACCTCCCCAGTAGGATTTTGTCGGAAAATGACCGAATATGGAAATTTTGGGAAAAGCCTGATACAGCACAGTTCAGCACACTTCAGATTGGAAAAGAATTCAATTTTGTTTAATCTGATTTTCAAAATTTTGGGGGGCTGAGCATTAAATTGGCTCCCCGCTCCCCAGGTATAATTATTTTGTCGGAAAATAACCGAATATGAAAATTTTGAGAAAAACCTGATACAGCACAGTTCAGCACACTTCAGATTGGATAAGAATTCAATTTTGTTTAATCTGATTTCCAAAATTTTGGGGCGGATGAGCGTCAATAAGTTAGCCCTCCGGTAGGATTTTGTCGGAAAATGACCGAATATGGAAATTTTGAGAAAAACCTGATACAATACAGTTCAGCACACTGTAGATTGGATAAGAATTCAATTCTGTTTAATCTGATTTCCAAAATTTTGGGGGTCTGAGCGTCAAGTTAGCCCCCCTGTATGATTTTGTCGGAAAATGACCGAATATGAAAATTTTGAGAAAAACCTGACACAGCACAGTTCAGCACACTGTAGATTGGATAAGAATTCAATTTTTTTTAATCTGATTTCCAAAGTTTTGGGGGGCTGAGCGTCAAGTTAGCCCCTCATCTATTTTTTCCTATAACTTTGTTATCGAAACGGCACAGTTCAAAATATCATCGGCACAGTAGAGCACACTTCGAGCACAGTAAGTGGTTGCAATTTTTTTAGAAAATTCGAATGTGGGGGGGCTAACTTGACGCAGCTGCGTATTGCCCACCTCTTGAACTGCGTCCTACTTCATTTTCTGAACGATTAAAGCTTAACGTAATCGTCACTTAATTTCTTCTGCTCATGGTACCGCTTAGACTTTGTCCTCTGTGAGCGGACCAAAATGGCGGGGCCTAGTAAACGTCAAAAAAATAAAAACTGAAAAAAAACCGAAGGAAATAAGTTATCAAATTTTCCTCTACGGCACAACATGTAGCAAAATAATAGCACAATACAGCACTATTTCTTTTGCATCAAAATTCCAAAATGGCAGGGCTAAGTTATTGGATATAGGTTCTTCTCTAATTAATTTTCACGTCCTTTCAGGTTTAAATAAATTTTAGAATACTGTTATTAGGGTTTACGGTTTCTTGGTTTATCTAGCGCATATTTTTCTATGTAGACTAGAATATGATTGTATAATGTGTACAGTTATAGGGTGGACAGGGTGTACGTACAGGGTGTTTCAAATATATCTCTGCTAGTATTCAGAATATCTTAAATATGAAAGCGGTATTTTGTAAACTAGCAAATTATGCAATTTTCCGAGATCCTAATCACAGCTTTCCTAATGCTGTGGCTCGAATTTGAAACACCCTGTACACATTAAATTAAATTTATAAAAACTTGCTGCATCATCAGCAGTTTTAGCAGTTCAGTAGGTCAAGTTATAATCAAGCGGCACGTAATGTTTCCGTTATCTCAATATAGAAGACCGATGCAATCACGGCCATCGGCATCCGTTGGGATCATTCACTCCTGGGTCCTTATTCTTGAAACAGGGACGCAGTGTTCTTAGGGAACGAGTATTTCGTCTTTGTTACTTATATTATCATTTGCAATTGAGAAAGACGGAACACTCGTTCATCTGGGAACGCTGCTCCCCTGTTTCAAGATAAGGACCCTGGAGCAATACAATACCAGCGCCGGTCTGGAGCCTAGCGGTACTTTCGCGGATCGTTTCGGCCCTCATACGCACCTGCGGTGAAACCCTACGATCCATGTCATGTATAGCGCTTTTTATTGTCCGTTTCGTAAGGCCAATGCCAAAAATAAAGATCATATTATGTACCTACCTAGTACCTATCTAGTAGAGCCAAATATACGTTTAGCTAGCATATTTTATAAATATGTGGTGTGTTTGCATGGATCAACCCCTATCCTCCAAGCAAAGCGTCTCATAGGCATAGTAGGCACCCTACCTGTGTGACAATATATCGAAGTTACCTTTAATATTGATCTTATTCGATTTAAAGATAAAAAAAGTTGTTGCTGGAACAAATAATTGGTTATAATTTTTAGTTAAACCTATTTTAATGCCTTTTTATTATACTCAAATAAAACTAATAAAGATATAAATAAAATATACAAAGATACTCGGTTGATTGATGCTATTTATATCACGTGGTGGTAGAGGCCATGGACTTTGAGACTGGGAAATTGAGAAAAAGTTCGCGAGTGTAGCCGGCTTTAGATGCGGATTCTCGTGGATTCTCTATTGAACCGCCGCGGCGGTGCAGCAGCACTGTTGCCAACTCTATTACAATCATAATAGATCTATTACAATCAAGTAATTTTTATTACGCTATTACCAAAGGAAAAAATATATTACTTTTTCGGGAAAATTATGTTTTGGTGAATAAGCAATTGAAAAATTTTACAGGCATCATAAATTATCACATCAAACCACACAGAACACTTTAAAAAAACATCTTTTGTCAATGTTGTGTCCTTTGTGCGTGAAAACTGAAAACCCCTGAATGAAAATGCTTCACTTTCAGTTTCATAATAGGTTTATTCGGACTTAGTTCAGAATCAGTTCTGAATAGACCGATCTCCTATTACCTGGACTGCGCGCGTCGCTTGTAGGCTGCAGGTGAGCGTCCAATGAGAAGCAAGTTTGTTACAGGCATGCTTCATATTCTTATTCAGGTGCCAGTTCAGATTAAATCGTTCCTTCTTTCTTTGTAACGTGTAATTCGACAAAGAGCGAACTAATACTTTACATATTAATTGAACTCACCGCAGTGTCGTTTAAGATTATGTCAGATTATACTTGTCATATTCCTTTGCACTTTCATTGTGCGATGTCGCCGGATGAAACATTTATCAAAATAAAAGTGCAAACGATGTTAACATACACTTTTTAAGCTCTTCTTTTGTCTGATTAAGGCATTGTAGAACACTTGACACTATATCACTTCTTTAATGTTATAATGTTCGATTTGTATTGTCTACATTTGTTCTGCAACAATACAATTTGGCGCGCATGTCATCTTTTATTACTTTCTAACTTGTATTTATTACAATTAAGCTATCTTTTTCTATTTATGCGAGACAGGTCAATTGAGCTGCGCATGCGCATTTGCTTATTTATGTTCGGTATGAACAAATGCGTGAGCGCAGTTCAATGTTCAATTCAGAACTGATTCTGAACTAAGTGATTCTATGACTAAAGAAATTCAGGGATGTGCGTCTACACGTAGACTTTCATTGTCTACTTTACGTGTAGATAATGTAGACAATGTAGACAATGTAGACAACGTGTCAACAATGTAAAATAATATAAATGACGTTTAATTCCAACCTCACACTTTCCTTTTTTTAAATTATTTTTATTTTATTATTGGTTTTTCTGATATTTTATAATCAGTGAATGCTAATATCGAAGTGATAGTGATATTGTAGTAACTTTTGATATTTTTTTTCGAATTTTTTATAATAAAATATTGTTTACGCCGCATGTAGACAATGTGTAGACAAATGCTCACGTAAACAATTCGAATGACAATCAATTGTTTACGTTGACATTGTCTACAGGCACATCACTGTAAAGAATAAATAATCCTATACCTATATCTAATTTATGACAACAAAAACTAACACAAATGAGTAAATTGAGCATAAAAACACAGCATAAAAGTAAATACGGCGCATAATGGTGGAGCGCCTATTCAATATTTTGGTTATCTCTCATGCATAACTGACAGAAGTGGCAGATCTATTACCAAAAAGTCAAATCTATTACAATTTTGGCTTCAATCTATTACATTTAATTTTCGTGAGGTGGCAACGCTGTGCAGCAGAGATTCTTCCTTATGTTTGTTGTTTGTTTTTCTAGTAGGTCGACTTTTATAAACTGTGCTTTTATTTTATATACAATATACAACTTGCTAGATAGTAAACAAATTTTTTAATTTTACTTGTTTGAAAATGTGTCAGATAACAAAAGGTTAGTTGTTTTAGTCTTGATGTATCTCTGGCAACTGCACCTCTCTTCTCTTTTAGATGTTAGTAAAGTCTGGGACAGGATTTTCAAACAAAGTGGTTTTATAAATGGGGAAATAAATTTTACTTTAAAAGAATTTGAGGTAAGTACGTGGGTTTACAGACACATAACATATTATGATGAGATAAGTATTATAAAAAGTCCACTATTTTTATTTATCTATCTGCTACCATATATGGTATATACCTAAACAACTAATGAAATGTGTTGTCAGTTTATAAAAAACTTACTTATAACTACTTACTTCCAGTAAATACAATAATATAAGGACATTTCACAGTGTAAGTATAGTCCAACAAATACCTTTTAAAGTCACGTGATTTTTCTCTATCCTTGTTGAATACATCTCAAACAGCGGTGATAGAAAAATTGACAAAAAAATTGCTGTCTAATTATTGTTCATAATATTCTTACCTGAAATAGAATCCGTCACTGCCATCAATTAGTTTGTCAAAGTTATTTTCGAAAGTAATACAACGAACAAACACAGCTAATAATTTTGACTATATTAACCTTTTTCCAACTCGAAAAGAAGCAAATAGAAAACGGGTACTCAGTTTAAGTTCAGAATGTATTACAACAGACAGCAGATGCAACAAAAGTGAGTCTCGCAACAATTGCAAGTATTAAAATTGCCCTCTGATTGGTCAATACTACTTCAGAAACGCGTTTGTAAAATGCTAGTGGGAACATTTATTAAAATTCAATAGTAATTAACCACCAGTAGCTTTTTGTAGGTGATATCAACGACATAATCAATGGACATACGTTTTTTGCCACCAGTATCACGTGACTTTAAAATGGTATTTGTCGGACTATAGGTACCTACCATATTATAATAAACATTGACAATGATAATAAATAGAAAAACTCATAAAAAGCAAACATACACAAATTACAAGAATATGCTATTACGAGAGAAAGAAAAATAATAAGTGTTAGACATTAGTTTACCATTATGATAAATACTATGCAAGTACCTAATTTCTGTAGGTACCAACAAGAATACAATCCAAGGACCCAAATTGAATCAAAATAAGATCCCAGTTTGTGCTACTTGGCCTTTCACACACATGTCCCCATAAACACAAAATGGAGTGCCTATTCGTACTCACTGTGTACTAATAGCTGCAGTCAGTGGCGTAACTACAGGGGGGGCTGCCCCCCCCCCCGCCCGACGTCGCTAGGCCCCCCCCCCAGAAAAAACTTTAATAATTTGGTATTTTATGAAAGCTACGTTACCTATTATAATTGTATGTTATTATCTACTAAATTTGAACGGGCTGTGTGCAATTGTGCCACCCAAAGGTCAGTGCAAATTGCAATGTGCAGAAGTGATACAGTATACCAAAGCCATTAAATTAGCATTAGCAATATAAAAGATTAGTTTGGGAGTTTGACAAAATATTTTTCCTGTGAATCCGTGAATCCGGGGTTGCTGATATTGATATACAGGGTGTTTAAAAAAGACACGGCAATATTTGAGGGGGTGATTCCTCAGGTCATTTTATGGAAAAAAGTTCCCATAAACATAGGTCCGGAAATGCATTTTTTGCAAGATACAGGGTGGTAAAGATTAGACCTAAGAGCTCAAATCATTGGTGGGTGTAACTCAATTAGAAATGACCCTGGTATTTTTGAGAGAGTTCACCAGTCAATGAGGAGAAGATTGAATTCCTGCATCCACGCCGGGGGTGGTCACTTTGAACAGTTTTTGTAATGTTTTTGTATCATAATGGACAAGCAAGAAAATAGTTTTCATTTTTTATTTTGTAAACGAAGCAAGATACGAGAAAAATTTAAGAGACAATAAAGTTGCAGTTTAAGTTGATTTATCTGAAAGAAAAATCGAAATTAAATTAAAGTCAGTGGCGTACATTTTTTCGTCAATAAATTTTATTAAATTGCCCCCCCTAACGCCACTGGAGTTAAAAAAAATTATCTAGTTAGGGCAAAACTAGCCCCTAATTACTAAAAACAACGCTGCCAATTTTCAAAAAAATCGGTGAGAAGATATTTGAATTATTTAAAAAAAAACGTTATTTTAAAAAAAACACCCTGTATCTTGGAAAAAATGCATTTCCGGACCTATGTTTATGGGAACTTTTTTCCATAAAATGACCTGAGGAATCACTCCCTCAAATATTGCCGCGTCTTTTTTAAACACCCTGTATACTTTACAGTGGCTGATAAGCTGGGATAGCTAGGCAGTGTTGCCAACTCGGTAGAATATCCACTAGTTCTAGTGGATTTAAAAGTCGTCTAGTGGAATGGTTTTAGCAAATTCCACTATAGTGGTAATTTCAATGGGAATGGGAATGAGATCCACGGTTTCTAGTGGATTTTTAGCTCGATAATTTTCAGTGATATTTCGCTTCCATTAGTTTGCAATACTTGTTTTTAAAATTTCGAAATAACGTATTTCTATAGGATTCCTGTTAATTTACAGAAGGCAGCATATTTTTCAAGGATGATACAAACCTACAGGATTGCTTATCGGCATCGTTTTTGGTAATCGCCGCCATATTGGTGTGTCACCAATTCCGACGTCATAATTAAGTCGTCAGCTGTTTAAACAGCCTTCGTCAAGATGAGAAATAACCTGCTGCCTACATCAAAACTGGTGATTTGGCGAGGGAGGGATTTGTTACATAACACACAGACCTTATGAGGATAGGTCAGCCTGTAGTAGTAGTGTCGTAGTGCGTATCATCCTTGACATATTTTTTTTGTGGGCTTTTCATATTGTAGGTATGTCAATATTGTCAATGATGCTTTCAGTTCAACTGTCAACATTGTCACTTTCAAAATTCAAGTCAAGTAAACCCGGCGTTCATGCTTCTATAAACATACTGCTGTAACATAATCTATAAGGGCCAGTTTCTCAATAGCAGGTCACCCCCAGGTTAAGGGTAACTCCAGGGTAAACATAGCAACTGGACACGCTCACCCTGGAGTTAAAATTAAACCGGAGGTTACTTGCTATTGAGAAACCGGCCCTATTAAGAAGAAACAAAGAGAAGAAACTAACACAACATGGTAGATGATACAAAAATTTCAAAAAAGAGTGGGAAAAATTTAGTAGATTTTCCACTGGTTTAAAAAAAATTCGCCTGCGGCGCCATTTTTTTTTTCTCCTAGTGGATTTTAGTGGATTTAAATCTCTTTTCTAGTGGACAGTCTTGATTCAGAGTTGGCAACACTGTAGCTAGGTAAGTGATTTAAGCCCGGTTTATTCAGCTAATCGCCTATAATTGCACTGTTCTACTTTTTTAAAGATTCCAATAAGTCGCAATAACAGGCCCTAGGCCACTGGCCCCAACTACAAGGCGGCATTGGGCAGGTGTTCCCATGAGTAACCTCTCATGGGTGCTCGGAGCTCTCGTAGGGAATGCGAAAGTACAAACGTATTTAATGATCATTCCGTTCCGTGTGGTAGTATCAGTATCACGTATGTAATTTAAATTTACACAACTTTGTATAAGAATTATACAAGTCGTATTAGTCTTAGATAAAGGAGGTATTAGTATTCTGTCCTTTCGTTATTTGTGGTCAATTCTATGCTCTATTACTTTATAATGCTAATGTTGCTATTCTCCATCTCTATTCTTTGATAATAATCGGGACATAAGGCATTTTAGGACATAAAAGGACCAGGCATAATTATTTTGATGATGTGATATTTTCATGGCCTAAAATGCGTGCAGAAAAAAGCAGTTTTCGCACGCTCGTAGAAAAAAAATAGAAAAATATATACACTATAAAATAGACGTTTTAAGTAGGGCTTGGAATTTTTAAAATCCAAGTATTCGAATAGTCGTTTGGTATTTTATTCGAATAGTTGAATAATTCGAATAGTCGAATACCTATTCGAATAGTCGAATAGTCGAATATTCGACTATTCGAATAGTCGAATAGTCGAATATTCGAATATTCGAATAGTCGAATAGTCGAATATTCGAATAGTCGAATAGTCGAATATTCGAATAGTCGGATATTCGAATATGTAGTCAAAAAGTCGAATATTCGGATAGTCTAATATTCCAATGGTCAAATATTCTGATAATCATTTATATTAGTTAGTTCGTACTTCGTCGTACTGTTAGTACTAGATTCTACTTTCCGCAAAAGAACGATCTACGACGAAGCGAATTTTTGATTTTTTATGCAGAGTATTGCAGAGTCAGAAAAACTAAAATAATTTAGATGTTTTTTAAATGGCAAATTTACAGAGGGTTAAATTTACATTACGAACAAAAATGTATTGTATTCATTGAAAGCTGATTTTCACCGAAAACACGTCGAATATTGTATCATTCAAATTCAAATAATGAAACAATTGAAATTTTAAATTGAATATATATCTACTCAAATCAAAAAGTGAGTAATTGCATTGGTAAATAGTCCAATATTCAAATAATTCGAATATTCGAATATTCAAATAGTCGAATATTCGAATAGTCGGATATTCGAATATTCGAATAGTCGAATAGTCGGATATTCGAATATTCAAATAATCGAATAGTCGAATAGTGGAATATTCGAATAGTCGAATTTGCTAACTAACAAAAAAGTCGAATTTAGAATAGTCGAATAGTCGAATATTCGAATTATTCGAATACAATTCCGAGCCCTAGTTTTAAGGCGTGGCATCCGGAAAAAATTTTTCGCTTCCGCCGGCGCCTACGGCGAGCTTCCCTCTCCCCCTATAAACAAATGTATAAAAATATTATCCTGCGCCTATGAGGACTTTCAAAAATCGGCGTCTCTGCCAGGCCCACCCTAGGCCCCACCCCAGGTCAGATGGCTAGTTACGCCAGTGGCTGCAGTGCTATTCACAGTGTTGGTACTTTAGACGAAAAGAGCAAATCCAAACTAACCTGTCCTCGTAATGAATGCTAGTGTTTGTATGTTGGTATTTTAGATGAAAAGAGCTATTCCAAACTCATCCTAGTAATGAATGCTAGTCTTTGCATGTTGGTATTTTGAAAGAAAGTAACTAATCCAAACTAACCTGTCCGTCCTATTAATAATCTTTAAAATAATTAAGAATCCAAAAAAAAAACCTAAAAAAAAATGTATTGTCTCCAACGAGAATCGAACACGGGTCGATTTGCTCCAAAAATCGAAGTAATAAACTGAAACTCAAACTCAAAATCTTTATTTTAATAATTCCATAGTTCTACATTTCCAGGTAGGAGGGTTAGGCCCCCCTTACTAAACTAAAAACATACAACATACTTAAATCTAGGACATAGAACTTAACCTAAAACTCAGTGGGACGCAGCCCACTGTGCGCACAGACACGCCTAGCGTGCTGTTTGCGCTGTTTCACGCTGGTCGATGTTATGACTACCAAGCCCCTTAGCCTATCCTTGCTTATGTAACTCAACTCGGCGTTACCAGGTTGCCCTTACACGCCGTTTTTCTGACCCTGGGGTCGTTGACAAATATCATGAATGATAAGCATTGGGCCATTACAATGGCCTGCTCAGAGGTATTGGGTGATGTTCAGAGTAGGGGGTTGTAGAGCGCCAGCGCCCTTCTGCGAGGAAAAAGTGTAAAAAACCTCGCTTTTAATTAATTATCTGTTAACCTAAAAAACTAAAAAATTTCGTGCCTTGTCGGCGGTGGGGCTGTATAAAAACCAATCAAAATAATTTCAATGAAAGAAGAGGGAAAAAAGAGACATACACACTCAATATTCCTAGGAACACGTCAGAACAAAGTTGTAAACTTATCAAAGTTATTAGCTATAAAAGACATACATCTTTGGTTAAGAGCGCTTTGTTGACTTTCAAGAAAGTATGGTGACATCATGTCTCAATTGCTCGGATTGTGGTTCTCTGTCCTGAGCTGCTAGAGAAGCTTCTTGCAGATTATGGTCAATAATTTCTTTTGTATGATCCACCCAGCGCGTCGGAGACCTTCCTTTTGGTCGTTCACCATTTATTTCTCCTTCGACGATAAGTTTTTCTTGAAGTGACTTTTAGCTGCTCAAGAATTGATATGTTAGTACGATGTTCTGTGAATGAAATTCGAAGCATTCTTCTGTAGGCCCACATTTCGAAAGCCTCGTCGAAAGCATCTTTTTTTTTCAGTTGCCAGTTTTTAACATCCAGGTCTCAGAGGCATATGTGGAAATGGGAAAGATCAAGGTGCTCAGTAGTTTTAGCTTGTTGTTTGGGGATATTGCAGTGTCTTTCCCAAGGTCTTTCCATATGAGAGTTAGTTTTGTTGTCGAATTACGTGCTACTGACAGTCTGCGTTTCATTTCTTCATCACATCCTCCTTTGTTAGTTATGAGTGATCCCAATTAATAAAAATTTTCAACCACTTCAACGCCATCAATCTGTTTGATATTAGTAGGATTGCGATCTTCTATCATAATTTGCGTCTTGTTTTTGTTCAATATGACACCATGTTCTCTGCTGATCCGTTCCAACTTTCTCATTATTTCGATGTGTTCTTTTTCTGAGCATGCTAGAATTATTAAGGTGTCGTTAGCCATTGGTGAAACGTTGAATATTTTTACACCAAGAAAATAGCCTGGGAATATCCACAGGCATTACCTTTGGGCCCACACCAAAACAAGATGAAGCCAGGGTTACTGTTTTGTACCTAACGAACAATAAATTGTTATTCAAGCATTTTTATGTATAACTAGCTGACCCGGCGAACTTCGTACCTCCTCTGAATTATTAAATACCTATTAAATGTTGTGTTAACGTATCTATTAACTGAATTAAATTCAGTTTTTTTCGATGGTGAATTTGGCTTTGGTCGAAGAAAATTAATTTTTACTCTCTGGATCAGAAGTCACCTAAAATTAAAATTTTACATCATCCCTTTTTAGGCATCTTGTGGGCATTATTCTTATAAAGTGTACCACCAAATAAATAAACTCAGGCACAGGAATGTTCAAAAAATGTAAAGAAAACAAAAAAAATATCCAGCGCAGCCCTGTTTCATTTTATCTGCACTGCATGCACTGCAATACTCCATCTGTTCTACTGTATCTGAACTATTCTATCTGATCTCTTTCTGCACCACTTTATCTGATCGGAATAGTGGAATAGTTCTGTTCAGAATAGCTCCAGTTCCTTAGCAGTATTCTGTTCTACTGTATCTGCAATGAAATTACCGCGCAACGGCGAGCTTCGTTCTAGGTACCTATCATATATGGCGCCGTATACAAAATGGTTGTGGCGGCCTCATAACCTGGCTCTCTGCCACTCGACACCAGCCGGACGGAGCACTCCGAACAGTCGGCACGGAACACGGCTGTCAAGGAATGCCTACGAGGAGAAACGGAACTTAGCCACAGAACGTCAATGGTCAAGCGTCAAGAAATGACAGGTAGACCAGTTCGCGTTCGCGCTCTTTCGGAATGAACGAACCAACAACAAAATAAAATACACAATTAAAACATTGTCATTCTATTTATTTTTGGACATTTTTACTGTGAAGAACAATTAAAAATAAAGTGCTTTCCTCAAATTGTTTTTGTGCAAAGTGTGTGACAATAAAATCCACATGGTTTGCAATGAAAATGTGACGGTAAACTTGGTATCGGTTATAAGAGATGGCGCCGTATGCGGGCTTAGTGAGTTTTTTTCATAAATAAGTAAAATAGATAAAAAAAAAATTTGTTTTTTTTTTTTTTGGGTTTTTTCGATTTATTATCCTAGGATGGACAAAGACAAATCCAATAAAGCAAAAATCATAATAATCAGTCCAGCCGTTCTCGAGTTATAAGTGCTCAAATACCAACACAACTGTGTTTTATATTATAGATAGATTCATGAGTTCCTCTCTTTTTTTTTTAACAAAGTTTTCTTGCTTGAGAGGGGACATGACTTTGGAATTCTATTTTCTTTAAACGTTCCTGTACCTTGAAAGCCCTGATATCTCAAATATTTCAATAAAGATATTCCGGTAAACAAATTATCAAAATATACTTCATATAGTCTAAGATTTAAATTTGTTGCACTATTTGGGATTTTTAAATTTCGGTTTTAACATGTTTGTTTTCATATAAACTACCCAACACTATTATAGCATATCCGGGAGCATATTTTAGCAAGGATTCCACAAGTGCCTTGTAAACACAGATTAGAAGATGTTAATTTAATATTTCCCTAACCATATAAAAATCACAAATTAGGTTTTTATTATTGTTTCTAATTCAAAAGTTTATCCTTACTCATCTAACAAATTACTACATTTACCATAACCCTTCTTAGTATATTTGGTTAAAATTAAGGACTTTCTATATTCTTTTAGACTAAAAGAAGCGACAGTGAAGTAGATAACTTATTCAAGTCAATAGAAAATATTACAGATATTAAAGATACACAAATAAATTCATTAAGCGAAATTGTTAATGAGAAAGTTGTAGATACTAATCAATATTTAAATGAAGCTTTAAAACTATGTAGGGAATTTGGAGATTTGGAAAAAACATTTTTACAGGTAGGTCAATCACGTTTCATTCATAATAATAAAATAAGAATAAATTATGTTTTTAGCAAACTGTCAGTGGAGGGAACAATGATAGAAGAAAGGACCTTTGGGAAAAAATAATGGATGAAATAACCTCAGAGTTTTCTAAAGTTAATTCTGATTTTGAAAGAAAAGAAATTGAAGCAGTGCAATATTACAAAGAATTGGGGAAGAAATTAAAATAAATTTGTGGATTGTAATGATAATAATTTATTCATCAAATAAACTCGAGTTTAAATAAATAATGTATTTGAAAAAAGAAATTTTTAGATAATTGAGTGAGGATACAATTAGACCCTGAGATAGGGCCTATTTAGTGGAGTCATTTTTTTTGTCTGGCATTTTGAGGGATGAATGTGGCTAGTTAGCTGATGAGAATATAAGTGGTTTTAATGCCTGCCCCCTGTTCGAAATGTCCACAGAATGTTTCACCGGAAAACTCGATTTCGAACTGTGCTTGCCAGACAAAAAGTAAACGCGGAAGGTTCTTTTCTTTTCTCTTGGAAGTTGACACCCATCCCCATTTTTTCAGCTATTGGAAAGCATCTGATATTTTTCATGGGTGAATTATAATGAATATGATAATAACTTAACTAATAGAAATAAAAAAAAAAAACATTTAAAGGCAACTTGCATAATCTTCATTCACAAAAAAGGAAACATTGTATAAAGCAGAACCATAGCCTGCAGAACTAAATAATGTCTTGATTTAAAATATAGGTATAACTTAAATTCTTTTGAAATTATTTAAAGGAGGTGTGCGCCAAAAAAACAACTTCATCTCAAAAAAAAGATAAAAAAAATCTAAGAATAACAGTGAAAACCGTACCTCTCTATGACAAATAATACCGAAGATATAGCTCTATGAAGGTACCGCATCTCACCCTATGACGTCACGAAAGCTCAAGCGACGCACGAGAAAGTGAAGTAAATTGAATTTAGATATGTTTTTCCTGTGTCACCTGCAATAATCTAAACAAAAACCTTTCACGCGTGCAGGGAACAATCAAATTAATAATGCGGAGCGCGGCTGGACGAAGCTCTCGTGACGTCACACACACTTTAAAGCGGTATATCTCAGCGATGGTTTATCGTAGAATAACGAGGTTTGAACAGTTATTGTTAGATTTTTTTACACTAAAACTTTAATTTTTGGCGCACACCCCCTTTAAATACAACTCGACATTGCTGGAGCAGCACGACGAAGAAGAAGAAGAGGAATGGTACGAAGACTATGTAGAAGTTCTAAGAGACATTACGAATTTGTCTTTTAGTCCAAGCAATAAAGGAAGTTTACCTCAACATAATTAGAAGTTAACATTTTTTGGGGGGGATCGGTTCATTTTCATGTGCTTAATAACATATTAAGTTTGCGACTTTGTACTTCCATAGGGTTTTCAGTTAGGGGTGGTTTTTAGGGTTAATTTGCAGTTTATGGAGAACGCTGCTCAAAAGGATGGTCCAATAGCAAAAAGTTTCAAATTAATATTGTAGCTGAAGCTTTTTGCTATAAAAAACTCAGCGACAGCACCCCTCTATCTTCTATAGTTTTTTTTCTGCAGCGTCTTGAATAGCAGCATGTTTTTGTTCAAGGTCACTGAATCAACGTTTTGCCATTTTGCGCGCATTTGTTGCAGCAGCGGCCGAATGCATAATCCGATTTCAATTTTTCAAACACCACATTATTTCTAATGAAATGCACTCTCCAATGCTTTTTTGTTCGAATGTTTTGCTTGAAAATTAAGCGAGCACGGACTTGTCTAATGTGCGAGGAAGTTGTAAATTGCATCGAAAACTACCCCTTTCTTGCATTCACTCTAATTTCTAAACGGGGCCAAATATTTGGTGACAGTTTTCGACAATCGGCAGCCAATTTATACCTCTCATAATGCCCCAGCGGATTTTTTTTTTCGTTAATCACTTAATGACTTATTGGCCTGAAAACGTCGCGCGCGATTTTTCCAAAAGTAAAAAAAAATTAAAATTGTCGCATAGCGCTGAAATTTGGTACGATGGCTTTATTTATTGTTCTCATGATTATACTGCAATTTTATGTCATGTGAAGCAATTAAAATTGCAGTATATTCGTAAGAACAATAAATAAGGCCATCGTACCAAATTTCTGCGCTATGCGACAATTTTAATTATTTTTTACTTTTTGAAAAATCCCGCGCGACGTTTTCAGGCCAATAAGTCATTAAGTGATTAACGAAAAAAAAAATCCGCTGGGGCATTATGAGAGGAATAAATGGGTTGCCGATTGTCGAAAACTGTCACCAAATATTTGGCCCCGTTTAGAAATTAGAGTGAATGCAAGAAAGGGGTAGTTTTCGATGCAATTTACAACTTCCTCGCACATTAGACAAGTCCGTGCTCGCTTAATTTTCAAGCAAAAAATTCGAACAAAAAAGCATTGGAGAGTGCATTTCATTAGAAATAATGTGGTGTTTGAAAAATTGAAATCGGATTATGCATTCAGCCGCTGCTGCAACAAATGCGCGTAAAATGGCAAAACGTTGATTCAGTGACCTTGAACAAAAACATGCTACTATTCAAGAAGCTGCAGAAAAAAAACTATAGAAGATAGAGGGGTGCTGTCGCTGAGTTTTTTATAGCAAAAAACTTCAGCTACAACATTCATTTGAAACTTTTTACTATTGAACCATCCCTTTGAGCAGCGTTCTCCATAAACCGCAAATTACCCCTAAAAACCACCCCTAACTGAAAACCCTATGGAAGTACAAGGTCGCAAACTTAATATGTTGTTTAGCATATTAAAATGAACCGATCCCCCCAAAAAAATTTCAACTTCTAATTATGTTGAGGTAACCCCTCTTTTCAGATCTCCGTTTCTTGGACTATTTATTTAACGAGCTGCTTTTGTTCTGTTAAGCATTTCGACGATCGTTATGTGCATTTGGTTTGTGGTGAAAACCAAGCCTCGTTTGGTCTATTTTTGATCGGTCCCACCAACATCCAACATCATAGGAATGATAATATTTGGTATAATTGGTGATAAATTGAACGTTATAAAAATATATTCGATAAGCTCATGTGGCTTTACTTGCGCTGCCATGATGTTCTTTACCTACCAATACCCAATGCTGTTAACTTCTTCTGGCCTGTTTGATTGTCTTTTGCCAGCGTTAACGCACTGATGTCTCCGATATTGGCGGATTTGTTGCCGCTTGACAACTTCACAATGGTTTACGGACTGAGCTTGTTTTGTCAGGAGATCGGGAATTTGGCTGGACCACCTAAAGCGAGTGAGAATTTTCTCTTTCAGTGTGCTGTAGCAAGAATATCTTTTTCAGGATTACCCTTTGACATCACGCACTCTTATGAACAATCCTTTTACCATGCTGGTTTTTGGATGATTGCGTCCAGGCCTTATATCATATACGAAAAATAGGAAAATTATTGGAAACGGTGCCAGTGAACCGAGGGGTAAGTCACCTTGGTATTTTATTATACAAGCACTTGGTAATTATTGGTATTTATAGGTATTTTTGGTATTTTTTTTTTACAACTATGGTAATTATGGTATTTTTTGTAGTACTTCTGGTAATACTTGGTAATTATGGTAATTTTTTTGGTAATATTTGGTATTTAATAGGTATTTAATTGGTATTTATCATGGCCGGAACACAATGCGCATGCGCGGCAACATATAGCGCCATTTATTTTATTACCCAGAAGGCTTTTGTCTCGGGATTTCTGTTGAATAATTTATTGAAGGATTATTGGAAAATAAGAAAAATATAAGTAATATAATTATTTTATTATTAAAACATTATCTACAAATAATATTTTATCTATTCTGTATTCAGTTCACATGCCAGGTAAAATCCTAAGGGCCGGCTCTGACTGAAAAGGTTGGAAATTTATGAGCTTTTATGGTGAGGTGGTTGATTTATTGCAGCAGGAGTCTACGATATAACTTGAACATTACCACAGCATATACTATAACAATCAGCAGGCTAACTCTCACGCGCATCTTTTCTGCGCACACCGCCATTAGGGAATACTATGCTGTCATTGAACGGCAGGGACGCCGAAATTTTATTTTACTTGTTTATCTCTGGTGGCGGTCATAGACGTGCGGTGTACAGCGGAATTTAAGCTGTAATTTTAGCACAGCATACAATTTTAGATGCTATGATTTTAGTGTATTCTTAGTGTTGTCATTTATGCTGTCATCATTCTTGTCAATTTAATAATGATAATAATTTTTTTTTTTTTTTTTTTTTTTTTTTTTTTTTATGCGCACTCGCAAGGAAATGTCCTATCACGCTCGGGAAGCGGCAAGTGCGCGGAAATGTCGGTGTATGTGGATCTTGAAACGGTTCAGGTTGTAACCTGCAGGAAAAACCGTCGCAGGGAGTTTATTCCACAGCGATGCTGTTCTCCAGAGATATGAATTCTGATATAATGAGGTTCTTGGTGCCTCTAGTTTGACAGTAAATTCATGGTTACCGTCTGTTTGACGGGTCGCCTGGTAGGCGCTACTCTCGGTGGAATCATACGTGCCAACTCTTCAGAGCATTTTCCGTGATAGTACCTGTAGAAGAGAGATAAATTGCCCACAGATCTGCGATGTTCGAGACCATCCAAGTTACGAGTAAGTGCGGGGTCATTGATCAGCTTAATAGCTCGTTTTTGCACGGTGTTCAAAAGCATTAAGGTATGTTTGGGTACTGCACTCCATATATGTGAGCAGTACTCCATAGTTGGTCGAATCTGGGCTTTGTAGAGTGTCAGCAATTGGCTTGGTGTGTACAGATATCTTGTACGAAATAGCACCCCCAGCTTTTGGGACGCCCTTTTAGCAATATCTGCCACGTGATTGTGCCAAGACATGTTGGTCTCTGCAGTAACCCCCAAGAAGTTCAACTGACTCTGTAATGTGACAGCACTTCCAGATAGCATGATGTTTGGCTCACCGGTGCTGTTCTTTTTTGAAAACAGAGCTGCTTGGGTTTTCTGTGCGTTGAACTGTACAAGGTTTTTGTTACGCCAGTCCTCTATTATCTCCAGGTCGTTATTTATCTGCGATATTTGAGTTAGTCTAAGATGATGGAATTCACGTGCGGAAAGACCTGTGGGTGGTATGAGTGAGGAAACTACATTGCCATCGTCTGCAAAGCAATAAAGTGGATTTACTGTTTTATCTATGAGGTCATTTATGTAAATCAGAAAAAGAGTTGGCGAAAGGATTGCTCCCTGTGGCACACCAGCATTTATTTGGTAAGAGTTGGAGTTCTGGCCATCCAGTGCAACATAAATGGATCTGTCCTTTAGGTAACTTTCAAACCAAGTGCAAAGTTTCGGCGATAATCCCATTGCTTTGAGCTTGTTGAGCAGATTTTCATGCCAAACTTTGTCGAATGCTTTAGATATATCTAAGGCAATTGTTCTTGTTTCACCCCGCAACTCAATCGCTTTTTGCCATAAGTGAGTGACGTATGTGAGTAAATCGCCAGTTGACCTATATTTTCGAAATCCGTATTGCTTATCGTTGATAATTTTGTACTTTTCCAAGTACTTGGTTAGGTGATTGTTCACAACTCTTTCCATTACTTTTGATATCACCGGAAGTAGAGCAATTGGTCTATAGTTTAACGGATCTGTCTTTTTTCCTTTCTTTGGAATGGGTTGTGGTTGTACTGCGGCAGACTTCCATGATGATGGATATACTCCTTGCCTGTAAGACAAATTGAATAATTTTGCGAAAGTTGGGGTGAGTTCGTTGGCGCAATTTTTGAGTACTATTGCGGGAATGCCATCCGGACCCATTGCTTTGTTTGTATCTAGCTTTTTAAGGGATTTTCGTATTTCTCTGTGACAAAAGGGTACCTCTGGCATACTATGGGAAACCCTTTCAATGAACGGTGGAGTTTTTCCGTTTGGCACTGTTAGGTTGGAGTTGGAGGAAAACATTTGGGCCAGCATATTGGCTTTTTCCTCTGATGTTGTGGCTAAGTGATTATTTTTATCTGTAAGTGGTGGTATGGATGACTTGGTGAAGTTAGATCCAACAGCTTTTGCAAGAGACCAAAAGGACCTAGAACTACTTGGACAATTCAGCAACCTGTTTTTTATTCTTTGATTGTATGTTTCTTTAGCGGAGTCAATAGTAATTTTGCAACTATTTCTGGCTTCTATAAATTCTGTGTGGTTTTGAGCGGTTTGTTGTCGTTTCCAAAGGTTATATGCTCTGTGTTTTTTCTGTACAGCCGTTTGACACTGGCTGTTGAACCAAGGTTTTGCATTAGCTCTACGTTTAGTTGTATGTGGGATATATGCATCCATTCCAGATAAGATTATTTGTGTTATTTCATTACAGCAAATAGTGGGATCAGCTGTTTTAAAGCAAACCTCTTGCCATGGAAAATCCAGGTAAAACTGTTTTAGGTCATTCCATTTTGCCGATTTATAGTGCCACATTTTACGAGGAATTGGTTGTTGGCTTGGTGGGATGAGCATTTCGCACTTTGTTATTATAAGTTTATGATCGGACGAACCAAGTGGAGCATCTACTTGAATTGTGTACGAGTCAGGATTTGTGGTTAGGAACAAGTCTAAAAGCGCTGCAAATTCGCCCCTTTCTGAGATACGGGTAGGTTCATCGACAAGCTGCGTTAGACCACAACTTATGGCAAAAGCTTCTGCTTCTCTGCCTTCGTTATCTGTTTTGTTGTGGTGTTTCAGCCAGGGTATATTGTGGACGTTGAAATCGCCTGGTATTTATAGATATTATTATGTATAAGTAATAATAGGTCTGTTTCTGCAGAAATCACAAACCAATCAGAGTGAATTTCATTGGTTGAAATTAGTTTTCTGAATGTTTGCAACCAATGAAATTAGGTCTGACTGGTTTGTGATTTCTGCAGACACAGACCTATTAAATTATTTTATCAGTTGATTCAATACTAAAAATTCTCAAGCCATAGCCATCGTTTTATAAAATTCCATTGTCTTCCTTCTAAATCAATAACTTTATTTAGAGCCAATAAGACTCTGTGAAACGAAAGAAAAAAACCTAAATTATTGTTGATCAGGCCCTGTTTCGTATCTCAAAATGGCCGCTAGTGACGTCCCGACCATGAATTCCTTTATTACACGGGCTGTCACTCGAGTTAGCCTGCTGATTGCAGCCCCACTTAGAGTATGCCGAGGACTCCGAGGAGTATGCAATAGCAGAAGTTTCTTAGATTCATGGATCCTTAGCTTTTTGGTAATTATTGGTAGGTATTGGTAATTGATTTGGTAATTATTGGTATTGTTTTGGTAATTATTGGTATTGTTTTGGTAATTATTGGTATTTTGCTGGTAATTATTGGTATTTTTTGGTATTATTTGGCAACTACTGGTATTTTTCTGCTAATTATTGGACTTTTTTTGGTATCTATTAGTATTTTTGGTAATGTTTTTTGGTAATCATTGGTATTTTTTGAAGAAAGTGGTAATTTATTGTACACAATTTTAAGGGTGACTTACCCCTCGCAGTGAACGATAGCAAGTGTTAAATTTTTGGATTTTTTGTAGATGGTACTCTGGTACTTATTTTCATAAAGTTTTTAAATAGTTTTTCCAGAAACGTTGAAAAAGTGGCAAACACATGAAGTTTTATATTGGTAATCTAAAATATATTTGTTCTCAATAAAATTGTCTCGATATAATTGTTTTATTTCCATGTTTATGATTAATTATTTATTTGTTTAATACAAATAGTAGGTAAAGTGCGACAATTGAGTGAACCTGTGTGGAAGGAATGCGGGCAAAACCCTCCTGATTAGCGCGAGATTAAATAAACATATACGCGGGTCGTCGCGTCAGGATAACCGCAATTTTCGCGATGCACCACGTCGAGGAACCGTCGCGTCGTATAGTATAGGTTTTCGTCTTCCCCTCTGCTACTTCATAGGGTAATAAGGTTCACTCAGTACCGTAAAACGAGGTTACTTTGTGACAAATTTCACGGTTTCGGTTGATTTTTCTGAATCTAAAAAGAAAAAGATTAATTTCTGGCAGGTCAATGATAAACTCACATCATTTGGCTTTTAAGATGCAATGAGATATTTTGAAAATTTTTAGAAGTAGAGCCGTGGTTCACAAAAATAATATTCACAATCTCACCCCCATCAATGGGGGGACTTTGTGACAACTACAAATTTGCCCACCAGTCCAAAGTCGTCCTTTAGCGGACCGAGAATATGACACAAATTAGATACAAATGGGACTAATTTTATTAGATTTGTTTTAAATTCATCCTACTAGTCGTGAGCACGTCTAACTGATGTGTCACAAAGTGCCCCCAAAACCAAATTTTATTGAACTTAAATGGTTTATTTGTCTAATAGGTACATATAAAAGTGAAAAAAACATACCTAATACCTAACTTGGAACTAAGGTAACTCAAAAAATAAACTAAAAAAAGGTTACTCCAAAAAAATAAAAAAAATAAAATGGTACTAACATTGTTAGTACCACATAAATTGTGTCACAATTTCACCACGAAATTTGTTGAAATTTTATTAAATATGGCGTCACATGCTTGTTGATTAGAATCATGAAAATGTTAATTCATCAGTGAATAGCCAAAACTACAAAGAACACTACCTAAACTCAAATCCTGGCTACATGAGATAGTCTCAGTTGGGCAAGGTAAAGTTCACAGCAGAAGTAAAATATTGAAATTATCTGTTGTTGATATTTTCCGCACGCACAATTGGACGCCGTCTTTCACAACATTAATTGATATACTGATTTGTTGGCGCGCTTTTTGGAACAGTGTTACCAGATTGGGGGATTTTCAAGTAGATGGGGGAAAATCTGGGGGATAGTTTTTTCTGGGGGATTTTTTGGGGGTAAAAATTGTGAGAATTTTCGCTATTGGGGGAAATCGGGTATATTTCAATGAATAAAACTAAAGTAAGAAATGTATTAAAACGCTAAATTTTAAGTTATGTCTTATTTCTTATTTTATGTTATCAAGTAAGTACTACTATTTTTATAAATTTAGATTATTTTTTAAACTATATCCAAACTTCTTGGTACAACTGTACTTATCTGTTCTGTCACCAGTCACAACATTTTATTTCATTTGTCATTTGTCAATTGTCATTTTATTTTTGGGATTAGAAAAATATAAACAAATAAAAAAGTGGTTAGGGTATGAGTTTTATTTTAAAATATTCAACGAATTTGTCTTTTTTTTTTGCAAGTATGAGTCGAGAATAAATCTATATTTATTTGGGGGATTTTAGTTGACAAACAGTGATTTTTGGGGTATTTTTGAAACCCTTTGGGGGAAATTAGTTATAACCATCTGGCAACCCTGTTTTGGAATGCCTTGAGCGCAATCGCGAGGCTGTCGGTTGAGAAATGCGCGAACTGTTGAGGATTTGGTGCGCCCGCTACCATGTGTCACAAAGTCACCTGGCCGTTCTAAAGTAACCCCGTTTTACGGTACTTTAGGTACCGTCATTTGGGGTGAAGTCGGACTGTGGGGGTAAACTAGGACAGACAGGTATTGGCCGGCGTTTTTTACGATATCGAGTATCGAGACGCCCAAAAAATCCACCGACCGGCATATTCCGCTTAGTTTAGCTCGAGTGTCGTTGAGAGTGGTGCATTTTTGCTGGATAAATTCGCCGTAGAGCACGTGGTCAGAATTTTATAAATTTTATTATTTTCTTAGAATTTGAAAACTAAAAAAGAAACTGTTGGGCACTAGGGAATACTGAAACTATGTACTTAATGAGCTATTATTTGTTATGTGCTCTATTATTAGTAAATCCCTGGCAAATTTTTTATGTGCTCTATTATTAGTAAACCCATGGCAATTTGGTGAAAAAATATATATATATATATTTTTTTTTAAATAATGGTGTTTCAGTAAAAAAAGTCATTTTATAGGGGGGAAGGCGGACACTATGGTTAGGTGCTAAAAGAAGAAAATCGGCATTAATTTCAAAAATTACAATGAAGAAAACGTCGCTGCTAGAGCACTCGAAAATATTAGACGAGGCAGAAAAAGTATAGACGAGCTGCTGAGTATTATGGGGTTCCCAAATCCACCTTACATGACAAGAAAAAGGGAATAAAAACGAAGAATCATGGCGGGCAACCGTTTGCATTTTTTTTACCTAAAATTTATAATATTTTGCTATAAATATTATTTTTTTAATTTTTTCTGTCGGACTGCACCCCGTACTAGGGGCTAAAGACACTTTGTAATGCATAATAAATGGTCGTCGGCCTTTACCCCACACATAGGGGTGAAGGCGGACACACAACTTACCTAAAAAAAAGGGGGGGATACAAATGTCATTACTTTTAGTATGTAATTTGACAAAGGAGACATGGAAGATTCTTAATTATTTTTTAGGGATTTTTTTTTTTAAATTGTAGATTTTAATAACAAAAATCTGCAAAAACCCCAAATGACGGTACCTAACGGATTTTAGCAAGCATGAACCAGATTGTTTCTAGTTTAGGTTTTCAGTAACGCTCCAGTGTGGATTGCCGGATCGATTAAAATGTTATATACCTAGCTGTCAAACCAATGAAGCAATTAAATAGTCTGCATAATAATAGTATACCTACAGTGAATAAAAATGATAATGGTTTGGTTTGCACAAGTGTAGTTTTGGCAGTTTTTGACGCTAGAATAATCATTCTCAAAATCAGAATTATACGAGGTTTTCCATCACAGCATATACAAAACGTAACCTGGCTAGAAGAGTTTGCTTAGGTTTCAACAAGAGGAGCGTAAAATCCTCGGTAAAATCGTTTCAAAAACCGGTGCAGCAGTAATGTTGAAGCATGCTCACAAAATCGATCAGAACAATTCTGTGACGGTTCGAGCCAGCATTCCATGCAACAGTTAGCGCTTGCGCAGTAGCTCAAAAATTAACTTGATTGTGAAAAAAAGTTGACTCTATAACCCTTCTCACGTGGCTCCGGTTTAACAAACCGCAACATACCGCTCAAATTCGAGTGGTAGGTATCCATCAAGTCACTTTGTAACCGGGTTAGAAAACGGTATGTCATTTCTCTAACCGTTTTGTAACCCAGTTAGTTAAACCGGAGCCACGTGAAAAGAACTTATGAAAGGAACGTTTTATCAAATCAGTGCTCCAGTGATCCAGGTTTGTTTGACATTCGCATGAAGTCACAAGCCCCACCAACTCTGTAAAGTTCGAGTAGACGCTCCTCGGAGCTGCTGTATTGTTGTTTTATATCTACTCATCAAAAGAAAAAAAGTTGAAAGATGCTCCAAGCACTCAGTGCTTCAAGACGAACTCATAGTTAGTCAGGCATAACGGGTGAAGCTCCGAAAGTCCTCAAATGCACCTACTAACCTTGCGTTCGGTATTTTACTCAAAGAGCAGAGCGGAGCCGTAATCACGTGACCAGTGAGCGAACAGAGCTGTTAAAAGCTGTATCAGAGGGCTCGAAATTGGAAAAGAGAACACTCTGCTTCTTTAAAAAGTGCGAGTCACTCGAAATCTTTCGGAGTCACTCAAAGAACCAAAAAGAACGCGGCTATGAACAACGGATAGTCAGCAGGGCTGCGTTCAAGAATTGGTTATTGGTGTGGAAAAAATTTCAGGGAGTGGAGGGCGGACACACTTGGTGTGCAAATCTAGCTCTAGGTTTTTGAAAGGTGACAAGGTTTGTATAGTTTGTGGTTTGTTTTGTTCATAAATTTAATTAAATTGACAGAAGTAGAGATGATATCTCTGTTTTCACACAAATGACACAAAAAAACGTTTTTGATTGGTGCCAATCGCCAAAAAAAAAAGTTTTTCTGGCGATTTTCAACCAATGAAATTCGTTTGACTGGTTTATGATTTCTGCGACAACAGACCTGTTATGCATCCTTAAAATGCCAGTGTATCAGGTTCTCGAACGGGTGTGGAAAGTTGCTACGCCGGTCTTCGGCAAGGATAATACACACTACTAAGGATTGCTTATCGGCCTCGTTTTTGCTTATCGCCGTCGTATTAGTGTGTCACCATTTCCGACGTCATAACTAATTCGTTAACTGTTTGCACTAACGGTCGTAGCTTAAAATTTAAATTTATGAAGAAAATTATTCTTTAATTTTGAATAACATAATAGGCAAAGAAGAAGATGAAAACGAAATGTAAAAAAGAGTTGTTTTAGAATGTTAATTAATGTAGTAAAACCAAGTATGCATAAAGCAAAAGCCCGCGAAATCATAACCTGTAGTGCAAACAGCCTACGTCGAGGCGAAAAACGACATGCTGTCTACGTCACAACCGGTGATTTGGTGGGGTGGGGGGGCTCTAGATTTGTTCCACACAGGCCTTATGAGGATGGGCTATCCTGTAGTAGTAGTGTGTATTATCCTTGGGTCTTCGGTCTACCACTATAGTTATATTCCTTTCACACCTATGAGGAGCTCCGGAACAGCTCCGGGGCGTTACGCGCTTATTTCTTTCGAAAAGTGTTTGTTGCAATTGGTTGCACCTGAGTGCTGAAGCCCTACTCAAACCATTTAAATGCATGAAAGCCAGCGCATCTGTTCCTTTCAAATCGGGGTCGACTTACACCGAAGCGAGTAGCTCAAGTGTTTCAAGCTTGTGAAAGGAATACAACTATCACAATCCACCGGCCTGACAAATGACAGTGACATTGTGATATTTTTTGTATTTATTTATATATTTTTTAATTTGGTGGATAGAAAATTTTTCTGAAAAAGTTATTGTGTAGTCCTCGTTAATTTCGTTATTAAGAAGCAATTCCGTGTTGTGGAATTGAGTAGTTCATTTCTTTGCATTTCAAGTTGGCAGACTTATTGCTTACCTACTTAATTTCTAAGCCCATATTTTAAAGACTACAGGTGTTGGATTGCATTTTAGAAACCAGACCAGAATAATCATAAATCAGTGAGTGCTCCCATTGAAAAATTTAAAACATTTTATGGCCTGCTGTAAGAGTCTGATGCCTAAACTTCGTTTCATTATCAATTTTTAAAAGTTCAATTTTTTTCAGGATTTTTTTGATAGTAATGTTAACAGAAACGAGTAAATCAGAAGGATGAGCAACAAGAAAACTTGCAGAACATTTATAAATCGTACAGAAATATGTACGAAATTGGTTAACAATACATAGTGTTTATATTTGTTATAATGGACCAAGTGGAAAAACATGAAGCCAGCTCCTGGGCTAGCTCTAAGCTTTCCTGTATATATGACACACCATGTGACCCTAAGGACAGGGATTATGAGAAGATATTTTGTCCCAATAGTGAGCTATCTGAACCACCAAAAACAAGGTGTGATCGATTAATAACTGGTTCATCATGTCAGGCACTCAAACATGCAGTCTCTGCTTTACATAGACTTGATGATTTTCATAGAGAGAAAATTGGATCGGGATTTTTCTCTGAAGTATTCAAGGTGAGTACCTGTGTGAGACTTTGGCACCTTTTGGCCATAGCAATTAGGCTCTTTCAGGCCTTGGAGCCTTCGGGCCCCCCGCAACTGCGGGGGTTTGTGTTAGTAGCGCTATGCCACTAAATAACAATAATGCTGGGTTTAGTGAATGCATGAGCACAATTTCAATGATTAGCCATAGTCACTTCCTTAATGTTAACACCTCGGTTAACACTTTGCATAAGGTATAAAGGGTGTTTACCGAAGGAGTAATTTAATACATATCAACTCTCAGTTATTGTCAGACATTCAATCTTGTCATAATCATAAAGCATAAAACTTAAAAGTTAGGATTTTTGGGGTTATTCATTGTGTTTATGCTTTAATCGTTAAGACCTATGTTTTCAGTAAACACTGTTATTAGAATTCATATATATTTTTAACTTTTATGACTTATGCGCTAAAATTATGCCTAATCAATAATTTATGCTTATGCGTTCACTAAACCTGTAATAACTGATAACAAAGCCTAGATCTTAACATTTCTAAAGACTATAAAGTCAAGTATAGGCGATAGCAAACAATAGGTAATTAGTAATTTCCTGAATTTAAGGTATTTCAATTGTATCATAACATGTAGCTTAGATTTTCAATTTATTGAACAAAAAATTTAATCAAGAAGAATTTCTCAAGTAGTTTGATAAATTATTAAACAGTTTTTTTACATTATTCCACAAATTATCGAATAATAACACTAGTTTACAAGGATTTCGCAACACAGTAGCGCCATATATTTTTTGTTTTATTAAGCATTCCTGATTCCTAATAAATTCATAAAAAATCTCCATCACGTCAATTTTTCTTTACATAAAAATTTAAACTTCCTATATACTCCTAACTACAAACCGCCTATTAATTGAATAAAAAAATCAGGGAACACAAAAACTGGAGATATTTGAATTTTTATTTAAAAATCCTGACGTGATAGACAAATTCTGTAATCAAATTTTGCTTCAGCAATAGCGTTTTAACCAGGATATGATACTCTGGTTTTTGTTGTGAACCAAATCCTTTTGTTTGTAGAGTAGTGTAATTAAATCATGAATAAAAATCTGGTTAGGTTTACTGTAGCGATGAATAGGTATTAAAGAACAATACTTATATTTTATTAGCATTGGTTTGTTGTGTTGCAAAATATACATGGTTATGTGTGGAAATGGTTTAATATTTCAGTAATTATGTGAAAAATCTCGGTAATAAAATATTAAAGGTACCTACCACCGAATCTACCACCTACTTATGATTTAAAAAACCTGAATACCTCAGCGAATACTTAAGTAGGGTTAATGATTAATCCTTGGGTTAATGAGCTGATTTTTGACCAACTAACAGAAATTTCATTTTTGAAATGCAACACCTAAAAGAAAAATTACTTAAATTTCACATAAAATATAATTTCCTCTTGTATTTTCTGGTTTGTTGAAGTTTTAAGAACAGTTTGCGAATGCGTTTTTTACTCGATTTTTTGAGGCTTGAATTTAGGAAAAGAAAAAGAACACAGGAAAAATATAAATAAACTGTGACATTTCCAGCAACCCCAAAGATATAGCAGAAATTCTGAATAATTAATTATTTTCTCAACAGCATAGAAATCATTATACTTTTTTCATATAGACAAAATTAATGATGACTCTATCACCTATTTGATGTGTCAGTTTGATAGCAGTTTCACCTTTTCGATTGATGGATTGTATGGTTTAGTTTTATCTGAGGTTTTATCCTTGTTTTCTCTTTGCCTAATAAGAAATTCCTGTCTATACAATAAAAAAGTTCATTAGAAAAAACATAAGCACCACGATATTAAAAAATCCCTTTCAAACTAAATAAATCTCCCGATAAAACCTAACTACTTCTTTAGGATCTATTGAATTACGATGTTTATTGAAAGCCTAGTCAAGAACATACATTAACAATAATGGCAATTCAGAAAATCAAAAGGATACTTTTAGATGTGGGTGATTTTGTTTTTCCTAGAAGGTTAAAATTTTATGACCGCCCAAAAGAGCCACCAAATATTCTGTATACCTTCTGCTGATAGAGATAAACTTGGTTTCACCTGAAAATAATTATTATAATTTACATATTATAAATGTGAATCCTACCACTCCGAACTTAAACTCTTATTTTTACTCTTCTATTCACTTTTATAGAAACGCTTCTTCATTTTCAAAGTAAAACCAATCGGAAACTGCGATCGATTGCTGAAAAAGTGAAAAAGAAAAAGAAAATAGTTAGGTACCTAAAATAAATTCCATTTAGACCCTCATTCAAGGGTACAGTATTATTAACATGTCTGGATTTGATTTTATTAAATCTGTTTTGCATTATACATTGATAACTTTTGCGTGAGCAATTGTTGACATATCTCAGGTTAAATTATAAAGAATTTGCAGAGAAGTTCCATAAGGATCTCTATCTTTATAAAATTTCTTTGCAATTTAGTTATAATTTAAACTGAAATATGTCAAAAATGGCTCATGCAAATGTGATCAACATATATATATTTGTAATTAGGAAGAAAAGGTCTTTCATTTTATCGCAAAATATACAGGGTGTTCCATTTGAAAAAGTCGAAGTTGTCTACGTTTCTCCATTTTCCGATGCGATTTTGTTTTTTGATAACGTTAAAAGAAAATATAGAAAAAAACTGTCAAGTTTTGTATTTACAATTTTTTTCTATCTTAAATAGTAAAGGCTGTAGTACGGTGCCAAATATAATCAAATACCCTGTACAGGGTGTCCACATTTATAGACTCAAATTTCAATAAGTACTATTAGGGATTTTTTTAGAAAAAATCTGATAGCAGATTCTTGTTTAGAATGGTCTAAAACCCAAATGTACTAATTTTTGTTTCAATATGATACAGTGATGACAACAAATTTTCACAATTTAATGAATCAAACCGCAAAAATGTTATATTTTGAGACAAGCTTACTACAAATTTTGGTTAAGGATATTCTAAAACTATGTTGTATCAAGTTTTGTTGTTGTCAAGGCCTCAAAATATGACATTTTTCCGGTTTGGTCCATTAAATTTTGAAAATTTGTTGTGATCACGCTGTATCAAATTGGAACAAAAATTAGTACACTTGAGTTTTAGACCATTCTAAAGAAGAATCTACTATCAGATTTTTTCTAAAAAAATCCCTAATAGTACTTATTGAAATTTGAGCCTATAAATGTGGACACCCTGTACACCAGTACAGCCGCAGAAATGAAATTATGAGCCAAATAAGTGCCAAATACTAGTAGATATCAGACAAAAAAAAATGAATTGAATCGGTTGAAAAATAAAAATTTTAGAAGGGTGGTCAGTCCTTAAGCGGGACACACTGTAGTTTTTTTTTCAACTAGTTGGGGAGACATCATTAACGTGGCCCTTTTGGGCGTCCTCGATCAAATGTACTATCTGACCAAGTCAAGAACACTGGTTAAAAGAATGTGAAGAATTTAAGTTAATAGAAAACATAGTTGTAACGTACACTCACTACAAAAAAATGAGGCGTTTAATAATTGTTAACAAATAACAATCGTTAATAAACAACAATTGATGAGACCTGCTATAGGTCGAAACTGCTATAGGTCGAAACGCGTCTATGGATGGAAAAGCGGAGAAAATTAATGCAAAAAACTTTTCTCAAACAGTGGTACTTTTGGGTGAAACCCAAACGAACTGAATTTTGGTCTGCCTGGAACGTTCACCATTTAGCACAGCAAAATTGCGTGTAGTGTTGATTATCGTGTCCTAGATGGCGTTAAGATCAAGATTCGCTCTTCGAATTTCTTGCATTTGCCTTTAGGCGAAAAATTGGATTGGTTTTCTTCGCTTTTCCAAGCCATACTGATGAGACCTGCTATAGGTCGAAACGCGTCTATGGATGGAAAAGCGGAGAAAATTAATGCAAAAAACTTTTCTCAAACAATTATTAAACTCGTTATTTTTTTCTATGAACTAAAATTCTTCATATTCTTTTAACCAGTGTTCTTAACTTGGGCGGACAGTAGTTATGATTACAAAATAATACAAGCTAAATGGAAAAAAAATAATTTGAAGTACCAGGCTCCAGCATGAATCAGAGGTTATTCTAACGTGCAGTTGGACACAAAATGTGGGGTAAAAAAAGTGTATTGTGCAGTAGGAAATTGAAATCTGTGTAGTTATTTTTTCATTCATTACGAACAAAAATCTTGAAACAGAACAAACTAAAAATAATATAGTTGATATAATACATATGAGAATACAATTTCTTGCTATTTTTCCCTCGGATCGTTCTCCAAACTCTTCGCTTGTCTCATCCTCATCATTAGCATTGGCTTCAGCATAAATAAATACCTTTGTACCATCTTTGTTGTTTGGGCTGTGCAGTTTCCGAGACTCTGTGCTGACGCTATTATTTAACCAAACCATAGTGGCATCTCGAGGATACCATTCATTTTCAAAATCTACTTACAAGCTACTTCCAGTTCGAGATAGGCCTTTAATGTATTTCTGATTGCTGGTACCTATAAGTCTTTCCACATCCGCACTATGCGATTTGGCATTCAAGACCAGTGCGAAAATTTTAGTTTCAGTAAGAAATTCCGAAGAACTGGTGAAAAATTTAACCAACTCAGAATTCAGAAAGCGTTAGTTTCTGCAACTTTTCTATTTGTGGATGTTCTAGTATTTCGTCATAATTTAACTTGAATTCAGTGTTAAACAAAGATCTTTCCCCTAAATACAAGGCTCCCCTTCAATATCTACTGCGCTTGACAATTCTAAATTCGTAGATGGTTTTATCACTGATAGCTTATCAGCATCTATTTCATACCTTCCGGTAAGGAATAAAAATAGGTACGAATGATTTAGTAGCAGTTAACAAAACCAAGTATTTGGGTTTTATGAATGATAATCCTTCAACATTTACTTAAAGGACATCCTCGAAAACATACTTAATATCATTAACCAAAAATCAAGAAATGTCTATTTTCTATGCTCACAAAATGGAGCGAACTAAACTACAATATTTTATGCCCTGATCTCATCTCATCTTGTGCACCGACAGGGTGATTCATGTAGCCCGTGTATTAGCTTTCAAGTGAATAATTAGATGCTATCTCTATTAATCCACCTGCAAACTGGAAAACTTTTTATACGTAAATTTGTATAAATAAAGTCTAAATAAAGAAATTTGTTATTGAACTTATTAAATAAATTGACCAAATATACACAGGATATCGAGCATGATATATATTTTTTATGATTTATATTGTAATTTTTTTACACCTGGAATATATTGAATTGAATTGGATATTAAAAAAGTACATTTTCAATCACGGGTCGCAAATTTCAACAATATTATTATGAATGAATAGCTACTTAATTATTTACTTGAATGAGTAACAATCATGATTCATGCATGACCCGAAATATAAATGTGATGCTTTCCGAGCGGGTAAACCAAACCGCATGTGAAAATGCGTCCACATTATAAAAACGCAAACTTTTCAAAAGATTTTCTTCAGCAATAATTGTAAAGTAAAGTAAATCTCTATTTCGTAAAAAGCTAGTTATCATACATAACACTTGTGTACCTATTCTTATCGCAACCAATTTTACAACTAGCAATTTAATATTTTAACGAGTATTTTAAGGGATTTTCTCAATATTCTTGGGTATTTTTACTTTCACAAAATAACTTTCTTGCTGATTCCATTGCTATGCTAAGGCTTCCATTATAGCATCCTTGTTTCTTGGGTTTAGAGCTACATAAGATTATTAAGCCCCACAAATTAGTTTTATGATCTTGCTCACCTTTTATAAACGCTCTGCTTTACATAGACATTGTTATTTCATTGCTTATTTTGAAGGTCCTCTGATCCTTCCAATAATATCCAAAAAAAACTGAACTGAAAACCTGATCTTTTATGAAGAAATATTTTAAAATAAATGGCCCTCCATCAATTGAACGACGTCTCTCCTTTGATTCTACTTAATTTTTTAAATATGGCTTTGATTTTATGAAATACCATTTTAGCAGCATTTTCAACAGGAATTTGTATGTAAATAGTACCTACTGAAATAATTTGTTATATCTTTTAAGGTGACTCATAAAGTAACTGGCAAAGTTATGGTCCTGAAAATGAACCAGCTTCGATCAAACCGTCGTAATATGCTGAAAGAAGTGCAATTAATGAATAGACTGTCTCATGTAAATATTCTTAGGTAAGTACAAATATGCCTATATTTGACGAGTATACAGGCTGGTATAAAAAGTTGAAAAAAATAAATATATAAATTAATGAAAATGTATCTTCTTCTGGAAGTAAATACACACTTATGTACATATATACATTTTTCGAGAGTAGTATCGGGAAAGTTGATTTATTTCTGTCTACTTCTGACAAGATCTCAATTTTGTTTTTTAGATTAATGGGTGTTTGCGTTCATGAGGGTCAGCTGCACGCGCTCACCGAGTTCTGCAATGGCGGATCTCTGGATCAGGTCATACAGAATCGTTCTGCACCTTTACCACAACAGTTACGGGTGAGCATAGCTCATGACATGTCATGCGGCATGGAACACTTGCACTCAGAAGGAATCTTCCATAGAGATTTGACTAGTAAGGTACGAGTATACATTTTACCATTCTTATATACATTTTATACAAGGTGAACAAAACAAAGCGATTTTCAAGTATTAAGTTCGGGAAGTCCGCTCCTTTGGAGGTTTAACTATGATTGAATCTATGATTGATTGAATCTAAACAACCATTATTTTTTCAACTGAGTGACTGGCTGTTCTCGAAGTGGCTATTCCATTATTTTTAGAAATTGGGTTTCAGATTCAGTTGAGCTTCAGTGGCTCTTATTTTCTATTGACATTTTTTTATTTATTTTATACAAAGTATCAAAATACAAAAATACAGGTAACATACAATAAAATCGTAGGAATAATCTCAAGCAATGTAAAACAATCACAACATAACATTTGTCAAAATATTTGTCTGGATAGTTGTACACAATTATTCACAGGCAAACTTGGGCCAGCCTCCGCCAATTTCGACAAACAGACCAACCACACATGCGTGTTGGCTGACGTTTGCCAGCCTTTGCCATATGTGTATGCCCGGCATTAGGATAAGTACAGTTTTCTTTGTTCGCAACTGCTGGTAGCTTGGGCAATTTCGCACTTCGTTATGTATACTCCAATGTACCAATCACAGAACTAGTTGCAGGCATCTGCCTGCTAAAAATCAAATTATTTTGTTCATAGAATCGCGAAGCGGTGAGAGGCTAGGTGCACTACTCGGGTATATTTCTCTTCATTTATTTATGTCAGATTGTTTATTAATCTGCGGCGAGCAGCGTGACGAGATGAACAACTCCACTATGTTTTTACACTTAGTTCACTATGTTTTTACACTTAGTGCAATTTTTTAGACTAGACTAACCCAAACAATTCCCTGTTTTTGAAAAAAACAAAACAATGGGCACCCATTGTCATAGGGCCCTAAGTCATAGTCTTTTCAACCACTGTATTGGCATGTTGCGTGCTACATCTTTTTATTGGCGCATCCCTAAAGTCTACTGGTTTTGTTCTGTCTCCATGGTAAACTGTATACTAGGGTATGAACGTTTATAGTTATTCCAAGAACTGACCCAGTCTATCTCTTCTATTCGATTTTTTTTCACTGAAAATTCTCCTACAAAGAAGCTCGCTATTACCTACTGAAAAGGTACCTGTAACCTAGACTATATTATTTAACCTATATACTTTGAGGCCATATTCTTTCTTTTGTACTGTATTTTAAATGTTTATTAACCTCTATTATAGAATGTCCTGATTAAAAAACTGGATTCTGGTCACCAGCAAGCAGTAATCGGCGATTTCGGGCTTTCTGCTTGCATACCAGACCCTTCCAGTAAGACTAAGCTTTGTACTGTGGGTTCGCCTTATTGGATGTCTCCCGAGTGCCTTAAGGTAATAATTGATTTTTTTTGTCACAATTAATTAAAAAGCTTGAAGTCTTGTATAATATAAACTTCTTTATACTAAGAATATTACATTCTGAGGTTTGCATTGGATATTTTTATTCAAGGGCTTGTATTATGATCAACGTAGTGACGTATTTAGCTACGGCATTGTTCTGTGCGAGCTGATTGCTCGTGTTGAGGCAGACCCCGATCAGCTTCCAAGGACAGATAATTTTGGCCTGGATTATTTGGCTTTTTCTGATCTTTGCGGTCAAAATGTTGTACCTGACTTTTTAAAACTAGCGTTTAGGTAAGAATTCAACCATCCAATTGATTTAAGGGACTTGAGTTGATAACCATAATTTGTATCTATTTCGCAGATGTTGTACCATAGAACCAAAAAGTCGTCCGACATTTACTGAAATAAAGAACACTCTGGGCGAGATTTTGCATGATATGAGGACAGTATCTGCAGTCAGGGATAGAGACATTAGCGTATCGATTTGTGCCTGTACTGCCAAAAGCGAGGAACAGTTACCAGTGGTATCCAATCAGGCGTCCACATCAGCACCTCAACACAGAAAGAGTAAGCACTTTTCTGAATGTAATTTTATAATAGCATCGCAATGGTTTATGAAAAAATTAATCTCGTTTCTTTCCAGTTATTCATCGGCGGTCTTTCTCAGAAGACATATCCGTACTTGCTCTGTTTTTATCACCTAGCGACAAAGCCCGCCGGCATGCCCTTACGATGTGCAAACAAGACCCGCATTATAAGCCACGCACTTCAAATCCGTTCGCCACTTTGACCCAGTTCCAAGGGGTCAAAAAATTACTAGGTAACTTTTCGTCTTGCTGTGAACTTCCTTCGCCTTTTGTTGAAGCTACCGCTGCATCCGATACACCCAACTCTTTACCAGGTAATCAATCAAACTAAATTTTTTTCAAGTTTGTATCTGCAGGGTAACTAGCTAGAAACTCCTAAATGTGAACAAAGAGTGTGTTAGTGGACTCGCGGAATCCCTGACAATCATGTAATCAATGCAAAACCCATATTCCAGAGAATTTGATTTTGAACAGTGTTTTGAAAATACCTAACCAGTTTTTTTTTATCATTTCATAATATTCAAACTTACTAAAGGAACCGATGTACATAACCTTTCAACACGTCACAGAGATTCATATTGTGTCCCGCATACCCAGTGACTTTTTCGGCGTTCCTCTAGCTACAATGCAGTGGCTGCATTTCATTCACTGCCCGCTAGCGTCAGAGTAACGCTCAATTCGGCAGCATTTTGTCAAAAAGTAAAGAAGATCCAGTTGGCAGGTTGAAGCAGACATGAATGTCGCACTAGTAATGGGAATATATTTGCTATTTTTATTTTTGATTATTTTATCATTTTAATAAGTTATTATTTATTTTATTATTATTTTGTTCCCTTTTTTTTATCTCATTAATATTAATGTGGGAATTCTTGTATCTTCACAAGGGTGGTTGTATGAGCAGCTTTAGTTGGATACCGCCACCCAATTTGAAATATTATTTTTTCTGTGTATATATTATGAATTTGAAATAAAAGGCAAATTTATTTATTATTTATTTATTTTTTTTATCGGTATGTGAAAACTTAAATTAATAGGACTTGTTCTTATGTTTTATAAGCTTGTATAGGCTTAAGCTCATTTACTATGTTACCTGATTCCTTCATAGCTTTATTTCTATTCTACTGTTGCCTATGCTAAGCTTATTTAAAATAATAACTCTCCCAATTCTTGTTTCAATGCCTAATAAGCGATTTGAAGGACAATTTTATTTAAGAATTTATTAAAGAAATGTAATTCTAGTCCTTCTGAAAATATTTTGAAAAGCTGTATGAATCTGTTAATGAAACTGATAGAAAAAATTAAATATTTTTTACCCTTACAGGTTCTCCAACTGCTGTCAGGAAATCCAACAAAAGTAAGTCTTCCATCTTCACCCATCCCCTGTACAAAGGGGGTTCTAGCAGCAATCTATCGGAAACTGAAACGCCCACGTCAACGAATCTCCGCAGACGAGGATCTTGCGAATCGGGGTTTTATTCCAGCATCGGAGAATGTCTTTCACCCAGTAGCCTTTGGGGGGACAGTGGCACCGCAGTAAGTTCGTTAAGGTCGTTAGACGAAGTAGAACCGACTGAATTACAGGCTTTATGTAAACGCGCTTCTTCAATCTATACTGATAGCAGTGAAGATATTTCCAGTCTGACCGGCTCTGACTGTTTCGCCGACTTGCAGCCCAACATATCGACAATCGTAGACTATTTTGAGAAAAAAGGCGCCACATTGAGGCATCCTGGTGGAGTCAGGGGATGTTTGCAATTGAGTTCTAGAATAGCAACTCTGCGCAGATCACTAGAGAAACATAATTCAACTGCTGTGTCTAGTAGCACTGGAACACCTTCGACAACGCCATCCCAGAGGATCAAGTGCTCGAGGTTGGTGATCTGTGAGGGAGCGGTCAGGTCAAAATTACCGTTGTTTGACAAAAAATAGTTTTCTTAGGCTTAGTCAATCGTATTCCCAAAATAAAGTTTATAGGAGATCTTCATGAATCCGATTGGCCACAGCTCTGCTGTGCAAAAAAAAAAATTTTTCTCTAGTCAGTTATCAAAGTTGATTCTGTAACGGTAGTCTAAAATGAACGCATTCCGCACGATTGCTCCGTCCTTACAAGTAGAATCCTACAGTATCCATAAATTTGACTACAATACCAACAAATGAAAATTTATTTAAAAAAAAAATGCGTCATAACATTTTAGACATTTACCTGAAATGTGTAAATGGTTCTCAAGTTTATTTTAGACTGTATTTTCTTGTATTAGCATGTTGAAAGTCTGGTGGCATTACGAATTGTGGTCCAGATTTTTTTTTTAAATATTAGTAATAGGTATATACATTTTATTTAACAGTTTCTGGTGCCAAACTTCTTCTCGGAATTTCAGTCGGGAATTTTGAAATTCACATAAACTCTTGTGCCAAGAGACTTAAGCACTTGTTATAGAAATTCTGTTTTCGTTTCAATTATTGATTTTTTTAAAATTAAGACCTAACTTTGAAATTATGCAAGCCAGAATTACTTGAAAAAGTTGAAATTATTTGAGCTAAACAATGTAAACATTCTAAATCCTATAAATAATTCTGGCGTTTTGGTTGTCATTGTCAACTGTCAATGAAAATGGCGTTCACGTAGTATATCATCATACAGTCATGCCTTTGGCAGACTTCATTGCGAACCCTTCTTCTTAACTTTTAGACTAGTTAGTATTTTTCAAAAAAGTATTTTTAATTATCTATGTGTAAACTGTAAATTTAAAACAAATATTTAATAACATTAACATTAGACCTAATTATTTTTATTGTTACAAAAATAATTGTTTCCTTCAACTTTTAAATTGGATTTTTACCGACAGTGTGAGAAAAGTTTTTTATTTGACATATTTCTGAAAGTTTGCATGTGCCGGCCCTAGACAGTCCTGAGAATAGAGAATTTTCACAAATATTAGAAGGCAATAATTTAGAGTATGAAAAGTGTTTTTAGGTTCACCTAGGTCATTGACGCTACTGAAGCTAGTGCAAGTTTCAAAATGACTGTATTAAGACTGAATAACTGAGCTCCTGGCCAATGATTCGAAAGGTTTTTGTCATAGCATACTTCTTAACGTTATACTTTGGCCACTTAGGTGCAAATATTACTAAATATTTATATGAATCTGAATTAAATAAATTCTCAGCTATAAATTCATATACCGTGTGTGCCAAAATGTTCACAACATAAGGATTTTTTTATTTTCTTCTGTTGGGCTGGTTTTATTGTTCCTATATCTAAGTACCTACCTGAAAAATGCATCATGTGATATCAGAAAACAAAATATTTGAAAATAATACCAGAATATTTACAAAAAAATCTATTCTTTTGTTGTAGTAAGCAACTCAAATTGTGCATATGAACCGGAAAAACTTTTTCAAATAACTTTTTTGATGTGTAGCTTGCCAATTTCAAACTCAAAAATGTTAATCACAAAATTACGAAATTTATTAGAAATTCGATTTCAGCAAATAATGGCACTGTGAATAATTTCAGCATATTTTATTTTCATAAAAGTAAAGGTTTGAAGATGGCAATAAATGTCGGTAGATCTGGCAACCTTTGTTTGGTGTAACTTCAATAATTTACCTCGACCCTTAGTGTGATTGACAAAGAAAATACACTGGTTGGTAAAAATCGTTCGTCTTCTTAGAAATGATCAAGTTTGTTGGGTAGTATTAAATATTTGGTATTATTCTTCTACTATATAATGTTATAGTAGGATAGCTACCGACATACTTATTATTTTAATGAAAGTAGTTAATTTATATGTTCTTGCATACTGGCTTGACACTGAAGGCGTATTTTGGCGTGGCTGAAGACAGTCACCTTTTTAGGCAGGTAAAAATATAATTCGAGGATATTTCTGGAATATAAATGCCCGTATAAAATTTCTCTACATTGCCAGACTGGAATACAAGTCACTATTGAGATACCTGTATTTAAACTTGTGAGTTCGAGAGATTTATGACGGGTCTAAGGTCGCAGACTATTGGAACCTTTTTTATTTTTATATTAGGTATTGTATTACATTCACTAGTTCTATTTATATTTAAATTTGGATGCGAACTTTCTGTTTATTTCGAAATTTTGAGGCTTTGGAAAACTATTGAGTGAATTTTTAAAATTGCATTCCTACAAATGCTTGATTTGCAATAAATTAGGTTCAGCTTTGCACAGAAGCAGGCAAAGTTTTTTTTTTTTAAAAAAAGGCTGTCTGTTTTATTAACCAAGTGACCAAGACAAGTCTTGGAAGATCTCAAAAGATGGCATGATGATATCTAGAATATTGCTAGACAACACTGGATTAGGACGGTTATGGACAGGCAGAAATGTAAAGATATATATGGAAGGCGCCTACGTTCAGGATCGGATGAGAACAGGCTGATAAGAAGAAGACTAGCAATGCATTACTATACACTATCATTCCGTGCGTTCGTTATTTTGGTCTGAGTTCTCCGAGCTTGACTTTACCGTTCGTTTATTTGAAAAGTGTACTCGGTGCAGCCTCATTCGCGTTCGTTTATTAAAATTTCTGACACTTTTATACAGCGTTCACCTGCTCTGTTCGCTCGCTGGTCACGTGATTACGGCTCCGCTCAGCACGCTCTGCTCTTTGAGCAAAATACCGAACGCAAGGATTGTAAGGCAGTTAGAACGAGCAAAAACAGCCAAAAATAAATAAATGAATTATTGAATAATCTCAAACTCGTCAACACTGCAATTTCAGGCATCATCAGGGGTAACCAACATGGTTAAAACGAGACAACAATAGTAACCACAAACAATAATAGTTTTAATATCAATTAGTTTTTATATTTTTGTTTGAATGGTATGAAATTTAGTACCCTGGGGTCTTGGTGACGTGCAACCGATCTAGTTTTGGATCAGCTATACGATGTTCACTGTTTTTGAAAACTACGGTTGACAAAATTGAAAGCGTATTCAGTGTCAAGCTAGTACTAGAACCGACATTGCTTAATATTTTATCATGGTAGAAAATGACCATCATAAATACGTCGGTAGCTCTTGCTCTATTATATGCAACCTCTACAGTTAAGAGGTTTGTTCCAAGAAAACCACAAACATCTGACTTTCAACGACCAAAGATCGTGGGCGTTTATTCATCAAACATAACGGGTTTTACGTGAGCAAAATTTGATATTACATATGATAATATGCGAAAGTTATGAAATCTGATTGGTTGGTTTAATGTAATATGTAGTTTAAATATAGAAAATTATTCACCAATTAGATTGCACAAATTTTGTATTTATTCGTAATATTATATCTTATATCCCAAGTATCAGTTGTTTGTGATTTTTGTGGAACTTTAATATAATTAAAAACAAACAACAACCTGGTCAGGTTCAAGTGGAGTGCTCAGATTGTACATTGCAATTTATTAAAGATACACTGATTTTGTAAATAAATGTTTTGTAGCGATTATGTGTGCTCTTTATTTGTTCTTTCCTTTAACTTTACCGATCCCAGCCAGTTTTGAGAAGGCAGTCACATGGAATGGAAATCATCATTGTGAAATCGGCCTTATTATTATGCAGGTGGAGGCCAGATGAAATCGGATATCTTGTGGATCACTGGTAACCCTCTACATCAGTGTTGTCTTGATCAATTAAGGGGGCTCGATTTTGAGCAATACTGTGACAGCATTCTAACTTTTTTGTGTATGAAAATAACTGATTGATTTATAAAGGGTGTTTTAAAAAAATCGTACTTTGGTCAATAATATCTCAAAATTGCGGTCAACTAGAAAAAAAAAAGTGTGGATGTCACTGGAATCCGTTCAAGAAGGTGCTTCCAGAACGTTATCACAGAATAAACAAAAAAGTTCTAAATGCGTTTACACTCAGTATTCCCGTATTGCTCGGAATCGAGAAACGGGCTCTAGCGGAAAAACGGTTAATGATGATGATAAAAATGCGATCTAAGAGGTTTTCATAAATAATACCGTGGCGGGTTATTTTTTTTCTATCGCTTGGAAATTGTCCAAATTTGCCTACCCTGTACAGAAAAGGATCAGTCTGTCCAGAAGTACTATTTCAGGAAATTGAAAAATAAGTGTAATATGGTCCAAATGATGGGTCTCGATTTAAGGTCGAAAAAAAAAAATGAAAATATACTTAGCATTTTTCACTTTGCAGTAAGATAGCGTAGGTATGTATTGGTCTGGACGGTTTGGTACTTCGGTCCTGATACTTATATGTAATACTAAATAAGCTAAGTAATTCAATCTCCTCTGCATTCCAGTATCCTCCTTGAATTATACTTAATTGCTTCTAGTTTTAACACCTCCTTGCAACTCAAATTATAACACATGACAAACAGATAAGTAGTAGGTAGGTAGGCTGTTTCAACAAAAATTAACCAAGATTATGTCAAGAACAAATAACCAGAGATATGTAGATACAGGTGTGGAAAATTTTTCAAACTTTAAAGTCGAGTTCCATCACCTCAGGCCCCTCAGGGGAAAAGTAGAAGTAGAAATTAATCGTTTGGAACAAGCAGACGTCGCGATATCATTGAAAAAGCGGAAGGCCCTACGCTATGGGTATCTGTTTTCTCCAATTGTCATCGCACCCAAAACCAAACGAAGACTTGATTCGAGTTTGTGTCGACACGAGGTTAGCTAAAAGAGAAATTATACGACGTCATAACCCCAGCCTAATGGTGCAATACTCTGGTAACACTGTAGAAGATCATACCAATAAGTCTGTGTCCCAGAAAGTCAAAGAATAGGTACAATTTTACTATATTACAGATCAAAATGTGTATTTACCGTAACAAAGATAAAATTCTTATGGATACCTACATATTTTCACGAGAAGGAGTCCAACCTGATCCGGGTAGAGAAAAAAATATTGTAGATTTGAAAACCGCGAGAGAGTCCAACAGAAGTACGAAGCCATTTGGGTTTGATAAACTGTATGGAAAAGTTTTAAGCAAACCTAGCTAATAACACCAAAATTCTTAGAGATTCAACTCTGAAAGATTCCATTTGACAATGGCCACTAGAACACATTGATCAAACATTCATATTTTTAGAATACCAACTGATGAAGGCAACAGCATTATCCAATCTATATACAGGGTGGGGACTTTAACTGGAACTAATTCGCTAGAGCCTTCGAATAAAATATGTGGGCAAAACGCAAAAACACGTCGATCAAGATTTTTTGCTTGAGTTTTTTTCACATTAATTTTTTTATACAGGGTGATCCAAGAACAGCTGTACGGTTGTCAAGTTTATTTTTCCAAATGGTAGCCCCTGTATATTATGACATTTCTGAATTCTGCAGAAAATTCTTCTTCAACTGTTTCGGAAATATTGACAGTTGAAAATGGACTTTTTTGCAACTTTGACAGGCTGTAAAACCTTAACGGTCAATTTTAGAGGAAAACCGATTTCACACTCCTATCTTAGATTTCCATAAGCTATCACTTGACACCAACTTTGAATTTAATCCATGATTAAAAATTCCAGTTAAATTCAATTTCCAGTTAAATTCAAAGTTAGTGTCAAATGATAGTTTATGAAAATCAAAGACAGGAATGTAAAACTGGTTTTCCTCTAAAATTAACCGTTTAGGTTTCACAGCCTGTCAAAGTTGCAAAAAAGTCAATTTTCAACTGTCAATATTTCCGAAACAGTTGAAGATAGGTATATAACATTGTACATAAAATATGTCTAGAATTTTCAGCAGAATCCAGAAATGCCATAATATACAGGGGCTACCATTTGGAAAAATAAACTTCATAACCGTACAGCTGTTCTTGGAACACCCTGTATAAAAAAATTAATATGGAAAAATTTCAAAAAAAAAACCTTGATCGACGTGTTTTTGCGTTTTGTCCACATATTTTATCCGAAGGCTCTAGCGAATTAGTTCCAGTTAAAGTCCCCACCCTGTATATAAAAATGAATGCCACTTTTCGTTGTAATTTTATAACTCAAGAACGGACTCACCTATCCAAACCAAATGTTTAGGCTTTGTTCGGACTATTTATTAGATGGTTTATGTGAAGTTTGCACAAAATCGGTCGAGCGGTTCTTCATTTATCACATTTTTTGTGATAAATTAATTATTCAATAAATGGATCGAGCATCATTTTGCTGTCAAATTCAAACTTTTTTCAGCGTTGACAGTACCAGCATGTTGTTATGTTATTAATGTGGTCATTTCATTACTTATTTTATTTATATATGAAAAAAATTTACTAAGCCCGCATACGGCGCCATGTCTTATAACCGATACCAAGTTTATTTTGTATTTTGTATACCGCGCCATCTCTGATACCTGGAACGAAGCTCGGCATTGCAGATACAGTAGAACAATGCTGCACAGAACTATTCCACTATTCCGATCAGCTAGAGTGGTGCAGAAAGAGTAGTTCAGATAGAGTAGTGCATATAGAGTAGAACAGATGGAGTAGTGCAGTGCAGATAGAGTGAAATAGGGCTGCGCTAGAGATTTTTTTTGTTTTCTTTACATTCTTTGAACATTCCTGTGCCTGAGTTTATTTATTTGGTGGTACACTTTACAAGAATAATGCCCACAAGCTGCCTAAAAAAGGATGATGTAAAATTTTAATTTTAGGTGCCTTCTGATCCAGAGAGTAAACATTAATTTTCTTCAACCAAAGCCAAATTCACCATCGAAAAAAACTGAATTTAATTCAGCTAATAGATACGTTAACACAACATTTAATAGGTATATTTAATAATTCAGAGGCGGTACGAAGTTCGCCGGGTCAGCTAGTAGGATATAATATCATCATCATAATAATGTCAATAAACCAACATATTTGATAGTTGGGTCTGAAGGTCAGGTTCTCACCCAAGGTCAAGATGTTATCGTATATGCTAACAGAACAGAGAGACTACTCATTATCATACACAATCACTCGATACCGAGTATGATTATCTTCTATTTTATTCTTCGTCGATTGTACGTTTTCTGATAGCTTTATAAACCAATTCTGGAGCCGCACACTCTTCCACAGTCTTGGCACACCCAGTCTCTGGCAGCATTGCCTCTTCCTCTGATCTCCCGCTCTTTCCTGCGGTCCCTCTTTTCGGTCTCTTGTCTGCGTGCCAGTCGGGCAATTATTGGCTGGCTAGTGGCTACATGTTTGGGGCACCTTTTATAGCCCCTTCCCCTTCAGGGCGCGCAGAGTGGATCCTGAATAGGGCTGCTCAGTCACGGATACAGCACACAAGTTGCTTACAGCCAATCCTTGAGCAAAACGGCGATCACGCTATCCGCTGTCTCCGTGCCGGTCTGTCACTAAGAGCTTCCAGACTTCACTATCCTGGGCTCCTTTTTTCGAATATTTTCGCATACGAAATTTGATACGATTTCGAATGCCACCCATTTAACTTACATTGCTGTCAGTCGAATTTCGTGTACGAAATGTACTCGAATGGTTTCGAAAATCAGATCCCTGCACTTGACGATCGCCGAAGGACTTTCGTGTGCTTTGGACTTGATGGTCTTCTGTGTCCTAGAATAGAAGAAGCCTGTGCGAGACTTTCATTAACGTAGGCATGCTGATGCACAGTCAGCAGACCCACGGTCCCTAAGCTCGAGTTCCGCCAATAGAGAGACTACTATTAAATAGATACCCAATCTGTCGATAAATCCGATAACGTTGAAGAAAGGGCAGGTCATCGGTAGATGTCCCTACAGCAGCTATCCGAATAGTGAGATGCGAAAAATGAGCACCCTGTCCGACGGAGTTAATTTACCTTTTGAGCTAATGGAAAATTTCAAGAAAAAAAACTGGAACCATTTATTCAACCACAAACGGAGGAGATCATTGATTTTGTGAAAAAGGAAGCTGATTCCTTTATGCAAGAAAAGGTTACGAGGTTCTCTGTGGATTTTAGACGGTTGAAAGATTTCAAGAGGAAAAATAGCTACCCATTACCCCTAAAGTGACGATTCCCTCAACACGTTATTGGATTCCACCTTCAGATCTAAAAAGATAATATTTGCAGTTGGAACTTAACAAGTGGGATAAAGACGCGCGAGACCGTCTTTGCAGCTGGAAATTGCTAATATTGTCAATTCAAAATAATGCCGTTTGGATTATGCAATGCACATGCCACCCTTTGAGAGACTGATGAAATTAGTTATGCGAAGTCTTGGTATGCCGATGCGAAGTCTTGGTATCATGATGATGATGATGATACCAAGACATGCTTGGTATGCCCAAGTGAGTCCTCGCATATTATCGGATTCCACCTTCAGATCTAAAAAGGGAATATTTGCAGTTGGAACTTGACAAATAGGATAAAGACGAGACCGTCTTTGCAGCTAGAAATGGTTAATATTGTCAATTCAACGTCACGTCGTTCATATTATGCAATACACATGCCACCTTTTGAGAGACTGATGAAATAAGTTGCGAGGAGTCACTATTGGGCATACCAAGCATGTCGGTATGTCCAAGTGAGTCCTCGCATATTATCGGATTCCACCTTCAGATCTAAAAAGGGAATATTTGCAGTTGGAACTTAACAAATAGGATTAAGACGAGACCGTCCTTGCAGCTGGAAATGGTTAATATTATCATGCGAGAATAATCACTTGGGCATACCAAGCATTCTTGGTATACCTGGATGATGCCATGTGGTGACTTGCAAAAGAACACCTGTCGAATTTGGGGAAAGTTATCGCCAGGATGAAGTGACAACCTACAGCTGTAGTTGAATCCATCACTTCCGTTCCAAGAAGAAGTAAACTTCTATGGACAAATAGTATCATCAAGAAGAATAGAAACAGATTCAGAAAATTCCAGGCAGAATAATATTGGTCAAGAGTGGAAAACAAACATGAAGTAAGAAGCTCCTTAGGACTTTGCAGTTACAATGGACTATTTCAATAAAATTTAGATACAAGCTTAAATGAGTTTCGTACAGGCACTTCAAAACTGGAAAAATTTTAAATCCCTAATACGCGCAAAACAATGACATAAATAAGCATCAAACCAATCAAATTTTGAAAGAGTGCTCTAGCGACAAAGCACAAACAGTGACTAAATGTAGTACGTCATGAGAAAAAAAATTAAAACTAATTACAAAATTAAATTTAAATTGTGTATGATAATAATTGAATTCATTGAAAAAAAAATGTTATAAACTTGAATCCCTAGATAATTAATTTCAGTGTTTTTCTTGTTATTTTGCCAACATTTCAGAATTGAATCTAAAACATAGGAATACATAAAAATACACATGAATACATATGAATAAATAAGAATACATTGGATTACATGAGAAAATAGGAATATATGGGATCACATGAGGCTTGTACACTGGAATACATTGGCGTTTACCCCTCGCTTATACTCATCATACTAAAATTTCAAGCTATTCCAGTGAAAAATAACAAAATAATAGCAATTAAATAAATGAAAACAACTTGCAAAATCTAAACTAAGCAAAAATGCATCCTCTTATAGTTTAATTTTTTTCCGGAAAAGTACTAAAGGGAAAATTGTGGAACTTTCAGGAGAAAAAGACGAAAGTTTCGAGCTCAACATAGGTACTAAAATTTTAAACTATTCCAGTGAAAAATAACAAAATGGAAAATTAATGAAAATTAACTTGCAAAATCTAAAGTAAGCAAAAATGCACCCTCTTACATTTTAATTTGTTTCTGGAAAACTGCCAAAGGGAAAATTATGAAACTTTCTGGAAAAAAAAAGAAGCTTATTAGGCGCTCATTGTACTAAAATTTCATCCTCTTCCAATAAAAAATAACAAAATGGGGAATTAATGAAAATCAACAAGCGTTGATTGGAATACATCGGAGTACATGAAAATATATTGGATTACATGAGAAAATAGGAATACATGGGATTACATGAGGCTTGTACACTGGAATACATTGGCGGTTTGTCCCTCGCTCTTATATTTTAATTTTTTTTTCTGGAAAACTACTCTGAAGGGAAAAATGTGAAACTTTCAGAAAAAAAAAGACAAAAGTTAGGAGCTCATTATGCTAAAATTTCAAAATTTTTCAGTGAAATATAACAAAATTAATGGAAATCAACTTGCAGAATCTAAATTAAGCAAAAATGCACCATCTTCATCTTAAATTTTATTTTTTTTCTGGAAAACTGCCTGTTGGATGGAAAATTATGAAACTTTCAAGAAAAAAGAGGAAGGGGAGCTCATCATACTAAAATTTCAAACTTTTCCAGTGAAAAACAACCAAATGGAAAATTAAGGAAAGTCAACTTGCAAAATCTAAATTAAGCAAAAATCGAGGGATGAACCGCCAGCCAAATGTGTACACTGGATACATGGAGTACAAAGGAATGCACAGGAATACGAAGGAATCCATAAGAATACAAAGGAATACAAAATTACATATGACTACAAGCATTGATTGCTACAAAGGAATAAATCGGAGTATGATCGGAGTACATGAAAATAAACTGCTGGACAAATGAAACGGCACAAGCGAATTTTCAGGTTAACTTTGGATTCCGATATTACGCAGACTAAAGAAAGATATCAATGAGCGGTTTGCGGAATTTAAAAGATAATTTATGTCTAAACACGCTGCTTTGGTCCAATTTTCCAGTTTTGAAGCTTCTTACTGACTACAAGGTGAAAAAGAAAAGTAAGTTTTTTTAACTAAAATTTTCAAGTACCGGGTTTCCACAAAACAAAAATTAAATCTTTTTTATTGGCTTTCACAAATTTTTGATATTCCTCTTCGTTGATGAATGTTCGATTTTTTTTTACATTCTGTTATTTTCAGGGTTTTTTGTATTGGTAGAATACCCCTCGTTTATCTCTTTTCTAATGAGTAGGTAAATTTTAATTTATTTGAATTCTTGGTGAGCAGCGGCGTATACCGGCGTACCCATAATCGGGTAATATCCATTCACGAGTTTGTGGATGGGCACCAGCGAAACGGCTATAAACTGGTGGACTGGTGCCCCTTTCCCTTCTGGGTATAAGTTATATATATACACCGATGTTGTTGATAGGAAGAGAAATAAAGCTTTCTGTAGATCTAATGTTTGGAAATCACGTATTTCAAATCCTTTTTAAAATTAAAATTATTCTCTGAAAATAAAGAAATTTATAAAATTCTCCAAACTACGCAGTATTCAAAAGGTACAAGTTAAAACGTGTTAAAACCACACTATTGACATGATAATGCAACCTTTATCTTCAGATAAGCAGAGAAAAGCAGAGACCAGTAAGGGCGGGCAGTACCATTTCAGTGATCGAGAAGGGTTGTTGCGGCTTGCAAAACTCTAAATACACAGTCTCGTGGTTCTCGCACAAAATCAGTAAATTAATTAATCGTGGTACAAAATTGCCAGTTGACTGAGTGTTAATCCCTCGGTTAAGCCTCTGGAGAATTATTCCAGGCTTTTACTCACATTCTTATAGTTCTCTGACTTCTATATTAGATATATTTTTCTTTGAAGTCTTCAATCAAGTGCCTGTTCTAGCGACAAGTTTGTTCTGGTCTCTACAAGACAAGCAGAGTGTGGTTTTCTTTGCAATCACGGATTTTTTGACATTTGTCCCTTTTGTGAATTGCCAAATTTGTACAAAATTTATTATTATTAAAGTTATTACTATTAGTGAATAAGTGTACCTAAGTGTTTTCTTTCTACTTCTTTCTTGGCTAAAGGCCAAGTGGTCCTTCGAAGAATTATTCTTACAAGAAATTAGCCCTATGGATAAATCCTGACTGTTCAGGTGTGGCATTCAACGGTTTTGTTGCCATTGACTATAATGGATGAAGAGGAAAAATAAAAACTATCCTGTTTATACATCTAATATTTGGTAGAACACCAGCCGATGAAAATGAAACTGTACTTCCAGTTTACCTGGAAATACAGGCTCACAGTGGAATTCGCCAGAAAGGATTACGCTGCGAGCGACAGAATAAACATGTGACTCGACACACGGCAGACACTGAATACCTTTGATAAAGCTGACGCCGTCTGTTTGTATCAGCGTTAGCAAAGGAAGGGACTGAGCCCAAAATTACGAAAACTGTGTGAAGGGCCATACAGGATCCTTAAGAATATCAAAGACATGGTTTACACGATTCAACTTTCTCCGAATACCTAGCCAAAGCTTGTACACGTAGACAGGCTGGTCCGATGAAGGCGAGAATTTACCGCCTTGTGCGGTCAGGCAAAGCAGTCCCAAAACGGACAGCTTTAAGGGAGGAGGCAGTGCTATAACTCCTCAAGTTGAGGAAATTGTACACAATCTTGCCACACTACCGGATGACTTTGAAATTCGCGAATGGAATTATACCGTGCTATATTCCAGCGAATGAAAGACGAACGGAAGTGAATTATTTAGACAAAAAAAATGTGTCAACAATCAGTTAGTTGAACACGAATAAGATAATAAATTAGGTAGAAGGCGAACTCTCATACTCGATAGAAATAGAAATAGAAAATTAAGAAAAGTAATAGCGGAGAAAAGAAATGTCTTTATTCTCTCTATGACTTTTTCCTGAAATCTACGGGTAAGTTCGTTTATAGAGAAATGCGTACTAACCAACCTGAAAACATTGTAATAGATTTTTCCGATTTTCAATACCGGTGATTTTGACAGTTAATTTTTGATTGTTAATGTTATTGTTTTCATTTTGCCTTCGCCTTTGCATATTGAGATCTTTCGGAGGTGTATGGATTGAAACCATATTTCACCAGGCTGGATGAAGTTTTTCATGATTCAAGCAGAAAAGGAAGTGAAAAAAGCCAATTCATACAAGACTCTGGGTTTCTTGGTACTGCACTGGCTGCACCTACGGCTATTCCACATCCCATTAGGGATGAGGCATCATTCGAAATAGTGCTAGCGGTACATATAGATATTTAGTAAAAAACGGCAAATTGTGTTAAAAGCATGAATTTTGGTATACTTGTATTTAAACCATAACAATTGATTTGGCCCGTAGCACTATCCCACAACTGTCATTTGTTTATGTTTGTTTAAACAATTCACTCGATCTGTTAAAAAAGCACAAAATAGGCTCACCAGATGCCAATGCCAAATAAAATTTACATTGGAAGTTGATAAAAAGGACGGAAAGTCATGCTGATCCATCCAAAGGCCCATCCTGACCCAAGTCGCCATTATGCGGCCCTTATGGAATGAAAATATGAAAAAATTTGCGTCAAATTGAGTTTTTTTTTCTGATGATTTTCGATAAAGTTTCACATCCATCTTTTAACAGGTGATTAATACTTTCTTTATCAACACTGAGTCTTGAAATGGGATTAAGAGTGCGTTCCTTGTCAGTGTTGAAATGAGTTTATTTTTTGAATTTCAAATATTTTGAATAAATCACAAAAAATCGTGTATGAGACACGTCGCAAAATGGCTAGTTTTTTGCACACAATGTGTTGAATCTTCACATTTAGTGCAAAAAAAAAAACACGCTCATTTTACAACTTGTTACATAAATAGCTATTATTTAATGGTTTTATTAATTCATTTATCCTCAGTTATTCATCCACTGTCACTTGGGCGCCAAATTTTGTTCAATGTTTTCTTCTATAATACAGAAGAACAATTAAAAAAGCCTTGCAAACGAGTTCTAATGTTATTATTCGAGATTTTTGACCCCTAATTAGTCGAAATCGATTCCCCACATGCAATATCCAAAAAACCAATAATTTTGCATAAACAAAAGTGAACAATATGTTTAAACAATTAATCAAAGTGGCGACTTGGGTCAGGATTGGCCTTTGCATGGGTCAGCATGACTTTCCGCTCTTTTTATCAACTTCCAATGTAAATTTTATTTGGCATTGGCATCTGGTGAGCCTGTTTTGTGCCTTTTTAACAGATCGAGTGAATTGTTTAAATAAATATAAACAAATGACAGTTGTGGGGTAGTGCTACGGGCCAAATCAATTGTTATGGTTCAAAGACCAAGTGTACCAAAATTCATGCTTTTAACACAATTTGCCGTTTTTCTTCATGTACCGCTAGGACTAAAAACTTTTCGAATTATTTGTGACAAAAGCTTAGTAATTCTTAATGTAAATGCGAATTATGGGAATGCATGTCGTGATTTTCCTATATATGGATTCCTGTCAACATCAGACGCCAATAACAAACAAATTGATGTCACTCTCTAATCACTAATGAAAACAAAAAATTTCAAAAAAAAGAAAAGATAAGACGAAGAAAAGCTTACGTCAATGTGATTGCGTAAAATAAAAAAGAAAAATAGCAAGACCTAAAGGGGTCTTTCTATTTCCTTAGACACGAGCAGGTAGTTCGGGGTAGCGACTCTAGCCGATTGGGGTTAGGGAGTTTCCTTTTGTCGATTTTCTATCATGGAAAGGAAATTTCTTCTCTTTATTGTTACAGAGTACGGCAGCAGATAATTTGAGGGGAACGCGAGTCGATAGTAAGACACTGAGTTATGATTCAGTTTTGTGACTCATTAGTCAATCTTCAATCAAGCTTGACTACTAATGGCCGTTTGCACCGACCATTTAAAGAAAGGTTTAACAATAATCAACGTTCCATATGACATTTTCACATGTTTAAATTTTACTTTAAGCGTTGAATATCATTAAACCTCCCTTAAAATGGTTGGTGCAAACGGCCATAAGCTCATCTACTGTAGTTAAATGAGTTAAACCCGCTTACGTAACAGTGGTCGTATTTTTGAATTCATTCTAGTACATTTCGAACACGAAATTTGACTGACAGCAATGTAAATTAAATGGGGATCATTCGAAATCGTATTGAATTTCGTATGCGAAAATATTCGAAATTACGACCCCTGTGCAAGCAAAGCCAATATTTGAATTGAACACAAAATTTTGCCAATAAGTAATAATGAATGTTGCTAAGGAATAACTTGGAAATTGAACATTTGGGTTTATCAATAAATCGATATTAAATCTGGGAGACTCGTATCAAAGCTACCATAGTATATGGTTGCTTTTACTGGTATCTTTGTCACAGTTCATTGAAAACACAATGTAAACAATATGTAGGTAGGTACTTACAAGATTTTAACAATTTGGAATAGAGTGGAATAAAAATTAAGTTTGCAAACTAACTTTGTTACTTTCGGTGAAACCTGGTAGAGTGGTAGAAATCATGATTTAATAAATTGAACGGGCACGGTATACCTACCTATTGTAGGTAGTACCACCAAAGCACAGCTTTTGTAGTACCAATGCAACAGGTAAACGTTCTCATTTTTCCACGCATGTGCCTAGTCACAGGTAAATCTGTTACCTGTGCCTGTCAGATTAAATAAGCAGCAAAACTTTCAATACTACTGCTTTTATTCCAGTGCTTCGATTGATATTTTTGAAATTCGATCTTAAATTCCAATACTTTCGTGCGGATTTAGTGTCAAGTACTATGGAATAATAAAATAAATTAGCAGGTGAGTTAAATTTGTACATAAAATCCTTTTCAAAGAGTTGGGGCTATGCCGTTGTTTTGTCTGTTCTCTTCGCCACGGTGGCTTTTGATTTAAATAATTGAGTGCAAAGTAATATTTATTCCGTATTTTATTATTTAGCCTCAAGCAGCTGAATCGGGCGCGATTTTAGTGAAATTGAACTTGGCTACATAGAAAATATTTTTGTTTACTTATAATTTGATAAGTCTAGGTCCCATTTATAATAGATCGCTCACTTATTGCATTCATATTTATGCCCTGAAAGTTTTATTTGGTTTGATCATTGATCATATGATCATGATATTATCCACATAGATCTTTCTCTATTATATACATCTATCCTTTTATGCCTTATTGCAAGAAAATTTTGAATATTCAAGATACCTCTGGAGATTGTAGATGCTAAATAAATTCTTACCTCATTCTTTGCATTCCATTCTTATATGGTGGAAGGTGTGGCGCAATGAGTACATTGCCTATAGTTTTAATAATTGGATAATAGTACCTATTTTAATTATGTGAGATCATTTTTGCATTAATTCAGAAAAATTATCTGCCATTATAATTATACGTATTGAAAATGAGTAATTATTTTTCATTAGGATTAGGCATCGAATAATGCGGACGGTGATTAGGTATATTTAAATATTTTTCACAATTTTAGGCAAAGCTCCTAATTTCGGAATTGAGCGACAGGGGTACATAATTATTATTTTTAAAAAGTGCCTGAGTATATGGAAAAAATGTCCCTACTAAACCTGATGAAAACAGTAAACAAGGAAAATTTCTGAATTAGATTTATAGTAATCTAATCTCGGAAGTAGGTATATTGTTGGCATCGTCACTTCTATAATCACTAATCTTTTGATTTTTTTATGTCTGAATTGTACGTTGTTGCAGTAACTTGTACGTTGGTAGGGGGTGGTTGGACCAATTATTGTGGGTTATGGTAGAAATAAGAATCAATAAACAATTTGAGAACAAAAAACAATAAACAATAAATCAAAAAGATTTTATTAGGTCTTTGAAATAAGAATGGTACCTATATTCGGATGCTATACCTACATAATTATATATTTGTTCAAAATGTTGTAGGTAATGTAAAAAAAATGTTTTTTGAAATTAATCTTCTTGTCATACTTATTTTATCTCACTTATAAGTGGAGCAATAAAACATTTCGTGATACTAGTATTTGATAAAATTGCTAAGGGTTTAGGAGCGGGTTGCGCCAGATCCATAATACTGAATTAGATAACCTCCTACGTCCTTATACCTAATTGAAAATTGATTGGGTTTGAATATGGAAGCAGCCACTTATGAAAATTAACAAGATATCTTAAAATTGTATTGTATATCCATTTATCTGAATGAATAAGATAATTCTGCCTGTAAACTGAAGTATAAAATACATTTACACAGTACCTCCACATGAAAATCTCAAATTTTTACGTTGCAGCTGATTCTAGTAAGGTTGGGTTTGGTAGGCTTAGCTACAACGTTGATGATGGGTACTTTTACTTAGTAATTGAAATATAATGATTCCCATTATATTAATTTGATTAGCTCTTATGGATTTTTGATGGCTGACTACCTATTAATAATACTTTGGAATAACACAAACACATGACCAAGTTTTCCTTTCTTTACAATAACAGACAAAATGGTTAATGTGTTCAATTTTGAAATTATTGACATCTGTACCTACCTACCTTATCTCGCCTGGAAAATTTTTGAGAATTTCAGTTTTATTTTTATGAAATTTGTGACAAATTGAACTCAATCTAGCCAATTTTCATCGAAATTCAATTTCAAATTTAACTTAGATTAAAGATTTTATATCTTGTACGATTTTATATAATTTCATATCTCATAATCTACACATTTGCAAAGTAAATACGTTATTCAATTATTTACCTTGCAATAAAGTTATAAACGCTGCTATAATAAAATGCGTAGACGTTTTATTCACACAGTAAAGCGAAGACCTTAAATTATCAAATATTTCATATCAAAGTCTTATAGAAAATAGGCAAAAGACTCAGAAGATTTGAGACAGTTACCCAGAAACTAAACGCGTCTAATACCTGCATGGCATCATTTGCATGCATTGCATATGTACCTGGGTATTCAGGGGTGTTCCAGAAGCCATCCGGGCATATTTGAATTCGGCCAGGAACCAGGTAGCTGTACTAATCCTACCCTTGAATTCGGCCAAACTATATATACCAACCCACTGTCCATATAAAACTTACCTTATGGTTGATAGTAAACAAACAAAAACTAGTAGTTACATTATATTCACAATTTTATTAACATAAACTACAAAATAATACATATATAAATATATTACCTTATTATACACAAATATTGCATATTAAACGTAAAATATTAAGTACCTACCTACATTTTTATTAATTTCAAAGAAACTTGAATTATACCTGATTAGCATATACCCAAGTGACAGCCGTTACAAGCTTCTATATTGCTCAAGTTTCGTAAATAAAAGCTGCTGCTTTCTTTTCGATTTCAATTTCTTAAATTTTCTAGAAGTTTTTAATTTTACTTTTTTGTGTTTCCGAAACAATATTTATAGTTCCGATGAACCAACAGGCTAACACCTCGCTCACTTAAAATTTCTCTAAAATCTTCTGACTCTGACATTTTTCTAATATTCGCAAAGAACGCAACGAGATCAAATCAGAAACTAATTCAAATTTGGAGATTTTAGCTATTTATAAGAAGTAAATAAGTTAAATAATATCTATCTCAGTACCTGTACCGATTTGCATATTGATGCAAAAAAAATACCTATCTCAGTGAAATACCTATAATAATAATAATAATAATAATAATAAATGGCTTTATTGCAATTCATCAATTCACAAGATCCAGATATATAATATTTAACAAACATTTTAGAATTACAAATGGCGGAGTTGAAGCACAGCTTCCTATCTCAACCAGAGTACAATAGTGCAAACATTATAGAACGAAATACAGAGTATTACTTTCAATCATAAGTCTATCGCGACTAGTACCTAGCACGGGTGCTAGTATGAAAAAAAAAATATACGAATACACAAATATAAAGAATATAGAAAAAGATACAAAGTATAAAGTATACCTAAGGGAAATGTTAAACACCGAGTTAAACACATTATACAGGCCAGAGAGACAATGGGGGTGATGGTACGAGCTCAGACAAAAATTTTAATATTTTTTCTAACAAATTGCTTAAAATTATACGCAGAGGTTGTTTTGTAATCAGCAGGAATTTTATTGTACATTTTCGATATTTGGTAGCTGAATGATCTCTCATACACGGATGTAGCATGCATGGGAGGAGTTACTGTAAATTTGTGTCTAAGCTCCAAGTTATGGGTATCATACCGAAACTTAATTTTATCATACAGATAGTCAGGACATCTTTTGCAAATCAATTTGTTAAACAGAACGAAACTATGTAGTGCGCGTCTTTCATTCATTCTTAGCCATTTAATTTCGCAGAACTTGGCACTCACACCTCTCTCACGGCCCCTAATACCACCTATCAACCTGACACACGCATTCTGCATGAGCTGAATTCTTCTGGCATCGGAAACCAGCAGACAGGGACCGTACAGTACATCGCAGTAGTTAAAGTGAGATAAGACAATGGAGTCGCATAACACTTTCCTAAGATTCTCATTAAGCAGGGCTCGTTGGTTAAATATCAGTTTGAGGTTGGCAAAAGCCCTCTTGACACAGTTATTAATATGCCCCGAGAATCTTAGATCAGTGTCTATGAGTAGACCCAGATTTTTTGCCGTACCACATGCACTTAAAACCAGGTTGCCAAGTCTAATTTTTAAAAGATTCAGGCTTTGTTCACGGGTCCGGGTCCGGCCAAACAGCAGAACCTTGCGACTTATTGGAATTTATTTCTAGGCAGTGCGCTTCTGAGGCCCCTCTTAAGCGCATTCAGATCGTGCGTCAGTCTGTCGTTGGCTATCATTATTTGATCAGGCTTGAATGAGAGATAAAGCTGTGTTTCGTCAGCATAGTAGTGTACAGTCGAGTATCGCAGACATGTGATAAGCTGCGATGTATAGAGGGAGAAAAATAGTGGCCCAAGGATAGAACCCTGAGGTACACCACAAGTCATCTCCACAGGCCGCGATATCTTGCCATTAAGCCTGACGATTTGGTTTCGTCCAGGAAGGTATGACCCAATAAGAACTCTCGAAGCATTGTCAAATCCCAGATAGAGAAGTATGCCCAAGAGAAGATTATGGTTGAGACGATCGAAGGCTTTCGAATAGTCCAGGAGAACCAATGCAGTCCTGATAACCGATTTGGCCGAGTTCAAGTATTGTAAAAATGTGACCCTTTTCCTTATTTCGGAACAGGTAAATTTTCTGGCCGAATTCAAGGATCCCGAGCCGTCCACAGCACCCAACGTGCAATTTCTAAATGGTATTCAGATTCTAAGTTGAATTTTAAGACAAATCTATATCCTGTGTATTGTATCACATATGTGTTAAATATATGAACTTTTTGTATAGAAATTAGCTTTTCCCACAAACCGTCAAAGTCCTGCGTCCTGAGTCCTGCTTCAAAAAACGGGAACATCCTCTATTTAAATTCGCGTTATACGTTATAGCACGTATTTATGCTGAAAATAAACAACCTTTGTCTCGAAAACGGCAAGAGATAAGAATTATCCATTTTATATAGATTTGTCGAATTTGAAGTAGAATCTGAAAATCAAATATCTGTCTCATCTAGAAATATCATCAGGTTGGGACCGCTTCTGCAAGATACCTGAAAATACCGAAATCCTATGAAAATACATTTATTCAAAATGCAAAATGTGAGATTAAATGAAATGTGGCACAAACAAATATTTTTATTGAAGCCGTATTGCTATCAGAAATTTTTTTGGCTTGTTAAATCAGGTTCTGAGGGCCTGAAATTGGTAACTATATCAGATTTATTTAATCAATTTTTTATGAAATGAAATAGTGAATACGCCCAAGTAGGCGCTCAACATGCGATACCTATAAGTAATAATTTGTGTGGCAGTTTTATCATTTCATACCTATTCCTATCCTATCTAGGTATTGTAGAAACATTATTATCTGATTAAAAGTATCAAAAGATAATAATTATTGTATTAATCTAATCTTTTTTGCGCATGAATCATTAGTACATTTTTAGATCTCTTGTGGCAAGTTTATCCTTACAAAACCTGTTTTTTTTTAGCAAACCCAGAACCAACCATGGCGTATCGAAATGGATACTCAAGAGACGACAGAGACCTGGACAGAGATAGGGATAGGGACTTACGGGATGACGATAAAGCACCAATTCATATCATAGAGCATTTGGCTACATTTAGTGTGTCCCAAGAAATGGGTATTCTTTATCCCATCGATGGAATGAGGAGGTTGAGGCAAATGGAGCAAACTAATGGGATTTGGTCTCAAAAAATGCAACTGTGCTTAGATCATCCTTGGGTTCTTATTTTAGATGAATCTGGGGTAAGCAACACATAGGTGTATTTAGGTTTTATGGGTTAAAACAGAATGTAGAGGTAGGTAGTGTCAAAGTTCGGGCACCTACTTGTGGTAATCGAAAACAATATAAAAAAGTAGCTTATTGGTGAATTACTATTTATATACAGTGTGTCCCAAATTGATGAGGAATGTATTAGGATATAGGACAGATACGAGGGAGGCATGGGCGTCGTTACGAGGTTTCTCAGGGGGGGCAGTATTATAATAAGACCATTTCCATTAGCGCCGCAGGCAACCGCCGTAGGCTTATTTTTTTTAGTGCCACGCCCCTTTTTGAGCATTTTAGGGTACTTAGTTGATATCGATATTTAGTTAAAAATGATGGTATTTTTTTCCGCAACAAATTCACCATATTAGTTAGGTTAGAATCGCAAATTGGCGCGGGTTCCTAGTTCAAAAATTAATACATTGATGTCTTATGCCCACATAACAAAATTGCATCCTTAGAATGTAATAAGAATGTTCTTTTTTTGGGAGGAATGTTCCTAGAATGTTCGCCAAAACCATTGCGAATGTCCTGAGAATGTTCTGAAAAAAGATTGTAGAAATACTGTTTGCAGTACCCAAGAACTTCCTGGGAAATCCATTAGGATATTTCTAGAATATACCTATGAGATTCTGAGTACATCCTGAAAAGAATTTTCCTGTTTGATTCTAAAAATATGCTCGGAATGCAAATTCTCACATTCAAAGAATGTTTCTATGACATTATAGTTATGTTCTCAAAATAATATTATACCAATATGCTTGAAATATTCTTAGAATATATCTACATATATCATTCTCAATATGCATCCTAGACATATCATTCTTGTTTGATCCTAAGGAAGGATATACTTGGAATGTTAATGTTCGCTTCCAAATAATGCTCCTTTCAGCCGTTTTATATTAAAGGCAGTGAAAGAGTTGTTGGAAAACTTCCCTGAGAGAAACAGGTTCCAAGGTGATTCAAACGTAAGACAAGATGTATATCTTTAATAGCGTGTGGCTCCCTCTCTTGGAAGTCCTACAAAGCAAAAGAAAAAGAATATAGGTACCTATAATACAGGGTGTCCCAGCCGAGAGTGACCCATTTTAAATGCTTATAACTTTTAAACCAGGTGAGCTAGCTACCTGCGGTTTGTGCCATTCGATTTCTCTTGGTCTAAAGTTTTTTCCAGTAGGTTTCAAATTTTTTTGAAACTTAAACAGTGCGAGTAAAAAAAAATCCGTTTTTCAACATCGAAATTCTCCACTATTTCTAATGGAACACCCTGTATATCACAACGTCAAAAAAAGATTAATGTTTAAGGTTTCCATGTAGCAATAGACATCGTCCCTAAAACTTGAAGTTTTAGCCGAAAAAAAATCAAAATCGAAATCTTGGTATTTTTGCAAACGCATGCAACTTCATGTTGTAGGAACTTGATATCACTATGGCAAATGATTTTGTAACTGTCTAGTTAGATATCAATCAAGTTGAGATACATTTTCCAAGATTTAACGAGTTCCAAAGTATTTTTTCTGGAACTCATTAAATAGAGATACCCCAACAGTAAGAATTTGGTGTGCAATCTCTATTGAGAAAAAATACAGACCATTTTCATTGATGAACCAACAATAACAGAAACTGTATACACTGATATGTTCTTTTTCCCATAGTTGAGACAGGAGGTTATCTTGAATGATATCTATTTTCAGCAGGATGATGCCCCCACCTGGTTATTCATTAATAGCAAGGGAATCACTAGATATGACATTTGGGGAAAGACGGATAAGGAGAGCTGGCCGCTGGCCTATAGAATGGACACCTTACTCTTAGACGAGAGTTCTAGACACTTTTCTCTGGCGTTATGTCAAGGAAAGATGCGGCAATACTTTGTTAAAATAGCCTGAAAGATCTTAAGTGGAACATTTGTAATGTCATTGAAGCGATTCTCCAGGAAATGTTACACAATTCATTCAACCATTTATTGATCCACAAATGCCTGGAACAGAATGGCTAACATATACATATAGGTACCTACAGTTTTATGCAGTTGTTATTAACTTTTTATTAGGCAAACATAAGGTTGAAGCTTTGAAAATAGCTGTTTGCAAAAATACCAATATTTCGAGTTTGATTTTTTACGGCTAAAACTTCAAGTTTTAGGGACGATGTCTATTGGTACATGGATACCTTAAACATGAATCTATTTTTTGACGTTGCGATATACAGGGCGTTCCATTGAAAATAGTGGAGAATTTCGGTGTTGAAAAACGGATTTTTTCTTACTCGCCCTGTATAAGTTTTTAAAAAAATTTGAAACCTACTAGAAAAAACTTTAGACTAAGAGAAATCGAATGGCACAAACCTCAGGTAGCTAGCTCACCTGGTTCAAAAGTTATAAGCATTTAAAATGGGTCACTCTCGGCTGGGACACCCTGTATTCTTACTAGGTTCTAGATAGAGCATTATTGTTTAATTGTTCAATTAAGATTTTTGAGTAGGTATTTTAGATAATTAGGTGAACAATATGAAAATATTCTTATCATGGTTACCTTCCTACATAAACTTCTCAGCTCAACTTGGTAGGTATATATTCAATGGCGTGCCTGACGGGCCCGCAGGGCCCGTGGTGCGGGAGGGCCCCGGGATATTTGGGGCCCCCAAATCAAACAAGGTATATTCTTCTCACACAAAATATTTTTCCACGTATGTTAGTTCGAGTGTCAGTTAAAGAAAATCTTCAAAAAAATCGAAGATTTCTTACTTTTTGCAACCATCGGATGCATTGGAAAAGATTGAACTTTATATCCTTTATATAAAATCGTTTAATTTTTACTCCACCTCAGACTCCAACGCACCATAATTTTGCTCACACCGGCAACACTAGACGTGATACAAGTAAGATGAAGACAGAGTCTCCATCTATTTTCTGATCGGCACACTAAAAATTGCTACTAACAACCGTATAAACCAGTATTAAATTAGAGCAAATCGACTCGCAAAGGCATTCGCCACAATTGCGAGAATAGCTATTCTAGTTGCCAACCTCAATCGGTCCTTAATTGGGCCGTTACCTAATTAAAAACTAGACGTGATGTTGTGAATATTGTTGAACTAGTTGATCATTATTTATCTAGTCGACACAAAATCTAGTCTCTACCACCATAGACCAAAGTAATTAGAGAATAGTATATTGTGTATTTGGGTAGAAAAGTGACACGTTCATGACTGTGATGACAGTGACACATTCATGATTGCCGGCGTCGGCTACGCCTCGCCTGTTAACTTACACCGTCGGCCGAGAATGTGCTTTTCCACCAGAATACACATACTATTTTTTCTGTGATCGGTTAAATATCTGTTAAATGTTTGTCTTTTTTTCCATTTGTTCAGCAGTACGAGAATGATTTTCCCGGCCTAGGCCGGAAAAGTGATTCCCATATTGTTATTCATTGATTCCTTAGCAACTATTGAAACATAATTGAAATACCAGAATATTGGGTTTGGCGACCTGTCAACCGGTCAAAAATGCTGACATTTTTTGTCAATCGCAGAAAACATAGTTTTAGTACACTTTTCTCTATTATTTCTCAGTTTTAGTTTTTCTTGAACCAGAGTTTGGTTATTATTTTTTTATTTTCACAATTTTTTTCATAGTTTTTATATCTGTTTTTTTTTACCAGAGTAGTACTTATTTTTTATTTCATGTTCATCTTGAATTAAAAAAAAAATCTACAAACGTCACTAAAAGTGTCATTTTTAACAGATGCTGTCAGTGTCTAAAATGCCATTTTATGATACTTGTGTTAAAAGTGATTACTTTTAGCACTGAATGCTAAAAGTAATCACTTTTAGTGCGTTTGTAAAAAAAATAGTGTATGATATTCGTGCTAAAAGTGACATTTTATTATGTTCAAAGGGATGGAACACGGGCGTCGTGTCGTGTCCTATGCGAACTTCCCTTTTCCTTTTCATAAAATAAAATGTCACTTTTTAGAATCTATATCATAAATAACTATTATGATATTTTTTTGTTTACTCTTATTTTTACCGAAACTGTTCGGGGCCCCTAAGGAAAATCTCGCGGGAGGGCCCCCAAGAAACTCGGCACGCCCCTGTATATATTCTTAATACTTGATAGAGATATTAGCCGAAAGAACATTTTTTAGGGTACATTATCATAATGTTCGTATGACAATATTCAAATAATATTATATAAAGTAGGTTCTCAGCACAATCTTTCAGGTAGGTGCATAGAAGCAACATTCCTTGTACATAAATAGAACGTTCAAAAATGAATATTTCAATCGAAACAAGATTTCGAACATTCATTAAACATTCCTAAAAGAACATGCCAGAAAGCGCTTTGAGGAAGAATATGAATGTTCTTTCACTGTTATGTGGGTGGGGATCGACTCAATTTCAAAAGCGTCTGTAGACGTGATAGAACGTTTGTTAGGGAAATAAGTTGTATAAATAGTTTTTTTAATATGTTAATTAACTGAGAGAGTGTCTGAAAGTTGAATAAACATTGTTAAAATAAAAATATTACCAATTTAAGAAGGCTCAAGCCAGGCCACAATGTAAGTTTTAAGGAGTACCATATTATAAGGAAGGATAGAGCAGATGGTAAAGCGGGTGTAGCTATATTAATTAAAAAAAACCTAGCGTACCGTATCATAACTTTAGACCAGAATTTTAATACAGGCATTAATATCTGCGGTGCCACAATTTTAGTTGGTGACAAAAAAGTAACCTTTTTATCAGTGTACAAACCACCTAATGTGAATACCTCCTTTAGTGATTGGAGCAACATTAGCTCTCAAATTTTACCTCCATTTATAGTCGGAGGTGATTTCAATGCACATAGTACCTTGTGGGGTTCACACAAAAATAACTCTACTGGAATACAAATTTCAAAATTAATTGATGATTTTGACTACATACTTTTGAACACTGGTGATAGTACAAGGGTGCAACGGCCGGGATGCAACAAATCGGTTTTAGACTTGAGTTTTTGCTCACCAGATTTAGCTTCCAAAGCACTGTGGAGCATTGAATCAGATACATTGGGATCTGACCATTTCCCGATAAATATACTACTTGAATATAACAACGCAAATTTTTCTGAGATAATTCATCCAAAAACAAAGTGGAATGTTAATAAAGCTAACTGGAATGGTTACTATACTTATATAGATCAATTGATGTTAAATACCCCTAACTTTGTCGATAATATTGAAAAATATGATTTTCTCACTGAATGTATTAACACTGCTGCTGACCTATTTATGCCTAAACTTAAACCATTTTTAATTAAAAATAAATTACCAGCTCCATGGTGGGACACACAAGATTGTGACCCTATGTTGCTTAGACGGAAGGAAGCCCTGAAATTATATAAACAAAACCCAAGTATGGAAAATTATTTAAACTGCCAAAAAGTGCAAGCTGAAACTAAAAAGTTTTTTAAGTCTAAAGCTAGAGCCAGCTGGTGTAATTGGTGTTCCAATTTAAATAAAAATACTCCCTCCACCAAAATATGGTCGCAAGCACGTAAAATGAACAGAGTAACTGCATAAAAAAAACCAGAAAAAGATGACTGGTTAAATGAATTCTATGACAACATAACACCTCCCTCTGTCCTACCCAAACCCCCTAACATTACTTTCTCTATAGATCACAATCATTTCCTATGTAGACCTTTCTTAATTTCTGAATTAAACAATGCCATTAAATCAACTAATAACACTGCCCCTGGGTATGATGATATTAAATATTGCATGCTGCAAAATTTACCTTTAAAGGCCCAGGAAATGTTGTTGGACCTTTTTAATGAAATATTCATTCATGGTATCACAATAAAAGAATTCAAAAAAGTTTTAGTTGTGCCTATCCAAAAACCTAATAAGGATCCAAATGATGCAAAATCATATAGACCAATTTCATTGTTATCTTGCGTTTTAAAAACACTTGAAAGACTTATAAAATCTAGATTGGAATTTTGGCTTTTTAATCAAAACTTACTTCCGTCTAATCAGTTTGGTTTTAGAAAGGGTTATGGCACAATAGATGCTGTCACGTATATTGTTACAGACATACAAAACTCGTATTCAAAAAATGAATATTTCGCATCGCTGTTCCTTGATATAACAAGTGCCTATGATTCGGTGAATCTCGATATTTTAGAACAAAAACTAATACAATATTTTCGTATACCAAACAATATTGCATTTTCCATCGTAAATATATATCGAGATCGACGTGTTTACTTAAGAAATAATTCTAATGATAGGTTAGGTCCGAAACATGCCTTTTGTGGTTTACCACAGGGGTCAGTCTTGAGCCCCCTTCTTTTTAATTTATATACAGCTGACCTGCATAAAATAACAAATTTAAGTATCGTGCAATATGCTGATGACCTTTGCTTCTATACACAACATCTAAAATATAAGCAGTCAATACATTTATTAGAGGAACGACTTTATAAAGTACTTAATTGGCTCGATGATAATGGTTTCGATCTCTCAGTAAATAAATCTAATTTCTGCCTTTTTACAAGACATAATACTCCTATAACACCCACCATAAATCTATGCAATCTGGATATCCCTTTCAAAACAGTAGTTAAATATTTGGGTGTTTTGATAGATAAGAAACTCACTTGGAATCCACACATTGAATCAATAATTACTAGAAGTGAGAAAGGTTTAAATTTTCTTCGAAGTGTCTGTAAAACTTGGTGGGGCTGCGGCGTCAAAACATCCCTTATGTTTTATAGAGCATATGTTAGATCTATTATCGATTATGGATGCACCTTGTATGGATCAGCAGTAAAAACACATCTACAAAAAGTTGACAGAATACAATATAAAGCATTAAGATTATGCCTAGGAGCTATGAAGTCAACTCCAATTGAACCACTGTTGGCAGAGGCTACTGAATTACCACTGCCTTTAAGACGTGAGCTCCTTAGTGCCAAGTTCCTTTTAAAACACTTTCTTTTACAAACACCACTATTAGAAAATATAGAATCGATATTAAATGTCTCAGACTTAACAAATACCTTTTGGCAAAAAAAAATCACCTCCGCTATGTCTAGCTTATAGAGATTATAATTCTCTCTTTAATAGTGTTAACACTCACTCAATTTTGGGTATAGAATATTTTAGTCTGGCCCAGAATGTAACTGTAAAGTTTCCTCAATATACAGAAATACCTACTATAAACATAAACATTTTGCGTGCTGAGCTTTCACAGTATGAAAATGCTTTGCACATTTATACCGATGGATCTAAAAATAAGGATGGTGTTGGAGCCGCCTTTCATGCGTACAATAGGGAATATAGCGTAACAACAAAATAGACAGCGACATATCCATTTTTACTGCTGAAGCCATTGCTATACTAAAAGCAATTGAGCTCATATCTAATACTAAATATAACACAAACATAATCATATCGGATTCCAAATCAGTACTAACAGCTCTCTTATATTTACGTACATGGTCCTATAAAATCAATACAGTCCTACATGATATCAAAAAGCTCTGGTATCGATTACAGAAAAAAGGCAAACGAAATATCTTTATCTGGGCGAAAGCTCACATGGGCCTTTATGGTAACGAATTAGCCGATCACCTCGCCAAAGAAGCAGTTCACAATGGGGACATCGTCCATATCCAGCCCTGCGTATCGGAGGGTAGCAGAATGATCAAAAATAGTATAATCAACAAAAGAAAACGTAATTGGGAAACATTTGTTAGTAACAGTCAAACCAATTATGCTCTAATCCAACCAACTCTACTACCAAAACCTTGGTATGATGAGATGAATGTAGCTAGAAAATATATTACAACCATCAATAGACTTCGTTTTGGGCATGCGTGCTTTCCTGCACACCTTTTTAAAATTAAAATAAGCAATTCGGACCTATGTGACTTCTGTTATGTTCGTTCCGACTTAAATCATTTGTTTTTTCAATGCTTAAAATACACACAACAAAGAGAAAACTTTTTTCAAAACCTTTTCCAAGTTAAGAACATACAAAGCCCTTTTAACATTCTCAACTTGTTAGCTCAATCTGATACGCGTATTAATAATATCATTATGACCTTTGTACCGTGCATTCAATTTATCTTGATAACATTTTAATTCGCTGTAACTTTTTTGTTTTTGAAGGTATCAAGGTGAACAAAAAAACAAAATGTAGGGTTGGTAGCCAAGTTTTTTTTCAAGGTACCTATAAAACAAAACACTATCAATTTTATGACATATGAGCCTACATTATATTTTTTCAAATGGAACACCCTGTATATTATATATGCGTTTGATAGAATATCTTATTTCGATTACAATGATATAACACACTTTATATTTTAGTCCACTCGTTTTTGACAAATCGGCAAAAATATGATATTTTTATATGCACTATCAATGATTCTCTCCCCAAATATCAGATCGCCGCCTAATAAGTTTCACTTCAAAAGTTTCATATATTTTTGCCGATTTGTCAAAAACGAGTGGACTAAAATATGGAGTGTATTATATCATTGTAATCGGAATAAGATATTCTATCAAACACATATCTAATATACAGGGTGTTCCATTAAAAAAAATATAATGTTTGCTCATGTGTCAGAAAATTGATAGTGTTTTATTTTATAGGTAACTTGAAAAAAAACTTGGCTACTAACCCTACATTTTGTTTTTTTATTTACCATGATACCTTCAAAAACAAAAAAGTTACAGTGAATTAAAATGTTATCAAGATAAATTGAACGCACGGTACACGAGTCTAATCTACAGCTGTAAAATTTAAAATTATAAATCGATAGATAGATTTTTAATAGTTAGTTTAGCTTCCCTTATGTGTCCTTTCCGTGGCCTATTTGTTTGTCAATACAAGTCGCCTTGACAGGTCCCTGGGCGTGAAGTGAGTGTCCCTGTCCTTATGTGTGGTTAGATTAGTTTAGTATTTATTTTTAATAATATATATATCTCTTTAGTAACTGGCTGAATGACTGCTTAGTCAAAGTCAAAAAAAAAAAAAAAAAAGAAGGCGATGTTTGTATAAAATACGTATGTCGTTGCTTGATCCATAAAAATATATAGGTACCTATAATTATAATAAAATGAAAGTGTCTACATACTTGGTTAGTAGATGTACTTCAATAATCCAAAAAAATCGAAAAACAATGACTAAACTAGTGATAAATAAATAAATAAACAACTCACCAACAATCATAGCACAACACACAACCTCACTTTCTTACAGCTGGTTTTAGACCCGACGTACGTTCACGGAAAACAGACACTTTTAATTAAAATCATTTGTATTTTTAATTCATAGGTCTAAAAAAAATAATTAGAGCATGAATTATAGAGAAATATGTTCAAAGTTTGACGTATAATGGGTTCAAATACTAAGAAATGCCCAGAACCCGAGATATTCCGGTCTGAAAAGTGAAAATTACTCTTTTGAATCCCCCATAAGAAATACATTGCTGTCAAATTTGTTGAAATGTGTTTAGGAACCCATTTTAAATTTCGCGCCCGATTTTTCCTAACCTAACTAATATGGTGAATTCACTGTCCGCATCATTAGTTCAGTGGCGACGCCAGGGGAGGGCCAGAGGGGGCCGGGGCCGCCAATGAAATTTAGCCGGCCCGCCTGAAAACTTTCTCTCATGTCGGCAACAATGCAATGTAACATCAGCAGCCTCTGTCGGTTAATTCGGTATTCGGTGAGCACAGGCCAAGAATCGTGAACTAACAGGAATTCTCATCCTCATAAGGCGTACGTTCGTCAACTCTCGAGTCGACAGGGCCTGCGAGTGACGTCACTACTAATTAGCAGCATAACAGGGCCCGGATTCCAATTGACAATACGATATCGGATTAGGCGTTTTCGGTGAAATTTACGATTCCCATTCGAGAAATGAAACGGTCGCTTCGAATAGAACGATATCGGATTACTCGCCAGCTCTAAGCTGGTGGATTGCTCGCTTTCGACATGAAATTGACACATGTTTTGTTGTTGTTTCTATTCTTTACGACTTGAATTATTTTTCTATGGAAAGGGAAAGTCCCAAATCTCGCTATGATCCTGTGGCACAGAACCTCAGCGTTGCAAAGATTTTAATAAAATTAGGGACTGAGTTATGGTACATCCCTTCAGCCAGAAAATTACTTAAATATTTCTAGCAATCAATCGTCTATTCCTTTCTCGTCGACTATTGTGAATAATATTGGAAGCATTTTTCAGTTTGACCTTTAAAGACACTTTCTATTAGTACCTACATAAAGTAAATTTCAATAAACAATTTGGAAGTAAACATATAAAGTGGTACCTACTTAACCTACTCATTGGTACCTGTACCTACTGAAAATTCTAATTACCTAGCCTTATTAGTGGCCGCCACAATTGTGAGAAAAAAAAAGTAATAAATACGACAGTGCAAATCTATCCGTTGAAGTCAAATCAAAAAACTCAAGAAAATTAATAAAAGAACAAAAACAATCCAACTTCTAACTGCTACAAGTGACGATTTTTATTATTTTTTTAAGTTTGGCGGCACTTCTCTGTCTAAATGCGCTTGAATGCTACGGTTGCTACGGATTTCGATACCGACCTATCCGTTGGTGAATACGATTTCGAATGGGAATTCCGGATTGCTCGATATCGTATTTGGTATCGAGTACGAAAGCGATTCGATTTCGTGATCTCGATAGCAAATGGAATCCCCTAGCAGCTTATAATGATGACGTTACCCGCAGGCCTCGATGGGATGCTTGCGATTCAGGTTGTGCTTGTTCTTTCCTCAATTTTAAATGTAGAAAAGGTGATTTTAACAAGATTATAACGATTACTGTGACCTGTGACTGTTTTAAACTCGGCTAATGCATTTTAGGCCAAGTGTTGAGAGGTTCGGCTGAGATGGCGGACATTTTCAGCTCAAGAAGCAGTCCTATTAGGTTGAGTGTTCTTGGGCACAGGCAACTACGATGCTGCTTTCGGTTTCCTGGGATTACCTCAAACATAATAGTGTCGACAGGTACTTCCCATTTTTTATTCCAAAGAAGAAAAGCAGTAAAATAAAAACAAAGGGAAGTGACACAGGTAAAGTGTCACTTCCAAATTTTTAAAAAGTCAGTAATGACAAAATTACATATATGATTGCAAATAAATACATTTTTTGTATTCATTCTACCAATAGAATTCGCTATAATTAAAAAGTTTTAGGCGAATTTCATAGCGAATTCCATTGGTAAAATCGGTGCAAAAATAGTTATTTTCCTAACAAGTGCGCAAAGTGTTACTTTTCCGCACGCAAACACAGTTATACGAACGACGCGAAGCGGAGTTCGGATACGTATTTGCGTGCGGAAAAGACACTTTGCGCACGTGTTAGGAACAAAATTTTTCCTACGAGCTTCATATCAGGCAGGTAATAACAAAAATTTAAAAAAAAAACGATAATTTGTTTAATTATTTTTAATTAACTTGAAGGGAGCCTATGCATTTATCAAAAAATTACATAACAAAAAAAACTAACAGAAAATCCTCGTCAGAGCTGTTCATCTTGAAGCGTTTAAATTTGATGTGAAAGTTTGTAGATTTTTGCATATAAATAGAGAACAAATCTGACAATGTGTCAAAGTTAATTTATATTTGGTGTTTGTATAGATGTTGGCTGATATAGAAACAGAGGAAAAATTTGTCATCATGTGTCAAAGTCGACAGGTGCACTTATTGTTGCTTGACAATTATAATTACTTTTCGGCACTCAGTGCGGATAAGGCCTGTATCCGCACTGAGTGCGGAAAAGTGTAACTTTGAGCTCGGAAATGCGTGCGGAAAAGTACTACTTTGCGCACGCTCGTAGGAAAAATGTATTTTTATCTCTTTCTTATACAAGCTGGTAGAATAAGATACGAATACACTCAGTACGCACTAACCATAGATTTTAACCCTTATTCCAATGGAATTCGCTATCAGAGTTCGGTTTCGTTTTTGTTGGTAGTACAGAATATATTTACCTAACAAGTGCGGAAAATGAATTTTTCCACACGAGTCTGTCGTTCACCGAAAGACGCGTGTAGCGGAATTCGGTGAAGTAGCCGAGTTCGGGAAACAGATTTTCCTCATGTATTAGGTACTGGGTGTTTGTTCATACCTGGAACACTCAGTAACTTTCTTATTATTGAAAATAAAATGCATGTTTAAGTTGGGAATTTTCTTGGTAAATTGCAGCTTTAAGCGATACAACGATATTTTTTTGTGGTCATAGGTGTACAGGGTGCGTTAAAAATGTATTTTTTTTAAATGGAACGCCCTGTATATTTTTGTTATTCAAATAGTGTTTGATATTTTTGTGAAGCTAATTTTCTAAGAATTTCAAAAATGCAAAAATATACAGGGTGTTCTATTTAAAAAAATTACTTTTATTGGCGCACCCTGTATACCCATGGTGACAAAAAAATATCATTGTAGCGATTAAGATCGTTGTAATTTACCAAGAAATTTTCCAATTTAAATATGCCCTTTATTTTCAATAATGAAAAAACAACTGAGTGTTCCAGTTACGAACAAACACCCTCTACAATAGTTTTTCTAAAGACGTGCGGAAAAAAGTAGGTACATATACCTACACTACATAATTTGTAGTAATTTATGGTTTTTTTTTTTTTGAAAATATTTTTCCGCACCGATATCCGTGCGGAAAAAAATTCACCGCACCGTGCGAGAAAATTGATTTTCCGCACTGTTTAATTGTCCTCACTCTCGTAGAAAAAAAAATGTTTTGAAGGCTCAGAGTAAACGCTTTTGGGCGTGGCACCTGGAAAAAAATGGGGTCATTACCCCCCCCCAGACGCATGGGCTGGATACGCCAGTGCTAATTTAAAAATTTTGAAAAAAAAAAAAAAAGTTTATTTTGGCTTAAAACTATGTCACTCAGTTTTCCTTTGTTTGATAGAGATCCACATTATTACCTATGTATTTAGAACTTTTTTTTTGTTATAGTTTTTCGAAAATATTAAACAACGTTTTAGAATATTTTTGGTTGTGTCTGCATGAGAATAAAGATGCTTTGTGATAATTTTCAACTTATTTTCAGATTTTTGTTTTGAAAAGGGCGAGGAAAAGGGTGAAAATTATTCTAAATGTGAGAATTATTTGATTTGAAACTGGACAAAATGACGAGCTAATATGAAATATCTGAACAGCGTGATTTAGAGCCAACTGGTTAAATACCTCTTCCTTCGTTTATTAGGATGTCAGGATGTATAAACATTAGGTCTTGCGACCATTTGATCTGTCTTTACCTGTAGAGTTTCTTAAATAACTCTTCAAAAGGCTAACTGGAAACAAGGATTTTTCATATAGGTATAGCAAGTTGTTACTATAGCGGCCGAGTTCGTTTTTGTCATCTTTTTTGTCGATTTGCTCCGAAATTTTGACAGGCACGTGACTGGATAAGACAGTTTCAATTTACAAATCACGTGCCTGTCAAAATTTCAGAGCAAATCGACGAAAAAGATGACAAAAACGAACTCGGCCAGCCAATAAATACTTAGCCATTATGAAAAGATGATGATAAATTATTGGAAATAACTTTTTTTTGCATACAGTGACGGTTCAAATGGAAGATTTTGGCTTGGGTTCAAAATCTATCAAGAAATTCATCTACTCGTCTCTTTATGTTTATGTTTAACTCATAATCTACCATCAGGGCCACAATCCTTTTAATTTCTCTATTTTTGGTTTTTCTTGTAATTAATTTATTTGATATTCTAAGACGAATTGCTTTCTCAGTTGAAAAAAATGAAGTTGTGCATAATATACAACTTCCAATAACTGAAGGTACTGCACACCCTTCAGTTATCGCTAGATTCAAACTATAGAAGAACAATTCACAAGCCTAGCTTTAGGATATTGTTACAGATTCCGCGAGACCACTAAAACTGTCTCTACTGTCAATAACTTTTACTGGACTAATTGACTTTCAAAGTTCACTCATCATCTTCCACTTTTACTTACTTTCTACAACAGTAATTCTTTTATTAACGACTACTAGCTAACTTACAAACTACGCAAGCCCGTAGCCAGGTTTTGATTCCAGAGGGGGCAACCTAACATTTAGAGGGGGCAGACTTATTTTTTTTTCAGCATTGCCTAAAAAAATCACGACAAGATGCAGAAACTTTATTTTCAAAAGTAAAAATAACTAGAAAATATAAAACCTTAACAAAACACCAAAAATAATAAAAATACATAAGAGCGCACTTGAAAGGACGTTAATGACATTGAAATCTGTCAGTTCTATGTGGATTTTTTCAAATTCGTCTGCAAAGAGAAAAAAGCTCACATCAGGATTGGCTCAAAATTGACATAAACATTCTTTGATGGATTATCTACAATCTGAATATTCTAGCTTTTCGATAATTTGCGTTTTTCTCGAAATGAAAAGTGTATATCTGGGCTAGGATTCAGTAAAGAATAGAATTTTTTCTCTACCTCTATTGAGGTCCCCTCTCTATTGATTTCGAAGAGAGAGAAGAAGATAGCTACTATCATAGCGATAGGGATAACGATCTCTATCCATTATAGAGTCCCCGCACTGGTTGCCGTTATGGATTAGGTATTTCTGAAAATTCGCAAAATATAGAAAACCGAAATATTCGGATTGTAGATAATCGATCAAAGGATGTTTATGCCAATTCTGATGTGAGGTTTTTTTTCTCTTTGCGGACGAATTTTAAAAAATCCACCAATTAGAGCACAGAACTGTCTGATTTCAAATGTCATTAATGCCACTTACCTTGAGGTAAAAATATGAACTAAACGGTGGTTTTCAGGGGCGTGCCGAGTTTCTTGGGGGCCCTCCCGCGAGATTTTCCTTGGGGGCCCCGAACAGTTTCGGTAAAAATAAGAGTAAACAAAAAAATATCATAATAGTTATTTATGATATAAGTTCTAAAAAGTGACATTTTATTTTATGAAAAGGGAAGTTCGCATAGGACACGACACGACGCCGAAGGCGGAGTGTTCCATCCCTTTGAACAAAATAAAATGTCACTTTTAGCACGAATATCATACACTATTTTTTTTACAAACGCACTAAAAGTGATTACTTTTAGCATCCAGTGCTAAAAGTAATCACTTTTAACACAAGTATCATAAAATAGCATTTTAGACACTGACAGCATCCGTTAAAAATGACACTTTTAGTGACGCTTGTAGAATTTTTTTTTATTAAAGATGAACATGAAATAAAAAATAAGTACTACTCTGGTAAAAAAAAAACAGATAAAAAAACTATGAAAAAAATTGTGAAAATAAAAAAATAATAACCAAACTCTGGTTCAAGCAAAACTAAAACTGAGAAATAATAGAGAAAAGTGTACTAAAACTATGTTTTCTGCGATTGACAAAAAATGTCAGCAGGTTGACCGGTTGACAGGTCGCCAAACCCAATATTCTGGTATTTCAATTATGTTTCAATAGTTGCTAAGGAATCAATGAATAACAATACGGGAATCACTTTTCCGGCCTAGGCCGGGAAAATCATTCTCGTACTGCTGAACAATTGGAACAAAAAGACAAACATTTAACAGAGATTTAACCGATCACAGAAAAAATAGTATGTGTATTCTGGTGGAAAACCACATTCTCGGCCGACGGTGTAAGTTAACAGGCGAGGCGTAGCCGACGCCGGCAATCATGAATGTGTCACTGTCATCACAGTCATGAACGTGTCACTTTTCTACCCAAATACACAATATACTATTCTCTAATTACTTTGGTCTATGGTGGTAGAGACTAGATTTTGTGTCGACTAGATAAATAATGATCAACTAGTTCAACAATATTCACAACAACACGTCTAGTGTTGCCGGTGTGAGCAAAATTATGGCGCGTTGGAGTCTGAGGTGGAGTAAAAATTAAACGATTTTATATAAAGGATATAAAGTTCAATCTTTTCCAATGCATCCGATGGTTGCAAAAATTAAGAAATCTTCGATTTTTTTGAAGATTTTCTTTAACTGACACTCGAACTGACATACGTGGAAAAATATTTTGTGTGAGAAGAATATACCTTGTTTGATTTGGGGGCCCCAAATATCCCGGGGCCCTCCCGCACCGCGGGCCCGTCAGGCACGCCATTGGTGGTCTTATAAACGGAAAACGGTCGGTAATTGGAGTTTATAAAAGCATTGATAATATTATCCGGAAAAACAGAAATTAAATCACATAATTTGTTTTGAGATTTTATGTAATTTTTTTTTTCCTATGTAATATATTTTTTTTCTAGTCTACTCTAGAGTGGGCAACTTTTTCTCTCAGAGTGGGCATTGCCCACTCTGCCCCCCCCCCCCCCCCCCCTAGCTACGGGCCTGAAACTACGACGACAAAAATATTCATTCGAGAAGTCTCTAAAATCACGTAAATGTTTGTATATTCAATATTCAATAGCCTAATAGAATTCCTAAATACTCGCGCTCGGTCGTACACGCAATACTCAAGAGAGGAAGTATCCTCTCTTTTAGATAAGATCGTCTCGATTTTACCATTTATTCCCTTGATACGCCTTTACCCTTGTCATCTACGTCTATACTACACTAAAATCCATAATGATCCGAAGGACATATAGGCTTATTAGCTCCCTGTTCAAGCAATATGGAACCTTGTCGACCAGCTAGAAACAACTACTCCGAAGTTATTGAATTACAATAGCTAGTCTAAATTTCCGTTGGCAATGTGATTTGTAGAAGGTTTTTCCAGGTATTAACGAACATGAAGTAAAGGTCATCCTAGTCCTTGTTTGGGAATTAATTCGCTGATCTGCAGATGGAATTTGAATGGAATTGGATTTCCAGCCAGTTTTTGATAAGTCAAATCACTTATTAAGTGATTTGAAGTATAAAATTAGACCTTAACCGAGAGTCCTTAGTTGAGAGGTCATGCTAATGAATCTAGTTTTCATCGACATGCGACCCGAGCAGCCGTCGCACAGGAAGCACGGTTCAAAATTTTCGAGAAACAGTTTTTTTGTCTCTATATAGAAACCAAACTAAAGGACCATCATCAACCTTCCATGAATTACCCATACCTTATTTTTTTTGGGCTTCTATTGTTCTTTTTTGTATAATGCTTTTCACATTAGCAACAATGTACATACCTTATTGCATATTCCACAGAACAAACGAAGCACAAGAAATCTGACGTTTATTCCATATACCTATATTCTGAATAAGAATCACATAAAATCAACATACATATTTACAAACTGATGGGCTTCTAAAATGAAGACTAATTCTACACAACTATCAACATTAACATTATTTTATTGATATCAAACCTCGTTTTTTTACAGGCGATCGTTGAAAAGTTTCCAGTCAACGCTATTCAAGATCCAACAGCGTTTATGAGCACAGAACCCACGGACATGTATAATAACATCTTAGTATTTATCATTGCCGATTCAAGTCAATCTTCACATTCACCCGAAATGCAAATGCACATATTCCAGGTAAGAATATTTTATGACGAAGTAAATGGCTAATTAGCTTTAGTTGAAAAATTATGTAGCGACTCATGCCTACCTGTACTTCCATAAAAGTATTTTTTATATTTTAATAAACGGGGTTATTGAGAATGATCAACTATATAGATATCAGAAGTTGACAAATACAAAGTAATTATTGTTCAATCGAAAAAAACAAACAAAAAAAAAATTGGGCGTTTTCTAGTGCAACTGCTACCTACCTATACTCTATGTCACTTCTATATAGTTTAACAACTGTCGACATCTGCGACAACTGAAAATTTGTATTCTAAAAACAATTGTATCTCTTTTATGTACACTTTTCTGTGCTAGACTTAACATTCACTGTTTTTGAGATATTTGGTACCTATCTCTAAACCAACGAAAATTTTCTCTTGGGATAAACATTATAGATACCAAATATGTCAGTCACAGTCAATTGTCTTTATGCTGAAATTCCGCATCGATATCAATGATAAACATATACAGAAAAATATATAGATACTATAAGAAATTGGGTCATTAGGTAGAATTGAAATGTTAGCAAATTTTTCAATAACATGGTGGATAGGATCAAATTGAAGCCACTCTGAAGAAATTAGATTAATCAGGGGTGAAAAAAGAGGTTTTTTTTATCTCTGGCAACCCATGGCAACTTGAAACTGATTAGATCCTCTTGTCAATTATAAATGAAAAAAAAAAAGAACAATCAATTAGATACAATATGATAACATTTCCAAGTAGCTTGTGCTATGTTATTTGTGAATTACTAAATGATTTTAAAAGTATGTAGGTACCTACTCACTCGAATTTTTATCAGAGAAAAGTTAATAGACGATGCTCAAAATTAATAAAATTTACTCGATTTCGATAACAAATTAATAAACTACATAAGAGCCCAAGAATAACGATGATATCTATATAAGCGGCTTAATGTACCAGGTGTTTCACCTAAGGAGATAACCGGCTATATCTCAGGAACGAATAATCAATAACACTAGAACTTTGAAAAAAAATCATAAAAGCGACCAAGAGAAATTGCTGGAAATTATTTACAAGTTTGTAGGATAGCCGCTAGGGGTCGCAACTGTGATGTTAAAAGATAAAGCTCCCCCCTTCACTTTATTTCACATTGGACAAAAATTTGTACCTGAGCTTTTTTGTTCAGAAAGTACCAAAGATTAAAATGATAATAGGTCTGTTTCTGCAGAAATCACAATTTCCAAAAATCCAGCAATTTCTCTTGGCCTCTTTTATCAATAATTTCTTTTTCTCCAAAGTTCTAGTGTTATTAAAGTTTCTGGGATATAGCCAGTTACCTCCTTAGGTGAAACACCCGGTACATGCTTTTAATTAATTAAAACGTGAATAAAAACAGCTAAACTGTATTTTGCAGTGTCAAAGTATATCAGCCCAAGATTTGGTAGAGGATTTAAAGCAACTTAGAATGGGTAAAGCACCTACAAGAAGTCGTAAAAGCAGTATCCCACCACCTTTACATAAACCACCACAGCCAATTGTTAATCCTGCAAGAGATCATGGTAGAGATTATTTTAATCAAAGATCAGATTCAGAACTAACAGAAAATAATGATGATTCAAGCTCAACCACTAGTGAAAAGTATGAACGAGATGTCACTATATTAAATCACTGTTTTGACGATATTGAAAAATTTATCGCCAGATTGCAACATTCAGCTGCTGCTTATAAGGAGCTTGACCGTAAAAGGAAAAACAGGCGAAACAAAAAGCGCGATATGGGAGATGGTATGTTGACAATGAGAGCTAAACCACCACCAGAGAAAGAGTTTATAGATATATTTCAAAAGTTCAAGTTATCTTTTAATTTACTTGCAAAACTAAAAGCGCACATTCATGATCCAAATGCTCCCGAATTAGTTCACTTCTTGTTTACGCCTCTAGCACTTATAGTAGAATCATCACACGACTACTACTTTGACCAACACATCCCACAAAATGTTATTGCTCCATTGCTTACCCGGGAAGCTATCAACTTACTGATGAATTGTGTCACTAGCAAGGAAACAGAACTATGGCATTCGTTAGGTAATGCTTGGCTAGTACCTAGAGACCAATATAGGGGGCACGTACCATCTTATCATCCAGTTTTTATGGATGGATGGTCTCCAGAATATCCCGTAGACGAACCGGAACCAAATGAAAAACATTTTGGCCCAGATGATGATGATTCTGATAGCAATTTTATCTCACCGATTGGAGAGAGCACAGCTAAAAGTGACATCTCGGTAGATTCAATTGAAATTAAAGGCGAAGAAAAAGGTTTCGGAATGGATCAAGAAAGGTTCTTGGAAGATCTTCAGAATAGAGGCGCCTATATAGTTCAAGTAACATATCCTAGAACTGCTAACAACGATAAGGAGCTGACAGTTGTTCGAGGAGAATTTTTAGAGGTAACTTCCAATATCCTGAGCATTAATCAATACGCTGAATAAAAATATTTTCAGATTCTTGACAGTAGCAGAAAGTGGTGGAAAGCTAGAAACAGCAAGGGACAAGTAGCTCATGTACCCAACACTATTGTTACACAATATCATTCTAGCAGCATGAGTCCACATCTCAGAAGTTCCATTCTTAGAGAGGTAATTTTTTTACATTATTATAGTAATTTCAATATAACCTTCCCTTTGGTTAGGGTTGAGAGTGTGATCCAAAACTTGGTTTAGGGAAAATTTCTAGAAATTCATTGATCAGATTGTCTACGCTTGACCGGTACAAAACTTGTTGTCTCATTGGTTTAACCATAAATCCTCTTTTTGGCAGATTTCAATTTTTTTCGGCAACCTTCACTAACGGCTCCACCTGCAGTGGGCTTCGTCCACTGGGTCCAGTCACTGTACTGGGTCCTAATTAAGGCGTGCATCCCTTCAAGTATAGACCACGAGCCGCCAATGGTTTGGAAGCTCTACCCCCCCCCCTGAATGGTGCCATAGATCCGCCACTGGTCGTTTCAAATGTTTTATTTTATACTAGATTCACTTGATGATACGCGAACAATCAGCTTTTCAATGCCATTAACAGAACGCCTTCAGTTGTCTATATTGTGAATTGGTATATATTGGTTCTATCATTTTTTGCCAACTCCACTGATTCTAACTACTGATTCCTGGTACTGTTTAGAGAGTTATTGGAACTATTAAATACTGCCACGCAGTATTAAGGATCTGCGTTATTTTATTAGTGCATCAGCACTATTTTTCCAAGAAAAAAACAGTTATTGGAAGACTATCCTTGCGTTCGGTATTTTGCTCGAAGAGCAGAGCGTGCAGAGCGGAGCCGTAACCACGTGACCAGCGAGCGAACAGAGCAGTTGAACGCTGTATAAAAGTGCCAGAAATTTTAATAAACGAACGCGAATGAGGATACACCGAGTACACTTTTTGAATAAACGAACGGTAAAGTCAAGCTCGGAGAACTCAGACCAAAATAACGAACGCACGGTATGTAGTAGGTGCTAGAGTATTACCTTATTTTGTATTCATAATTTTGACAGATGATAGATAGCTATGTTTATAAATTTCAGCCTCAAAAAGTGTTTATTTTTGTTTGTGATTTTCTGCTGATACTCATTTTTTGATGTTACCCACAGTAAAATGGAAAACCATATTGTAAAAAATAAATTGTCTAAGTAAAATTACGTCATCGTCGAAAAGCAAAACGTCAAAGTCGTCCAAAATGTCAGAAATTTGAAATAAGGGAAGTTTACTGCCTCGCACTAACCATTCACAAATAAAAACAAGCAGTAACCTTATTAAGGGAATCCTTATTTTCGCACCCAAACGCGCATGCGTAGTTGTCAAAATAGGGCTAATTCAAATACTGCCTGTTCTAATTGCACGTCCGATAACTCTCTATTATCAAAGTAGAAACTAACGACATTAACTTTACGAAAAAAAACTTTGTTCCAAGAGAGAAGTAATAGTTAATGTTAGTTTCTTAGCTGAGCTAAGTTGTTTGATCGTACGCGAAATTCTAATAAGCTGATCAAAATCTACATAGAAATAGCTCAGTCTCAAATATGGGTGTCTTAGCAGGGGTAAAGATGGAGTTGTGTCAAATCGTATACGTGCAACTCAGTTTTCTTGAATTTAGGTCAGAAAATGGTTTTTCCGTAAGCAGCTAGTATCCAAGCTGCAGCGAGTATGCATAGAATGCGGTTTACCGGGTAAAGCCCAAAAGATTATTTAAATTATAATTCGGTCTTTACCCACATGCCTAGATTTAGCAGCTAGTCTAACTTTACCCATAACATAGGTACTTTGAACTGAAAACAGGAACAGATAATTACCTTTCAATTTAAGTTCATTATAATTTTGAAATAATCAAACTCTAATGATGCCTTGAATTTTTAGGATTCTCCACCACATACAAGATACCCTGGACAAGGTTCCAGTGAGGACTATAGGATTCAAACAAAGCCTGCTGAAGCAATAAGAAATGAGAGACTTGGTAAGAAGGGGGAGTTTCGCTATTTTTAGGATGTTTACCAAACATTCGTTGTGAATTGCTTTTTGTGCAATGTGCTCTTGTGTTTGCATTATTTTAAAATATATATACTTATATATTGGTATTTAGCACAACTTTGATTTAAAGTTCAATCTTTTCCATTTGACTGCTACAATGTGTATGTGAAATTTTTTAAATTAACATAAGTATATTTTTTAATTGCATAATAAGTTTTTGCATCAATTGGCGAATCTATTTCGATACATTAGACTATACATAGATATTTTTATTCATTCATAAATTGCCTCGCTGTTTTTACACCTGTTCAACATCGATAGGGATGTTCCTTCTAAATTTTCCAAGCACCAGCACTACTCCTTCCGTCCAGAGGAAACAATTAAGTACACCAGACTATAAGACCGCATTTAAAAAAAAATTGAAGGCAGGAACTAGGAAAATGCTCCAGAATTAGTTTATTTCTTGTTTACGTCCTTAGCACCTATATTGGAACCTGCATACTGGATTAAAATACATTTTGGTGTAGAAGCTAGAATAATCATTAGGTTTCTTCAACCTTAAAAATGTTATTTTGGCGAACATATTTCAAAAATCTTTATTGCTCCAGTGGTTACCTGGAATGCTATCAACTTAATTATAAATGATGTCACTATCAAGAAAACAGAACTAGGTAATGCTTGTTAGTACCACCGCTTGAGACCAATATTGGGGGGAATTTACCATCGTACCATCCAGCTTAGAAAGGTAAATGGGAGATCTTCAGAACAGAGGCGCATATATGATTCAAGTAACTTATCTTACAACTGCTAACAAGATTGAGGAATTTAGTTTTGTTAGATGTTACTTTCAATGCCCTAAGCAACAATCATGTTGATTTCGGATGAGTTTGAAGAAGAACCAGATTGATAAAAACGATTTTTTTCATTCAGTAGTCAGTACCTACCTTGCCTTTGTTATGGAAAAAACAGAAAATTTTCACTTATCTCTGTCCAGGTGAGATTTATATTCAGCCGACATTTTAAAATATTATACGATTTGTGCAGAGCTTTATTGACATGAAGAAAGCTGCAAGAGGAACTGTGCTAGCAAATAATGCAAATAAGTAAAAAAAGAGTTGATAATGAATTAAAACTTATGACGGACAATCTGGTGAAATACAAAAAATGTACCAAAACTAAACTTGGAATACTTGATAATCAACATAAGGGATGAGGGTAGGAAAAGTCGAGTTCCAAACCTTCAATGCTACCCATAAAAAAATATTGGAACGGTCGCATATAACACTGGTGCTGCTCCTGAGCTGTGAAATAAATAATGATAATGACCAATAATTGTCTAATTTAGCGTGCTGGTGTCGTCGGTCGGTGCATTCTAGGTATGCCATACGGCTTAGAATATTTCTCGATTTTGGCGGAGTGTAATCAAAAAACTATATTTATCTAATGTAACTATGTATTATCTAAGGGTGATCGAAATACAAATACCTAAGTCAAAGCTAAGTTAACGAAACGATTATTTTTCTGAACCGTACCGTACTATGTAGGTACTTATACTTTCTTTTGATAATACCGTTTTTCCTTCTCATCATTTACTTTTTGTAGATTTAATAATTAACAAATTTCTGTTGGCTTTATAATTTATATTTTCATTTTATTTTTATACTTCATACTGCATATGCCAGACTTTTTTTCTCTTCTTCGTAGTCTGATAAAGCTAAATTTTCAAAATAAAAATATGTTAAAAAAAAATATTGATTCGCCACTGATTCATTAATTTTTATAATTATAATTTTTAATTTTTATTATTTTTGTTATATTTTTAAAAACTTTTAGATCTAACAGATTAATATTCTTTCCACTTTATGTCTTGTTTCGAATGTTTGTGTATAGTTTTCCATGATGCATTACATATTCAACTAAATACCTACGCTACATTATTTTTTTACTAAAAAATAGGTATAAAATGAGATGTTTTTATGCGCAAAATGCGTTCCAATGTAATTAAAGGGGCCTCATTCAAATTATGACACTATATAATTTATAATACCTATACCCAATTAATTATTTAAGATAAATCACGCAAAGCTAATTATTGTACTTAATATTTTTTTATACATTATTTATACCTAGAGAGTGTACTTTTTATTCTGTACAAATATATTTTTATGTCCTAAATATGTCTGTGCTTTTATGTTTTGTTCTTGTCCTGGCTATGTTGAAAAGGTTTGTTTGATAATTTTTTCAAAAGCTTCTACATTTTCAGAAGAAACCCCTCAAAAACAATCGGCACCCCCTCCTCCACCTCCTCCAGAGACTCCTTGTCCGCCTCCACCCCTACCTGCGTCAACTGTCCATCCAATTATTTCAGCAGATACCCTCAAAAAAACGAAACTACAACGAACTCCCTCTCGCCAATCTGTTGGTTCAACTTACAACGATGCTATGCAAGAAGAACTTAATAGCGTTCTGACTTTGATGAGAGAGAAAGAGAAAATCCGGCCGGCACTTGACATTAGAGCAACTCCAGAAACTTATATAGATCAAATCAGTACCCCTAAAGATGTACAAAATTGGTTAAAAGTTAAAGATTTCAACGAGGCTATTGCTAATAAGTTCAAGGGTGTATCTGGATATCAACTTATGGCAATGACTAAACAGGATTTGGAAAAAGTTTGTGGGAAAGAAACTGGAGGCAGAATGCATTCATTCTTACTTGTACAAAAGTCTGTCAGTGGAGTAAGTATATTGACAAGGACTTTTGTCACCATCTATAGGTTTGATTTAAATGAAAAAAATTATGTTTTCTAGTTCAAAACATTCAGATCAACCGAGTTACAAAAACGTTTGGCCAGACAGCGACAAAAAATTGAAAAAAAACCCGATGAAACTGATGAAATTCCATTTGAATTTTAGTTTTTGTGTTTTGAATAGTGAAAATATGAATTAAATTTTAAATTTGTTTTAAACTGCCAATGATATTTTATAAAGGTACCAAATATTTTCCAATGTGATCAAGAAACCAACTACTATCTTATGCTATGACATACATATATGTCTATTTAATTAAAATGTTACTAAGTTTATCATTTTATGTTTATATTATTATTATATTATTTATATGCCCAGTGTTGAAGTTGTGCAATATTTTATGTACGTATTATGAATTTAATTATTAATTAAATTAATCTGAAACTTTTTTTGTTATGTTTATTATTTATTTCATCAGTTAGGTAGCTATACTTTTTAATACCTAATACGATATACCGACTATACCGTAAACGACCGTCCGGGCAGCATACCCTTTGCGTACCTATATAAAGTTTTTTTTTTTTTTTTTCAAAATTTTAAACTACCTATTAGTACTATTACCGAGATATAAGATTTGAAAGTTCCAAAAAGAGTCATGGGCTAAGTAGGTAGGTACCATCGTCACAAAAAGTAACTGGAACTGCAACATATTAGCTCTTGTATGATGAGGAATATGACTTAGTGTCAAATATTTGTCAAATTATGAATAAAATGAATGATGGTCGAAATAGTCCAGGAGATTATTTTGGATTATTTTTGTTCCAGATACTTTTGGTGATAATTATGATTTTATACCAAAATGGCAGTGTATTGTGGAGGTTCGGGATCCAACATACCTGATCAAAATTTAAATTCTGCTGCTGCGCGTAGAGAACGACCACTTGCTCTGAGTGTGAAGGGTCGCATATCGATCTTTTTGAGAAAAGGCCACTTAATCGCCTGTGCGTAACATTCATTCTATCAATGATGGTAGAACATTGCGACAACTATGAAAATATTGTTATGGATAGACACTTTACTACTACTAAGATTGATGTAGAATTCATATGGAAAAGTCATTTCAAAAAAAACTATGGCGAAAGAACTGAAGACAGTATGTTATTTCATTTGGATAATATGCTTAAAGCATTATCAGACAAAAACGGTAATCTCTTCAAAATAATTCGAAAACAAGAAAATTATGCGGCACTCTGCACACCAATTATGCAGAGTTGCAACGCTTTACCAGCCGTTAGAGATTTTGTTTGTTGATTCCACAGGCACCTGCGGTATACAAAATCATGAGGTTTACTACTTTGTAACACAGTCCGGTATTGATATCAGCCTTTGGAATGCGTTTTTTATTTTTATGATGTAATTTGAAAAAGTGTAGAATTTTCATCAATTTATTTGTGGTTTATACGAGGGCGCTGCATCGGTGATCGTTTTTTGTTTTGTCCCGACATCCTTAAAACTGGGTTATCATCAGCGCAAGATTTCTATCAAGCGTTGCAGACGATAGTACTCCGCAAAGCTGATATGGGGTTTCTTGTCAATCATTTATAAAAATGAGAAACAGTAATGCGGAGAGAATTGAGCCTAAGGGAACGCCGGCATTTACAGGCAGTGTATCAGAAGTCACACCATCGACCACAACCTGCCTTCCAAAAAGCGTCCCAGCCAATGGCAAAATTTGTTCGGAACACCATACGATGGAAATTTGTTGAAAAGACCTTTGTGCCACATCTAATCAGAAGCCTTGAAGATGTCCAATGCTATAATTCTGGATTTGCCCTGTTTTTCGAGAGTCGAGTCCCAAATAGGTATGGATTGACGTACGCCAGCAGATCCCCTGTTGATTTTTTTGAAAGAAACCCGTACTGATTGTCAGAGATGAGCTAATTGGCTTCGAGGTATTTAACCAGTTTCACGTTGACTGCCTATTCTATCACTTTCAAAAATACGGATATGTGAGATGGGACGTTAGGCAGGGGGCCCATCGAAATAGCGTGGCTTATGATGTGGCGTGTGATCTAGCAAGTAGCACGCATCTGGCATGCTACATCAAATCAAGCGAACATAAACAAATAAGCAAGAGCCCACTGAAGTGGCAAGGCAAGTAACATGCATTTGGTGGCACGTAACGTAATGCGTACCAATTGCTAGATCACATGCCAGTTCATAAGCCACGTTATTTCAGTGAGCGCCTAGCCTTAATTGCTACGAAGTGTTTTCTTGCCCTTTTTCAGGATGGGCTGCAATCTGGCATATTTTCAGATAGACGGGAAAACGACTCGACTCGAAGAGTGAAAACAGTTTGCAAAGAACTGAAGCCAATTCGTCTGCGAAAGTTTCGAGGACAATTTGTGTAATGTCGGGACCACAAGATTTCCCATTGGCAAGTTGCAGAAGAATTTCTCTAATAGTTGTAGATCTAAATACAACTTTATCCATGTGTGGCAGTCCAAAGGCGATGACACAATTATTGGTTGTGTAACTCCTCAGTCTCCTTGGTTATACGGTTGCAATCATTTCTGGCAGCATGGCAGCATTAAAGGACGATCGAGTTTGTTCGCATTGGTTTCCACGACAAGGACGATATGTGGTATTCTTTTTTGCAACCGCTCGGATACACTGCTTGTTTAACCAGGGTTTTCTGGCACGGAATGTTTTATTGGAGTGTGAAATGTACAATTCCATACCTAAGGAAATTATTTCGGTAACCTCCTCTGCAGCCTCGGAGGAATCTTTGGATTTAAATCAAACGCTACGAGGTATTGGAGCAGGGGCTGAGGATATAAACAAACTAAGCTCGAGCGGAAATCAGTTTGTGGTCTGATTTGCCCAAAGGTAAAAAACACATCGATCTTGTAAGGATCGGGATAAGTGGTAAGGAATAAATCGGGTAATTTGATTTTCCTTTACTTGTGATTCGCCTGCAGACACTAGTTGCTGCGATAACACGCTCTTGAACCTGTAAAAAAACATTTATCTTCAAAAAATATAAATTTATGCACACAACCTGCGGTAAAGTTTTTAACAAATTATCAAAAGCTTATAGTTATTACCTTTACGAAGAATAGTGAAGTGACGTCTCCGGCTAATACTAATAAGTACATAAATTTTACAATACTATCAATAATCTCGCGTTTTTGCCCATTTAACGCTTTGCTTTTCACTATGCTATTGAAAGGCATGCAATGTCAATTGTTACTGTCATAGTTGTTTATAAATAATGCGTTTTCATTCAAATTAAACTTTAACTACCCGCGCCGGTGTATAAAATACACCATTTCTCCTAAAAGAGCGGTAAAAACCCTATCCGGTATGCCCCACCTACGCCCGTCGATGTAACCTACGACCGATTTGTTTAATACTATGTGCTCAGGCTCAGACAGTTGCGCTTTGGTAGCTGGAAAGTTGGTTGGTTTATTGATAATTTCTTTAGTGCACTTCACCAGACTGTAGTGCACTGCAAGCATTCATGGGTTTGCTATTGTTATCTGGATACAAGAAACAAAATCATACCCACTTTTTAGAACTCTGGACGACAGATGGTACCGGTTCTGAAAAATTTCAAGCATGTATGGGTAAAAACCGATTGCTAGCATGACAAATCAAGGCAAAATGTTTCGTTATCCATTGATTCATGCACTCAATCACACATTCATAAATGTGGTGTACATAATACACCGCGCGGGTAGCTACAGGAAATTCTAGAGCGCGGGCAGCTAAAGGTTTTAAATAACTGAGGAATTTTCGAAAAGTTCAATATATCCTGACAATAAAAGCAATGAAAGAAGTAAGTATATAACCCAAATAAGAATGTGCATGTGCACATATTTATCTAAGTATTTTTTTTTTTGAAAATAAACACATGACAGTTAACAAATTATTACAAGAATATTATTAAAGTATAATATTTGATAATGTATACTTAATTTATGTTAATTATTAATACCCTTACCCGTATAGGCGAGAAATATTTTTGTTCAAGTATTTAATTTTGCCATGCCATTCATTAATACTAATTTAAAATAGGTAGTCTCTTGTCAAAAAAATACGGTGAAGGACGAAGGAAGTTATTCAAATAATACGCCTTATTTAATTTATGCGACATTCTTACGCCACTAATAGTATGAATACCTAGCATATTATTATAGGAGTATAGTAAAAAAGTGTTTGAATTAAGAATCCATGTTGGAACTGGTTTCTGATTTTTGATTCTTTGTCATAGAATTAACCACATTGACGACAAACTATGATTCTAGCATTATTAGAGACTTGTTTTTGAATAGCTCTTTGCGTTGCCAAACGAACTTTTATTTTTCATTAACTTTTGAGATGAACATTATTATATTCAAGTCTTTTATTTATTTACACAATAGTAAAGTTCGCCTCACGAGTCTAGCACTATGGAAAGAATGTCGATAAAGAATTGCAATATTGCCTATTTGACTTCCAATAGAAAATACCTTAATATTTATCTATGTTACACACCTACGTTCATAAGGAAAAAGTAATATTTAAAAACGCTGCGCGCACGCCTATCACAGGCAGCATAAAGATCGAAATGAATGGCGTTATTCTCCCTTGCCCTTCAGACGTCGTAGTGCTAGACTCGTAAGGCGAACTATAATAGCACAATTATATTCTGAACTAACACCCTTTTGTTCCCTCTCAAACAATAACACATATCTTACTTATGTAGCATAGCATTTATTTTGTTATGAAAGACGTAGGCAAATAGGGTGGTTAATTTACTTTCGAGCGTGCATCTTGGTAACCCGTTTCAACTTAGAATAGATAAACATATTCTTTTAGCTTTTTTAAATAAATTACTTTTTAAGTGAAAACATGTGGAAACCTAATCTACGCAGTTCCTCAGGGTGCAAGGCAAGGTTTTAAAAACCCGAAAAACGGAATTTGCCTGACTTTGTCATTTTGTCTGGTTTGCTTTTATTGTTTTTGAGATGTTTAACAATAGTGATCAGATTCACTTTTGAAAGCAATATTGATGTCCAATTTATTTAAGTAAGAACTGAGTTTTTTTGCTTGTTGCTATGTTAATGATTTGAAATTTTTATTAGGATTTTGGATTGTTATAAATATAAATAAAACAGACGAACTGGACATCAAATCTGCTTCCAAAATATCAAATTCACTTGCCACACATCTCAACAACAATAAAAGCAAAGAGGACAAAATGTGAAAGCCAGGAGTATATATCACCTAACTTGTAATGATTGTCCAAAAACTTATATAGGCCAGACGTTTTAAAAGGAGGATTTTGAAACTACAGAGCAGCGAAACATGTAATAACTGTTGTCAATGAAATTAGGTATTGAAAATTCAGTAAAAATTATTATCTATTATTTATTAGTTTTTCCAACCATGGATTTTAAATTCAATTTTCACCAAGTATCGGCTAAATCAAGACATTTGAAAAGAAAATACTTTTTGACAAATTTGAAGTGTCTAATCTCTAATCCCCCTGCAAGCTCAAAAACTTCTAATGCACGGGCTGGCGGGCTGGAAATCACCCTTTATATACCTACAGAGTGATATTTCTATTTTTTATTCTCACAACAACCGGTTTGAAATGTATGTAAGTCGAGTTTGTTTTTCAGAGATTACGGTTTGAATCCATTCTCGCTAAAATTTAAAATTTTCCTGAAGCTGGTCCTGTTCTTTTTCTCTTCGGACTCAAGAGAAGCAAGAAGCAGCGTTTTTCTTTCGATCTCCGATCTTCTTGTTGCTGTAAGAGTGCTGCAAGCCAGTCCTGTTCTTCTTGTTCTTTTCTCTGCCTCCGGGCTTTCTTTTCTTGTCTTTCTTTCTTTCTGACTAAGGGCTTCAAGTTTTTGTTCTCTTTTCTGTCTTCGGTCTTCCTCTTCTTGTTTTTCTTTCCGTGTTCGGCTTCAGGCTTCCACTTCTCGTCTTTTATATTTTTCATGGAGTCCCGCAAAATTTGATTAACCCTATCCATTCCGGCTGTCGTGATTAACAGAATACTCTTGCGATCTTTTTTGAAAAATATAAATTTCTCTGTGGACCTGTTTTTCGATGACCAAACAAGTAATGATGTCACTATTCTCCACTTACGATTTCCAATAGAATACTTATAGAATGTTCTGGAACTTTTCAAAAAATCCGTTTGTGAACTCGTTTTTCGGTGAAGTCAATGTTTAAAGTCAACAAAAATCCACTAATTAACTCAAATTGAATCTACTCGGCTACCGCCTTGTATCAAAAACTTCAGTATCGCCGGTTATTTGCTAGTTATCGGCCTTGTCACGTTATAATAACTATTTCCATTGCCATATCGTCAAACTGAAAAGACCACACAGCTGGGTATTAATAGTCAATCTCGACGCTTCGCGTCTCGATTGACTATATTAATCTCTCGACAGTAATGAAACACTTCCCTACTCGGTATGTAATATAGGTACTATTAAACATTTTATATATTGAAGCCTGCCTATTTTTGGATACTAAATAATCTTTTCTTTTTTCTTTCTAAGTTTCATCGATACTTTGTAATTTTATGTACGTTTCTGTCTGAATTTCATTTAAGATATTTACAAAAATATACAAGGATGGATGTGTTTTATAAAACTGACCTTCTATTAGGGTTGTACCCCTTAGGAAAAGGGGTTAATAATTATTTATAAAATTACCTGCAATTGAACCAGTGCGCAATTCGTGGTAAGTATTCTAGGTTCTAAAAGGACCCCTCATTAAGAGATTAAGAAAGTGCGCAGTTCATGCACGTCCATATTCATTAACTCTGCAGCAGGTGTATTGTACATTAGACACAGCATGTTTCCTATAACAGGTACGCCAACATATATTTTTTACGACATAGAATTGGCTGAAACACCTAGCACCTGCCTTTTACGACATTGCACAATTTCGCACGGTATGTGATACGTGATACCACATTAAACAATGTTTTTTGTCCCACGATTGTGCGTGGCTATGCATTTTTCGAAATCTTTTTTAGTATGTGGGTGAAGGAAATGGAAAAAAATATTGCTACTTCACAGAACCTAATCGGTTGTCATTATATTGATATATATCCCATAAATCAGGACGACAAGCACTGCCGTGTGTAGTTGCTTCACTATGTTCATCTCCATCTTAGTAACACAACTTTTTAATTTATGGAATCCTACCCATCAATCAATAACATTTCTTGTTTATATACATAATGCGTTTGTGCTGGGTTCACGTACAGGGTTGGGGCGCGGGCGGTCGCATTCCTCCGGTTCTTTCGTCTGGCGGACTAAAGTCTTCATTTTTTGTTATACATATTAACAGATCACCTGCAAGAACCATTTTTGATGCCTTGATCTCCTATCTTATTATTCTTATTCTTACAATTGCTCTCTTGATAGAAATAAGAAATGTTATTGAATGGGGGGTAGCATTCTATAAATTAAAAAGTTGTGTTACTAAGATGGAGATGAAGATAATGAAGCAGCTACATACGGCAGTGTATCCATTATTATAACGGGTCTTCAAAAAAAAACCAATCGAAGATATTGCTTTGATTACGAAAACGTTCGTCGCACTTCTTTTATTGGTCAGGTTTTTTGACATGACATTTTAACATTAAAGTTCATTGACAAAATTAAAGAATATATTGCTATTAGTATCTTCCTTCAATTTGTATTTCTAGAAATATTTTCGACAATTTCTCCTTGTTTTTTAGATTTTGGTATGTTGTATAATGTTTGTTTTGGTATCCAGACCTGATATTTCTTAGCTACCTACTTAGATACGTAACGTTGTGTTTTACGCAAGGTTCTTTTCTCTGGAAAAAATATAGCAAATCCCAGTATTTTTTTTTAGAAAATCCCACACTTGCATCTTTGTTAACACATTGTATCCAACTGAATTTGCAGTTTTTGCATCCAACATCCAATGTAATCGAACTTGATGTTTTATGCTTTATGTTTTTACTTTATGCAGTATTCTATGGAAATTATCAGAAATTAATTTGGAACGTACTAAGTCGAATATAAAACAATCTCAATCTGACCTGACTGTTCAATTTTTTTTTTTAAATATGAAAGAGAAAAATAGCAATCGGTCTAACTCCAATTATTGTGAAAATTTCACTTTACACTAAAAAGTTTCATCAAAAAAAATAAATCAGTTTTAACGCACAGAAATGTTTGCCAGCAAAAGGGCTACTATGTAGAAGAGGAAAGTATTTGCTCAAAAATATTGTCACGGATTCCGCAAGTTCACTTCAACTCTCTTCACTAACAATAAGTTTTATTGGACCAATTGACTTTATATAATTCACTATCGCTTTTATCTACATAACTTTATATTATATCATCGTTCGTTCGTTCTTTTCATCCTTAGGTATGCTACACTGCAGCCTTGGAGGCTTATTATTGTATCTCATTATATGGGCTCTTCTTCTTCCCATTCATACTTGGAGAGTCGATCATCTCCATCCCGACATCGTG